>OY992877.1:3730911-3785911 GCA_963921405.1 Cepaea hortensis
TCAAAAGCCTTGGTATAATCTAATAAAGCACAAATATATGTCTTTGTATGTCTCTATTGATCTTTCTATTAGTGTTCGTAATGTGTATATTGCATTGTTTGTATCTTTCTTTCAATAAATCCAAACTTTCTTCACCTGTTTAAATTTTTATTTTCTGTCTTGTCTTTCTCATGATAATTCTGATTAGCAGCTCAATGACATGGTTTACGAGGTTGGGCTGAGTGGTCTCGAGGTATGGTGTCCGCCTCGAGTGCTGGAGGTCCCGGGTTCAGGCCCCGGTTAGGACCAGGATTTATTTAAATAATCCACCGGGACTTCCAGTAATTTCCCCTGCTCTCTGGGTAGTGAGATCGGACGCCCGTGTGTATTGTTGCGCACGTAAAAAAATCCCTTGGCAGTTGGAAATCGAAAAAGAGTAGCCTAACGGCGCTGCCCGGCCAAAATTTCGAGTTAAAAATCTACCCAAAGCATTTCAGGATCCTCGCCGATGCAACGGAGTTCGTGCATTGAGCTGAGTTTCTCCAAACTCAGGTTTGAGTTAGGAGGAAAACGGAGCACTTATGGGTTAAACCGTGTGCCGTGATGTTGATCCAACGACTAAAACTAAACTACAAAAAAAGTTTACGAGGTTGATTGTACGAAATCTTTGCATTCAATTGCTCCTAGTCTTTTTGGTATAGCTATAAACATAGATTTCAACAGATCACCAGGTTAATATCCACTATTGTACATATCATTCAACATGTTACCTATCCCAGTCATCTATCCCAATGACCACATTACCTATCCCAGTGACCATATTACCTATCCCAGTGACCACATCATTTATCCCAGTAACAACATCATCTATCCCAGTGACCACATTATCTATCCCAGTGACCACGTCGTCTATCCCAGTGACCACATTACCTATCCCAGAGCGCAGGCGGTCATGTTTTGTCATCTCACTCGATCACCAGAGTCGTAGATCAGCTCCGTGTTCCTGTCTCGATCATCACTGAAGGGTTCAAGCCATCCAGGTATTTACTTCTCGGTCTTCCCTTCGATCTCTTCCCTTCGATCTTGCCAGTTGTCACCAAGTTCTCCAGTTCATTTCTTCTCATAACATGCCCACAAAATTTGACTGTCTATGTCAAACCCAGTGACTACATCATTTATCCCAGTGGCAACATCATCTATCCCAGTGACCACATTACCTATCTCAGTGACCACATTATCTATCCCAATGACAATGACCAGACTTCCGGTACAATGGCGACAAAATGAAGCGTTACTTTTCGGAGGGACGCTATTTAGTGTTAACCTTTGGATCTCGTGTGATTTCCTATGGATTTCCTGTGAATAGTGTTTTCCTGTGGATTATGTGATGTTATTTTGTGTTCCTTTTATTGGAAGTTTTCAAAAGAAGCCACGGAAGGCAGGTGGTGGATGAAATTTGAGGGCAGCCGACAGATATTCGTTGGTCATGGTCTCGAATTCACGACGGCAGGCAGAAGAGCTCTTCTTGAGTCAATGGCTGCGGTCTCCGACCAGTACGGTCACTGCCATAGAGGAAAGCAACGGCAAACTACCTCTTTAAAAGTGCCTAGTATATCATGATTCGCTTAAAGACTGATCATCGCAAGACAAGGACAGAGACGTTAAAATTAGCAACATGGAACGTTAGGACGTTAAACAACGACGGAAAATTAGAGAACATAAAACAAGAAATTGAAAGGGAAAAAAATAATATTTTAGGTATGTGCGAAACGAGATGGACAGGATCAGGCATCAAGATAGATGACGATTTCAAGATTATTTATTCTGGAGGTGAAGATCGTCATAGGGGAGTGGCAATTATTTTGGACCGGAAAACATCAACATCTGTTCAAGGATATTGGGCCGTGTCGGAGTTCTACTAGTTAAATTAAGTGGCAGACCTTTTAGCATAAATATTATTCAAGTATATGCACCAACAGGAGAATCCAGTGAAGATAATGTAGAAGAATTGTATAATGACATAGAGGCTGCCTTAAAGAAATGTAAAAAATTCAGAAATAAACATCATAATAGGGGACTTCAATGCAAAAGTAGGAAATCAAGGGGATAGATACACAGTAGGAAACTGTGGTTTAGGAGAGAGAAATGAAAGAGGATACAGACTCGTGGAGTGGACAAATGAACAGGAAATGATTGTAGGAAACACCTGGTTTAAGCAACACCCTAGAAGATTATGGACATGGAGGAGTCCTGATAGCAGGATTAGAAACCAGATTGACTACATTCTCATTAGCAGAAGCTTTAGAAACGCGCTAACAGTAGCAAAAACAGTTCCCAGTGCTGATTGTTATAGTGACCACAGATTACTCACAGGAACATTGTGGATAAAGTTGAAGAAAGTCAAGTATATAACAGGAAACACTAAATATGATTTGTGTACATTGAGTAATGATAAGGAAATACAAAACAAATTCAACATAGAAGTACAGAACAGATTTGAAATATTGTCTGATCTAGAGATATTATTCCAGGATGTGGATGATCAATGGGAAACGTTGAAGAATTCAATCAATGTGGCTGCAGAAACAACTATTCCAAAATTAAAGAAGGTGGGTCGTAAGAAATGGATGACTGAAGAAATTTTACACCTCATGCAAACAAGAAGACTGTGACAAATTAGATGATTGACAGAGGACCTAGTTAGTAGTGTTCTCTGGAAATATATCTAGAATAATAAATAACAAGATAAAGGATATGATTTAGCACGTTTTGTCTAGAGGTCACTCAAATGAGCTAATCATTCCCGCAATAGCCTTTTTGGAGAACCACTTTTCTTTGGCTCAAACCCCCACTGTGAGACTACTATGTATCTACATAGAAATTTATAAAAGAAGTAAAAGGTTTCCCCAAGACCAAAAGAAGATCTGAACTATTAGCGCCTGTACAACTGAGGATCCCTCTCACTCAACATAATGTTGCCAGTGTGCTATTCGTCCGTCACATTAGATCTTCTTTAATTATTTTGTCAGTATGACCTATATCAGTTTTCCCAATTTGACTTTTGGGCTGTAGGACTCAATTTTTGTAGGCAACTCAACAATAACTGTACATAACATCTGTTGAACAAGACATCTACATGACAGGTTCTTGACAAGAGTGGGACATACATTTACATAGAATTGTTTACACCACAATTGTACAAGACATACATCATGAGAGATACTTGACAACATCTATACAAGACTTTTCACAATATGTATAACCAACCACAGCACTAAAGACTGTCACCAGAGACAACACTTGACAGCAACTGTACAAGAAATTCACTGGGGACATGTACTTAAAACACTGATTCATTAATTACACAATTTATTGAGTTGATGGTGAGTTGAGTGATGACCATTGTTTCATCCCCTAGCATGTCAACACTTCAATAATTACATTGAAAATGCATAAAATATGTCACACATGCATGTAGAGAAACATGATACCACACTCGGATCCCTCCTCCAACCAATAACCAAACTCTCCTCCTCCTCTCCTCTCTAATCTCCACTACACCATTGACTTTTATCCTTTCTTCTACTGTTAATGATGGAAAACCAAGATAAGCCATAACCTGGGGCAAGCATAGGGACATTCTGCTCCACTGGTCTGTTTAATCCTTTTAGCACCTATGATGGGTGTTGGACAAGCTCAGGTTGCAGTTCTCCCCATGATGATTTTCCAAGTCAGACTAATTATCCCCTACTGTCACAGTTTTGAAGAAAAAGTTACAGCCCTGTCTTTCACCGGTGAGTTGACTGTTTATGAAGTTGAGACGTAGGGTTTTGTTCTACTTTTCCTGTAGAGGAAGATCTAAGATACAAATATGTCCCAGTCTTCTTTCTCCTCAGTCTATCTCACTTACTCTACAAGTCTTCATTCTGAAAACGCTGTGTGAGCACCAGGCTGGAGATTAACTAAGATAAGTCCTAGCCAAACAATCCATTGTCCCAGTCATTTCACCAGACGTCTTGAATGAGGTTCACCACCATAGACTTGTTGTTTAGTTCTCAGATGTCATTGATAATTATGATCACTGAAGTCTTCAGAACTATTTTTCTCCCTTATTTATATCCAGCTGTTTGAGAGCTGAGCTGAAAGTCTCTAAGAAATTCCCATATTGTGGGTTCTAGAAGATTTCACTTATAGAGAGTTGGTTCTGGATTCTGGGACTACTGGTTAGTTTTCTCAGATGATATATGGAAGCCTCTCCTCCATCCTCCTGTTCTCTGTCAATATACAAAATGGCACAACATCTCTTTACATGTGTTAAAAGATGATGTTATCATACATTAACATACACAGATGGAGATGGGGAAGGTTAAGGTTGATGATGTAGTGAATTTCACTGTGATGCACTGTGGTAATCACAAGACTATATGCTGAGACAGGGTAGCTTAACACAATTACAAGCATTTATGTGGTCTAAGTTCCACCATGGTTGAACCACAGTAGACTTGGGCACAAGGAGGACCAGACACAGTACAGCAATCATTGTGACATAGCAACATGGGACAGGCATTGTGAAGGAAAATGGAAAAATAGGCATTTACAACTGCAATATGCATTATGTATTAACTAATGGCATTTACCAAATTAGCAGCTCAAACATCACTTCCAATGACTGTCATGTTGGTGCATGAATGTCCTATTCCATATACACTTACACAGCAATGCCAGACCTCACCCCTTTTCTCAGACAGACTTGACTCACAGGTACATCATCTTCATCATCATCATGTGCTGTTTCCCCACTGAGTAATGTTCATGTCTACTACAGTCGGTAACACAAACTCAATTGCATAGCAATTGTTCACATATGCACCAAAGCACATATGGGAAAAACATGTTTAGTCCTTGTAAATTTGCATGAGCCATACATTATATTCAGCCAACTAAGACACAGGTTCACACACCTATGGTTCTCTTAAGAACTAGTTTATATGAACCAACCAACAGTAGAGGTACCAGTGTAATACTTCAAAGAGAAATTGTATTAATTCTCTTGAGCATATAGCCACCAGGCATCACATGAACTTAGCAATTCTGGCGTGCCATCACCGTCCTGTTTACATATGGATATTTGAAGCATCTTTCTTTCTACTAATGTGAGAGGCTACTTATCAAAGCACCAGCTCATTCACTCCAACAGTCTCAGCTTTTTACAAAGGAACTTATACATGTTTCATCACTCATTCCCATTCAGACTGCCATATGTTAACTCGCGAGAGCAAAGGTACAGTTGATTTAAGAATGAGTCATCCTAGGCATGAAGAATGCACAAGGGGTTTGGGTTTGCGAATTTGCATTGAGTGTACTATACATTCATCAAGCATACGCAACCAGTCACAACAAGGGATTGATATGCACTTGGAGTATACAGCGTGAAAGACCTGACAGGTTTGTAGAAGCAGTGTTCAGAATACTGGCGCACAGAAGTTCTGTTTTCACTTTCACATGTTCTTCATAAAATACTCTTATATTCTTCTCTTTCGTTCACCAGGCATAAATACAACATTTAAGTATGTTTTAATATGGTACCTGGTATCCAGAGAACAATATATTATCGAATCTTTAAGGGCATTGTTGGGTCATCACATCACAAACTAGCGACCGCTCCTGGTGAAATCCCCGCTCAAACTAATTAGATTTTAAAATATGGACCAGGAATAGCGTGGGCTCATTACTTATTAACCAATGAAAAACAAGCGCATACCTCTGCCCTCCCCCAACTCGTTCCAGAACATTCGATCTAAGAATAGCCCCTATATTTGGGATGGTCCCCGTTAAGACTTAAAGTATTTTTATGAATGTATCGGGCTGGGAATGGGGAGTTCTGATCCATCATGCTACAAAGACTCAACAAAAATAATTCTCTCAAATATGAAGAAATCCACTGAGAAGTCAGAATATTATGTAAGGGGGCAAAAGAATCATGGCTTGAGGAAAAGTGCTTAGAAATTGAAAACCAACACAACAGTCAAAATACCAAATTAGTGCACAAAAGAATTCAGGAACTTACTAATAAAAGAACAAGTACATCAACAGGGTGTCTAAAAACTAAAGATGGCAAAATCATAATATAAAAAGACCAGATTCTACATGTATGGACAGATTATGTGAAACACCTTTATGATGATAACAGAGACGAACAGTATGATATTAGATTTAATAATGAAGGACCGCCAATTTTGGAGATGGAGGTTCGAAATGTTCTTAAGCATATGAAAGCTGGCAAGGCCCCCGGTGCGGATAACATCACAACAGAAATGATTAAAGCTTTAGAAGAATTTGGACTAGAGCAAGTCACCAGACTGATGAACACATTATATGATACTGGAGATATACCTCCTGAATTATGTAACTCTGTATTTATTGCAATCCCAAAGAAATCAGGAACCTTGGAATATGATCAACATAGAACAATTAGTATAATGAGTCACATCACAAAGATTTTGCTAAGAATTATCATGCAAAGAGTGAGGAAGAAGATACAACCTGAAATAGGGGAAGAACAATGTGGGTTTGTAGAAGGAAAGGGTACAGTAAATGCTGCGTATATGCTGCGAACAGTTATTGAACGTGCTATAGAAGTAAACAAGGATGTACATCTTTGCTTTATTGACTATACAAAGGCTTTTGATAGAGTTAGACATGTCAACATGGTGGATATGCTTGCAGATCTACAAATTAATGGGACAGACATTAGACTTATAAAAAACATATATTGGAAACAACAAGTTGCAATAAGGATTGATAATGAAGTGGGACAGTATCAGCCAATTAAGAGAGGTGTTAGGCAGGGATGTGTGATGTCTCCAGATCTTTTTTCCCTATACAGTGAAAATATTTTCAGAAATGTAGAGGATATAAATGGAATCAGCATTGGAGGACGAAACATCAATAACATTAGATATGCAGATGAGTCAGTATTAATTGCAGACAATGCGCAGGACCTGCAACAATTAGTAGATGCGGTTGTTGTACACAGTGAGCAACTGGGGTTAGAATTAAATTGTAAAAAGACTCAGGTTATGGTCGTCACTAGGAAGGAAGAAGTGCCACAATGTAATATACAAGTAAATGGAAATATTCTTCAACAAGTGAATCGGTACAATTATCTTGGAACAGTCATAACATCTGATGGGAGATGCCTTGAAGATATTAGAACAAGAATCGCCATGGCGAAAGTAGCCTTTAGCAAGATGAAAAACATTCTGACCAATAAAAAGATGTCAATTGAAACGAGAAAAAGAGTGTTGAGGGGATACATAGAGCCTGTTCTTTTGTATGGTTGTGAAACTTGGACAATGAGCGGTCAAGCTGAAAAGCATCTGATGGCTGCAGAAATGTGGTTTCTGAGGAAAATGCAAAGAATACCATGGACAGACAAAACAAAAACAATGACCAAGTACTACAGGAGACAAATGAACATCGTAAACTGATTAGAGAAATTAGACGTAGACAGTCAAAAATTTTTGGACATGTTATGAGAAGAAATGGATTGGAGAACTTAGTGACAACTGGCAAGATCGAAGGGAACAGACCAAGAGGAAGACCGACACGAAAATACCTGGATGGCTTGGCCACATGGCATGGACGAGACAGGAACACTGAGCTGATCCACGACACTGGTGATCGAGTGAAATGGCGAGTCATGACCGCCCACGCTTTCCGGCATGGCACATGATTGATTGATTGATGTCAAATTTCTCTAATAAGTTTACGATCTTAATTTGATTCTTGAAGGACTTGCTCAACCAACATATTCATTTACTAAACAAAGTTATCAAAGAAGGCAACGTTAGCAAAAAGAAAGTTACATCAGACCTAATGTGCACATATCCGAATCTCACAAACTAAGCAGCAAAAGAGGTTAGTGAGATTTGTGGAACTGACGTGTGGCTTTCAAAATACCATCAATGTTTGGTTTGTAATTGCTGCATCCAACCAAGAGAATTGCTTTCAAATGTTCATCAGTCAATCTCATTCGATGTGGTGACTTCACAGACTTCATTTTTGAAAATGTTTGCTCACAGACATAAGTTGTTCCAAACACTGATGCCATACCAGAGGCAAATTTCTTCAGTTTCGGAAACTCAACACCAGGTAAGCAGCGGTACAATTCAACACGTTTTACTTCTCTGTGCTTCTCACACAGTCATCTGCAATGGGCTCCAACTGTAGTTCAACTGGCACATCATCAAGGTTACAATCAAATGTATTCTGGAAAAGAAGAAAGTCACTCTCAATTCTGTCAAGATCTGAAAATCTCTCCAAACTCTTTGAAACAGTGAAAATGAGAAAGGTTTTCTCATTCCAGTTGTGCTTCCAACAATGACAGCGTTCTTCGAAATCCTTTGATGGTTCTGTAGAGATCACAGACGAGGTAATTCTTAATCTGAAGTTTCAAGTTCAGTTCATTCATGAGAAGTTGTGACGTACTCGAGAGATCAGTAGACACCCAGCGCCAGAGAATACCACAACAAGTTCCTAGCTTTCTCGCGTATTTGTAGCACTATGTTCTCTCCAAGTTCTTCTGTTCTCCGCACAACTGAACTTGCCGAAAGGCTGATAATTCCAAATAAACGGGTTTCCTCGTTCTGCCATCTTATGTACTGTTTTGAACGAATGACAGATTCATTTTCAGCAAATTTTCTCGTGAAGAGATTTCTTTATGTTTCGAAACCACGTTTAATGGTCTCATATTTCCAGGCGCGTAACTTTCCAGAACACTTTTAATATGTTGATAGATGTTCTGTTTCGCAGTGACGCCGAAGATTGCACTCTTTCAAAACGGCAACACTTTCGCTGCATATTACGCAACTGGTTTTATGGTCCTTTGTTTCCACAAAGAAGTACTTTACTCTCCATTCTTCATTGAAAAATCGACACTCGGCGTCCACTTTTCTTTTCCTAGTAGCCATAATTAAGGATGAAGTACACGGGGTGTGAAAATGAAAAGAAAAAAAAAGAAAAAAAAAAAGACATTAAATTAGAAACATAATTAAAATCCAATTGAAGCACAAGAAAAGCAGGGGACTAGGGGCCACTAGTGAAGCTACAGCTCATCAAAGGTACATGTATAGTTTATAGGTAACTTTGTGTAACCGCACAGAGATGATAGAGATAATAGCACAACGCCGACTGTTCATAGGCCGTAGAAGAATCAGAATAATGTAATTAAAAAGATACAACAACATCTGATAAATAATGCCAATGCCCTAATAAATAAAATTCATGATTAGATGCTGTCGTATATTCTGAAGGGACTGGGGATCACTGTTGTGCCTTACCCATATTCTGGTTTTAGAAGCTGGGCCCCATCCTCTTCCAATATGTAAATAAATCAAGAATACGACCCTTGAAATATTACAGACTCGGTTTTATTGTTTGTCTAGGAGTTAATGGTCCTCTTTAGGGGAACAGTGAACACTTGATTTGACTCTGCCCCTTCACCAGGATTCTAATAGCTCTCGAACCCCCATGATATTCTGTGAAATGTCTGAAAGACTTCCTCAGTTTGAATCAGGTGAAATGTAGCATGGGTCTGGAACAGTCAAGAGATATTTCCCTTCTTTTAATTCTTTTGAGTGACTTAGTTTTGCTAAATATATTATTTAACAAATACTGGTAGACATTGACATCTTGTTTACACAAATAAACAGGTAATTAACAGACAGGTTGAATTGACACATTAATATAAGATTCAGTTACTGTTGGTGTCATTTATTGACTGGCCTGTTTCTTTTGGCCTTTTTGTATACATTTCTCATTTTTTTTCTCATCTGTTTGACATAACATATGTTTAAAATGTGAAAATGTACATCCGTACCAATTACAGAAAGTCAATCAATAAACAATAATCAATATGATGATCATAAGTGTTGTAAATCTTCTTATAAATAAAGAAATGTTCTACAGTGTGGCATGAGTTAATCAAATGTTTGATGAATCATTGTTTCTGGGAGGGATTGTGTTTGTTGGCATTTGAGAAAGGTCACCTCTGAGTGGTAGATATGGGTTAAGCCTGGGTCCATGGACTGATGGATCCGCTTCAGTACTTGCCAGTGAAGCTACTCTGAAGGCTGCCCTTGCTCTGCTCAAGGCCTGAAGTTATCTTCCATCTCATGTGTGTGGGTCATCTTTTCTCTCCGCCTTCCTCTTCTGGTCAGGCTGCCACCAAGAACATCACTGTGTAAAATTTACAGAGGCATGTATAATCTTACCAATGTAACTTTTCCAGCATGTTATTAAGTGTGAACACAACATAACAGGAAGGATAAGATCAGAAGAAGTGGTGTTGTGTTAATTTGTGTGGGGTCAGAGCTTATTATTACACTGGATGCACCTGCTATCATTTGGTACCTGCTGTATGCATTTTCTCAGTGTACCTGTGGTTCATTGAGAAGTGTACAATCAGATATATACAGGAGTGATGATGTGTTGTTCCTTGGAGCATTCAAGTCAAGCTGATAGTGCAGGATCAAGACAAGGATATGATGCATTTTTATAAATGACATACAACTAAACATCTCCATCAACTCATGTGGTTATGCAGTGTGTATATAAATGTTTATCTGTACCTTCCAAATTAACTATTTGTCTTCTTCTTCTTCTTCTTCTTCTTCTTCTTCTTCTTAATCATTTCCTTTTCCCTGCTGTTGCTGTGGTGTGGAGTACTGTGTGAAGAAGTGTGTTGAGTTAACTTCTGTTGACTGGGGTTCTCATAGCTTGTACCACTTTGTCAGAGTCTAAGGTAGTGCCAGCAGAGATGCAGGGACATCGTTACGCCCGCCAGGCGAATAGTCCCTAGCGGGGATGCTGTAACATCGTTACGCCCGCCAGGCGAGTATTAGTTACCTGCCTGCGAGGTTGCCGGCTGACGAGACAGCCAGCGGTCAGGCAAGGACAAAGCAGGACGCACGCAGGCCTCGTGAAGCCACTTCAGGTGGGCAGGCGCGTTGCGAGAAATAGCCAGACAGCTCTGGGACTCGGACTCGACTGGACGTATGATGGGAGAAAAGCTTGTGTAGTTCTGTGGCCCGAAAGTCGAGTGCTTGTACATCTTGTGAGACTGATTGTAAGCTGTGGGTTGCCTGTAAGTGTATTGTTATAACTTATGTATTGTGATGATCATCTCTAGATCGTGATCTGTAAATAAATCCATCGAAACTTCGTGTCGTTGAGTCTCAAGTCAAATCACGTTGTATTTGTACTGTCTCACATGTGTTAGGTTAACGAGCCAGGTTTAAGACCCTGACACACTTGTCCCCCATCTTCATCAGTTAATATGAGTTTAACTCATCAAGTGTCTTATTGTTATTCATGTCCAACATACATAATTTCTTATGTGTATTTGTTACAAAATGTAATCCATACAAGATCATGACAACAATACATTAGTAAGAGGTTGTTACATAAAGTACCTCTCCTAATCCACCTCTCTTCTTCTTCATATTAATCTATTCTTCTTCCTCCTCCTGTTAGCAGTGCACATCATGTCCCTTCTGTTGGCGATCAACAGTTGGCAATAGACCGAGGTTTTGTTTATCTTTGGGTCTGGACAGATTAACTAGGCCGTCTGTCACAAATGGCGTCTGTGCAGTGTATCCTGTTCTAGGCAATGCATTTAATAAGTGCTTTGTCTGAGTGAAAATCTGACACATAAATACAATTATTTTTTATCAAACCCTATTATTTCAATTCGTAAAGAGGAAAGAAAAGATATAATCCTTCTCTCAGCTCCTTAGATTTCGATTAGGCAGAAATAATTACGTTTTTAAGCGAGGTAGTGGTTCGTGTGCACAAACTGGCTTGTATTTGCAGAAAGCATTTTAAAACAGTTTTGATGAAATGCATCAAAGTGCGTTTGAAATTCTCACCTCGTACAGTTTTATGTGATAGATTATTGTAGTATGCACACAGTAAAGCTAACAGATGTAGTGAAGAACTTCAGAGTTTGCAGTTTTGAGAAAGTATGAGATTGTTAATTTTGCCCGGGAAAGGCTCGGTGTAGCTAGAAGGTTGCAGTCGACAATTTTACACTTCAGAGATTTATTTTATAAGTAATACATTTAATTTTGACGCACAAACACTGGATACCTCTGTTACACACATCTGGGTATCACATTGTCCTGAGGATTCACAAGCTTACCTCGGGTTTCGGATCAAACTGCCGTTTTTTCATGTAAATGACAGGTCACAATGGCATTCTGACTGTCCGTCAGGGCTGAAGATTGAGAAGTGCGCGGTTTAGAAGAAATGGACGCTTTCGCAGGTCAAAGTTATATCACGTGACCCGCTCCTTCCACTAATCTTTCTAGTTGGAGACGCTGTACCTTCTATTAATAGCCGACATCTGTCCATCTCGAGTGTCAAGTTGGTGTTCGATTCTCAATCGTGCGGTCAAATGTATGTCGTTCTCTGTATTGGTGTGAAAATTTTGACGCACTGTAAAATGATGGTTGGTGATTATGTCACAGATGCAAAGACAAAATATGCATCCCCATGAATAAATATACACATGATCATCCTTCACAGTACCAGTGATCTTCCATCACAGCATGGGTAATCATCCAACACAGTACCAGTGATCTTCCATCACAGCATGAGTAGTCATCCAACACAGTACCAGTGAACTTCCATCACAGCATGGATAATCATCCAACACAGTACCAGTGATCTTCCATCACAGCATGAGTAGTCATCCAACACAGTACCAGAGATCTTCCATCACAGCATGGGTAATCATCCAACACAGTACCAGTGATCTTCCATCACAGCATGGGTAATCATCCAACACAGTACCAGTTATCTTCCATCACAACATGGGTAATCATCCAACACAGTACCAGTGATCTTTCATTACAGCATGGATAATCATCCAACATTGTAACCGTAGTCTGATACACAACACCAGAAATTATCAGACAACAAGATGGAACAAAGGTCATTCATTCAGTAGCGTGTCCTTTGCATAACCTCGCTCCCATAACGACCTTCCGAAAAACCTCTCAATCATAAGCAAGATGTCCCGCTTCAGACACACCCATCTGGAGATCATCCACAACATCCTGCACCTATCTTCTCTTTGGCCTTCCTCTTCCTCTCTTCCCAGGCAAATACCTCTCCATTATTGTTCTCAGGCACAGACATAGCTATTCTATTCCTATATTCATATTTAAACTATGAAGGTGCATTCAAAACTCACCCCACAGCAGATAATCGTCAATCCACAATCAAGATCCTCTTGGAACTTTTGGATCTTCATAGGGCCTGTCTGCCCTCTCAACTGCCGTCTGGAAAAACAGTGGCCACGCTCGACCGTGCCTGGGGCATGTTCGCCCATCAGCTTAGTAGTGGCTCAGAGGGATGAGATCAAACCCTCTGCTGAAAAGTAGACATCAGCATCTCTTCTGCCTCAGATGTTCTCAAGGCCAAAGAGGAGGGAACATGGCGTGACTTGGCTCTTATAGGCACGCCAACACATTATCCCAGCATCCTATGCATTTTTTTTTACCAGGGTATCATGGGATATGCTACTTCATACTCTTGTAGAGCCACGGCAGGCGGCTTCATTTGGTAATAGAATATATCTCATAATAAGGTTTGCAAAATATATAAATATGGAAGCCTAAATAAACAGCCTAGAGCGGTCAGATCTCCGCACGTGTGAAGATCTCCTATTATTCTAAACATAATATTTACATTTAAATTATATCACAACGTCTCGTGTTTCATACGTTATATCAAGCAAGTTCAAGTTTCGTCGACGGGCCGGATGAAATGACTTCGCGGGCCGGAACCGGCCCGCGGGCCGTAGTTTGGTGACTCCTGTTCTAAGGTATTGATCATTTCTATTGTGATGTTATATGTACAAGGGGTCTTGTCGGTTTTCATATGGTTAAGAGCATTCTGAACTTCCATCTTCAAAATTGACGGTCCTTCATTATTATTCCGGTGATCATATTGTTCATATGTTGTATCATCATAAAGGTCTTTCACATAATCTGACCACGCATGTAAAATCTGATCTTCTTCTATTATGATTTTGCCATCTTTGGTTTTTATGCAAACCGTTGATTTGTGTGTTCTTTTGTTAGTGATGTCATTAATTCGTTTGTGCATTAATTTGGTATTCCGGGTGTTGTGTTGGTTTTCAATTTCCTTGCAGTTTTCTTCAAGCCATGTTTCTTTTGCCTCTTTGCATAGCTTCCTAATTTTCCTGTGAATCTCTTCATATTTGTCCTTGTTATTGTTGTTATTTCTTCATATTTCAATGAGTTTTAAGATGTCTTCCATCATCCTTTTCTTGCGTCCTATTATCTTTATTTTTGAGATAGTTGTTTCTGCAGCTTGGTCGACTGATTTCTTTAATATTTCCCATTGATCACTGACATCTTGATATAATATTTCCATATCGGACAATGCATCGAATCTGTTCTTTACCTCTATGTTGAATTTATCTTTCATCTCATCACCCTTCAATGCCCGTAGATCAAATAATTTTGTGCTTCTTGGTGTATATTTGACTTTTTTAAATTGTATATGTATATTGCTTAAGATTAATCTATGGTCGCTGTAGCAGTCTGCGCTTGGTATAGTTTTTGCGACTTTTCAGGCATTTCGAAATCTTCTATTGATGAGAATGTAATCAATCTGATTTTTTGATCTTATGATCAGGACTCCTCCATGTCCATAATCTCCTTAGGTGGAGTTGATACCAGGTGTTTCCGATAATCACATCATGCTCTTTTGCTCACTGTACAAGTCTGCAACCTCTTTCATTCTGTTCCCATAGTCAATACTTGCCTACTATGCATCCGCCCTGCTGATTTCCAACGGTAACATTGATTCCAGTCAACCATTATGATATTTACTTCAGAGTTCTTACATTTCTTGTAGTCAATCTCCAAATCATTATAACATTCATCAATGCTGTCATCACTACTAACTGACTAACTAACTACTGTCTGCTGTTGGTGAATAAACATGTATGACGTTGGCATCGAAAGGTCTTCCACTCAACTTCACTATACTAACACAATAACTACTACTACTACTACTACTACTACTACTACTACTACTACTACTACTACTACTACTACTTCTGCTGCTGCCTCTTCTCCTCCTCTCATTCTCATCGTCCTTATCTTCTAGCTAACTCCCCTGTATGTATCATGTAATTTGTCTACGTCATTATCTTCTAGCTAACTCCCCTGTATGTATCATGTAATTTGTCTACGTCATTATCTTCTAGCTAACTCCCCTGTATGTATCATGTAATTTGTCTACGTCATTATCTTCTAGCTAACTCCCCTGTATGTATCATGTAATTTGTCTACGTCATTATCTTCTAGCTAACTCATATTTGTTAGGGCCATATGACAAGAGTATTTTGGCCGAAATCCTGACTGACTGTCTAAGTGCTCTAGTGATGGTTTGCGGATGTGCTTTACAAGCGGTTTGGATAGTGAGGATAATATGGAAACTGGCCTATAATTACTCATGAGACGATCGTCTAGAGAACCAGCTTTTAAATGAGGATAAACTTTAGCGATTTTAATGGCTGATGGAAGTCACGTTTGGTGATACTTTGATTATATATAAAAGTTAGTGACTCACAGATCGCCGGTGCAACATGGCGAAAGATCTGATTACTAATTCTATCTAGTCCTGGTCAGTTATTGTTTTTTCGTTTAGGTTACTGAGATGCGTAAATACTTCAGTTGTCGTCATTAGCCGTATGTTGGAGGGAATGTCTCCATAGCATTTGCTCTCACAGAATGATGATAATAAAGATATGTCATGAGGCGCATCTGGTATTGCAGCCTTCAGTTGGTTTATGTCGGACTGAAAGAATCTACTGAATTGATCACATGTAACATGATTTGATGGTAATGATTGTGATGATTTGTGTTTGTTTGTCAAGGTATTAATTGCTTTCCATATATCTTTAGTGTTGGTTTATCTATTACTAAGTCCATAAAATAATTTTTCTTTTCCTTTCGAATAACATATTGTCATATATTTTTGAAGGGAGTGGGAGATCACTGTAGTGCATGCCCCATCTCTAATAAAAGATGTAGAGCCCCATCCTCTTCTATCTTCAATAACCCCAGAATATGAACCTTGAGTTATCTGCAGGCCTCGTTCTATTAAGTATTGTCTAGGAGATATAGATTATGGCCCTGGTAAGAATGGTAATTACTAACTGGGAATCTGCCCCTTCTCCAATGATTCTGATAGCTCTGGAGCCCCCTTATTGTTTATCAAATCTGAGGAAAGTCTGGAGAATTTTCTCAGCCTGATTTAGATGAAGAAAACATGGATGTTGAGCAGTTGATAGATCTAGAGTCTTTTTATTTCCCCATTCAGTAAGTCATTATGAGTTAATTTATCTTTAAGCAATCAAACACATAAACAATCACATCAGATTTTGACAACATGATGTACAAAGAAGTTGTTGCCACAGATAGGTTTGAACTTGACAAATTAACAGAAGGTCAATTCATGTTAAACATTTATTGACTGGCCTGAGCCTTCTGGTCAGTACATACATCTCTATTGTGATTTACACAAAGTAATAGAACAGTTGCACATTGGACCATTGTCCCAGTCCATCAATAACAAGCATCAATATATGAGATGTCAACAAGTGTGAAAACATAGTAAACATTTTGATGTTGTACATATTAAGTATGATAGTGGTGTCTCAACCATAAACATATCAGTGTTCCTGTGATTGGGTGTTGTTCTACCTAAGAGAAAAGTAACCTGGTGACTGGAGGATTAGGTAAGCCAGGGTCCATTGACTGATGGATCCACTTCAGGTCTGCCCGTATAGCTCCTCTGAAGGCCTCCCCATGCTCTGCTCATAGCGAAGTCATCCTCCCTCTCACTTGTGGTTCATCTCTTTCTCTCGGCTTCCCTCCCTCAGGTCTGATTTAGGTGGTTAATTGGCTGATGTGTTGGGTGGTTGTTGGTATGTAGCCACCAAGATCACTGATGAATATTCGCATAAATATATACATTCCTACCAATACAATAATAAGAAGTAGGTCGGAAGAAATCTAAATTCCTGAAGTAGGAACTAGTTCCCCTCCCCTCCTTTTCTCTCTAAGCTAGTGTTGGGTTAAGTTGGGGTGGTCAGAGATTATCACACGGTGTACGCCTTGTATCAACTTGTTCCTGCTGTATGTAAATTCTCATTTGACCGGGGTCAGTGAACGTGTACAGTAAGACATTGACAAGAGTGAGAATATGTCAAGATGCATGTAAATAAATGACATACATTTAGAACATTTCTTCCACTAAATGGTGTTTACAATGTGTATAATTAATTCTCTGTGTTTTCCCAATTAACTACTTCTTCTTCTTGTGTCTAATAACTCTCTTCCATTACCTGTTGTTGTTGTGATGTTGAGTGTTGGGTTGTGTGGTGATGAGTGGTGTGGAGTGGTGTTGTGTTTTTAAGTTATGTTGAGTAATGAGTTAAGCTCACTTCGCGTGAGGGTGTTCCGCGAAGCACAACTTTCTCATGTGTTGCAGTTCATGTGTGCCCTTATCTAATTAAATTTGACATAAATATAAATATTTATTTCGCCAAACCCTATTAATTCTATAGATAAAGGAGAAAGGAAAGATTGATTTCACTTTCAGCTTTCTAGATTGTAAATAGGCATAGATAAGTCTGTTTTAGAACAAGGCACTTGTTCTAGTACACGAACTGTCTTTTCAGCTGTAGATAGTGACGCATCTTTACAATGTTTCTGGTGAAATGCACAAGATTGCTTTAGAATCATCACTTCTCACAGTTGTTTAGAATAGAATATAGTAGTAGAATGCACTTCCTAAAGTTAATAATTATCTCTAAGAAGATCAGAGATTGTAGTTTCATCGAAAAGAATATTCTGCCCGGGAATGGCTTTGCGTCGTTAGAATCTACAGTCGAGCATTTTTACATTTCAGAGGTTTTAATTAAAATCATACATTTCAATTGACATCACAAACATGGGTTTACTTTACTTGGTACTTGATACATCGGGTTCTTAGTCTAATCAAGGCCCAACAAACGTACCTCGGATCCAGACTTTTGCCTTGCCCATTGAATTTTTGGTCACACACTCTTCTCACATCCGTCCATGGAGCGAGTTCAGAAAAAAGTGCGGGCTTATTAACATTTCTGATGAAATAGTAATATATGTTAATTTATGCACTGGCGCGAAGGTGGTCATGTGGTTTTCCTATCCAATCGTTTTCTGAGCTTGGTCTGATGAAATCTTTCCAAGAATCCACGTCATTTGTCACTTGTTCAGTTCCAGTTTCGATGTTAAGTTTTAAGTCCCAATCTCCAATTGCGTTTGTGAAGTCAATTTCTTTTAATGTTGTTTCCTCTTTTTGCGGCAGGTGTTGATAATGAATAATGTTGGCTGCGTTATGCCACATGGCCCCACTCCAGATTGTTATGGAACTATGTTTCCAACATTTTCAGTCATCAAGTTGTTCCCATTTTTCCTCCCTTGTATTCTCTTGTGCATCTGATTGACCTGGTTCATCAGGCACTGGGTGTCGACTCAGGAAGTCCGCTCCCACATTCATTTTCCCAGGAACATACTCAACCTGGAACGAGTAAGGTTGAAGAAGCAGCGACCACCTCATAAGTCGGGCATTCAGAGTCTTAGATGCTGCGAGAAACATGAGTGGTTGATGGTCACATTGCACTGTGAAGTGTCTGCCATATAGGTATGCTTGAAATTTCTGTACACTCCATACGAGCGCAAGACATTCTCTCTCGATAGTACTGTAATTTCTCTCTGCTGCATTCAATTTCCTGCTAGCATAAGCTACAGGGAATAGCTCTGATGGTACATCTCCCTTTCTCTGCAACAGCGTTGCCCCAATTCCTATGTTACTGGCATCGGTGCGCAGCACGAATGGTTGGTCGAGGTCTGGTAGATGTAAGACTGGATGAGCAGTTAATGCCTGCTTTAATGCTGTGAAAGCTCTCTCACAGTCAGCTGACCAAGTGACGTTCTCTGGTTTCCCCTTTTTGGTGAGATCCGTTAAAGGTGCTGACAGAGTATTGAAGTCCTTGATGTATTTTTGATAGAATCCACATAAGGATACAAATGATCTTACATCCTTCTTTGTTTTTGGACGAGGTGCTCTCTGGAGTTTGTCCACATTTCCCTCTTGTGGAGTTATCAGTCCATGAGATATCTTATGACCTAGAAAGTCCAATTCTTGGAATCCTATCTGACACTTCTTTGGTCTAGCCGTCAATCCAGTTTCTCTGAGGCGCCTGAACAAAAGATGCAGGGTTTCTACATGCTCTTCAAATGTTTCAGTTGCGATCAGGATGTCATCCATGAAGTGACTGATGTCTGGATGCTGTAGTGGGTCAAGTAATTTTCTCATCATACGTGTAAAGACGCTGGGAGCATTACTTAATCCGAATGGAAGAACGTTGAACTCATAGTGTCCTCCAGGCGTGCTGAAAGCTAACCATGGTCTAACTTCCGGTTTTACAGGAATCTGGTAATATCCCTTACTGAGATCAATCCTAGTAAAGTACTTAGCTCGGTTGAGTGCTGTGAAGAGTTTATTCTGATCAGGCAGAGGTTCTGCTTGGAATTCAGTTATAGCATTGAGCTGTCGATAATCGATGCACAATCTATGTTCTCCACTTGGCTTTCTCAATAATACGACGCTAGCACTGTAAGGTGATTCAGATGGTGAGATTATTCCTGCGGTGAGCAGCTGTTGTATTTCTTCCTCTAAAGTCTTTTGCTTTGCATAAGGAACTGGGTAAGTCTTGACTCGCACAGGCACTGTGTCATTCAACTTCATGTCAAATTCCTCCAAATCAGTTCTTCCTGGCTTATCAGTAAGTACTTCTGCATATTTTGCCATAAGTTCCCTAATCTGCTTTTGCTGATCCTTTGTTAAGTTGGGATTGATTTCCACATCCTTAAAGGTCTCTTTGGCTTGCAGTTGGCACTCGACTCCCATTGTTGATCCTTCTTCGACTTCAGTAGCCACACTCATGGCCATCAGATGTGCAGGTTCGGTGGTTGAGGGTCTTTCATGATATTTCTTCAAGAGGTTTATGTGAAATACTTTCATCTTGCCTTTGACTGAAATTCTGTAGTTGGTACGTGAGATCTTCTCCGTCACTACATAAGGTCCTCTCCATCCGATTTGCAGCTTATTCTGACTGGTTGGAAGCAGCAACATCACCTTCTCTCCTTCCTCTAACTCTCTATCCTTTGCCTTGCGGTTGAAGTTACGAGCAATTCTTCGTCTGGCTTGACGTAGATTGACATTCGCTTGTTTCCAACTGTGTTGTAAACGATTTTTCAACTCGGCAACATATGTAGATGCAGTCACAACTGTATCATCTGTAGTATTATCAGTCCATGTTCGCAGTAACGCCTCAAGTGGTCCCTTGATTGGTCGTCCAAACAACAGTGTGGCTGGAGAAAAAACCTGTTGAGTGATGGGGTACTTCCCTGTAAGCGAATAAAGCTGCGGGTAAATACAAGTCCCAATCCTCTGTCTTCTCCTGGGCAATTTTGCGCAAGATACTAATCAATGTCCCGTTCCACCTTTCCACAAGTCCATTTGACTGAGGGTGATATGGTGAACTGAAGATATGGCGTGCATGAAAAAGTCTGAAGGTCTCTTCCATGAGCTTACCACGAAACTGTGAACCGTTGTCCGTCAAGATCCTTTGTGGGAATCCTAGACGTGTGAATATTCCTAATAATGCATCAGCGACGTGTTTGGAGTCACAGCTGGGCATAGGAACTGCTTCGGCCCACATGGTTGTTGTGTCCACAAGCGTTAATATGAATCGGTTTCGCCTCTTCGTTGCTGAGAGAGGTCCGATTATGTCTACTGCCACTTTCTCAAATGGAATTCCAGTGATTGGCGATTCACCCAACATTGCCGGTGGTGTCCGGTGTTTTGGTGATACTTTCTGACACTGTGGGCATGATTTTACAAACCGTTGTATGTCTGAATTCATCCCTGGCCAAAAGTAGTGAGTGGTAATCCGCTGTGTAGTAGCGTTGATACCCATGTGCCCACTGAATGGTAGACTGTGACCCATCTCTAAGATCTGAGTCCTGTATTGAGTTGGTACAACCAGTTGATTAAACTCTTGTCCAGCTCGTCCTGCTTTTCTGTAAAGAAGTGCTGACTTCATGAACAGATCACCTTTACGTAGAGGTAAATGTGATTTTGGCAGTTTTCTGAAGCAGGGTTCCAAGGTGCTGTCGGCTTCTTGTGCCCTCTTCAGTTCCTCCGTTCGAGGGATTGGCGTAGTTGTTTCTGGAGTTTTTGTTGCCTGTGATCGAGTGGTCATGGTCGCCATCGCCACAGGTTGAACAGGTTCTCCTAGAACGATAAATCTACACCCGAGGATTACAGGATATATCGGATCGTCCAAGATTGCTGCCTTGATCGTCCCAGTGACATACCGCGAGGCTATGTTCACTTTTGCCACTGGAAGAGACATATTTGTTGAACTCTTCAGTGGTCCCTGCAATTCCACTATTTCCTCTGTCACCTGTTCAGGGTGAACTAAGGATGATGAGACAACACAGTCATATGATAATCCAGTATCATATAAACAGGTCGTTTTGAATCCATTTAGTAAGATGGATTCCACAACCGGAATACGAGATGATGTGTCTTGATGAGGTGTCTGTTTGGACGTTTCACCAGTGCTCACTTTTCTCTCTTTTCGGTTGGCCAAACATGCCGCTGTGTGTGGAGGTGGCTTCTTCCTGCAACTCTGAAATGTGTGACCTCTAATCTTGCAATGGGTACAGAATGGTTTGTCCTCCCTCGGCGCTGTTTGGACTGAATTTTGAGTGTTTTTCGGGGATTTCCCCTTTTTCCCGGTGGCTACAGTGTTTTCACCCTCTTTTGGCTGTGGAGTTTTGTTTTGAGAGGGGGTGTTGTTCGAACGTCCCTTTCCTCCCATCTCCTTTTGAGATTTCTCAAATCTCTCTGCCAGGATGATTATAGTTTCCAGGCGGTCAGCCCCGTTTTGGGTTAGGAATGCCTTCATTTCGTTCTGCATTTTCCCCTTGATCTGATCAATGATAATCATTTCACGGAGTCCTTCATAATTTTCCTCAAATCCTCCCAAGCAAGTCCATCTTTGTATGTATGACTTCAGTCTTTCGACTAGTTGTGCGTAGCTCTCACCCGGTTCCTTCCTTGCGGCTTTGAACCTGAGTTTATAAGATTCGGCGTCCACTTCGAATCGGCTTAAGAGTGCCGTCTTGAGTGTTGTGTAGTTCTGTTGTTCCTCTCTAGTGAGTCTTGAGAACACTTCATACGCCGTGGATCTTAAGGCCTGCGCCAACTTCGTCGCCCATCTACTTTCTTCAAGCCCACAGCTGACAGCCATTGCCTCGAAGCGTGATAAAAATCCTTCGATGTGGTCAGTCTGTTCATTAAAGGGGTCCAGAGGAAATGACATAGCTCCTGAATTAAGTTGAGAGACGTGAGGTGGTTCTGTCACTGGCGATCCTGATGAGGTTGAGGGTGTAGGACCACTCCCTTTCTCTATCCTCCGGATCTCCACTTCAATCTCCATTCTCCTCAACTCCAGTTGGTGTTGACGCTCTCTCTCCTTATCTTCCATTTCAGCCTGTAGTCGTTTCTCTTTCTCCTCCAATTCTGCTTGAAATCGTTTCTCTTTCTCCTCCAATTCTGCTTGAAACTGTTTTTCCCTCTCAGCCAATTCAGCCTGAAGCTGTTTTTCTTTGAGAGCCAATTCAGCCTGCAGTCTCTCCCTTTTTTCAAATGCATCCGAAACATAGTTAGCTAGCTCAAGGCCATCTAACCCGCACTCCCTACCTGTTTCTGTTATTTGGGCTCTAAACTTTGCAATTTCCGCCATGTCTATAATTTATTGCTTTGCTCTGCCTATCAATATAATTGCAGTTAGTCTGATCCGCGTAAGTTTGTCAGTCCCTGATCTGCAAAGATACAATAGAGCATGTGCAATATTAAAAACACCCTATGTTATGTCTGTCTGTCAATGCTGGAAAAGCCAAAGGCAGCAGGCACTGAAGTAACCACAATTAATTCCTAGTAAAGAAAAGAATCTGAAATTAGACAGAGTTTTCCCAACGGATAAGATTTTCCGGTGGTTGATGAAATGCTGTTAAGTTCAGACTCCACAGGAAAAGAACACCTTCTCTGGAAGAGAAGTAGTGTTGGTAGAGTAGATACACACTATATATTTCACCTGGAGCACCTCTTTCTGAAGTATAAGCCTATTTGAACATGGCCCCCTTCTCCAGGAGTAAAATCAGTCACCCACTCTTATTTATCTATAAATGTCATTCATATCATGTGGCTGTCAATCAATACCCCACATGGTATCTGTTAAACATTCTAGAAAATAACTGTGTTAATAATCTAAAGATAACTGTGTTCATGTATTTTTAGGTGATTGTTTAAAGGTTAATATATGGGAACCATCCAGGACGTAGACCGCAATATGTCATATATTTTTGAAGGGAGTGGGAGATCACTGTAGTGCATGCCCCATCTCTAATAAAAGATGTAGAGCCCCATCCTCTTCTATCTTCAATAACCCCAGAATATGAACCTTGAGTTATCTGCAGGCCTCGTTCTATTAAGTATTGTCTAGGAGATATAGATTATGGCCCTGGTAAGAATGGTAATTACTAACTGGGAATCTGCCCCTTCTCCAATGATTCTGATAGCTCTGGAGCCCCCTTATTGTTTATCAAATCTGAGGAAAGTCTGGAGAATTTTCTCAGCCTGATTTAGATGAAGAAAACATGGATGTTGAGCAGTTGATAGATCTAGAGTCTTTTTATTTCCCCATTCAGTAAGTCATTATGAGTTAATTTATCTTTAAGCAATCAAACACATAAACAATCACATCAGATTTTGACAACATGATGTACAAAGAAGTTGTTGCCACAGATAGGTTTGAACTTGACAAATTAACAGAAGGTCAATTCATGTTAAACATTTATTGACTGGCCTGAGCCTTCTGGTCAGTACATACATCTCTATTGTGATTTACACAAAGTAATAGAACAGTTGCACATTGGACCATTGTCCCAGTCCATCAATAACAAGCATCAATATATGAGATGTCAACAAGTGTGAAAACATAGTAAACATTTTGATGTTGTACATATTAAGTATGATAGTGGTGTCTCAACCATAAACATATCAGTGTTCCTGTGATTGGGTGTTGTTCTACCTAAGAGAAAAGTAACCTGGTGACTGGAGGATTAGGTAAGCCAGGGTCCATTGACTGATGGATCCACTTCAGGTCTGCCCGTATAGCTCCTCTGAAGGCCTCCCCATGCTCTGCTCATAGCGAAGTCATCCTCCCTCTCACTTGTGGTTCATCTCTTTCTCTCGGCTTCCCTCCCTCAGGTCTGATTTAGGTGGTTAATTGGCTGATGTGTTGGGTGGTTGTTGGTATGTAGCCACCAAGATCACTGATGAATATTCGCATAAATATATACATTCCTACCAATACAATAATAAGAAGTAGGTCGGAAGAAATCTAAATTCCTGAAGTAGGAACTAGTTCCCCTCCCCTCCTTTTCTCTCTAAGCTAGTGTTGGGTTAAGTTGGGGTGGTCAGAGATTATCACACGGTGTACGCCTTGTATCAACTTGTTCCTGCTGTATGTAAATTCTCATTTGACCGGGGTCAGTGAACGTGTACAGTAAGACATTGACAAGAGTGAGAATATGTCAAGATGCATGTAAATAAATGACATACATTTAGAACATTTCTTCCACTAAATGGTGTTTACAATGTGTATAATTAATTCTCTGTGTTTTCCCAATTAACTACTTCTTCTTCTTGTGTCTAATAACTCTCTTCCATTACCTGTTGTTGTTGTGATGTTGAGTGTTGGGTTGTGTGGTGATGAGTGGTGTGGAGTGGTGTTGTGTTTTTAAGTTAGCTCACTTCGCGTGAGGGTGTTCCGCGAAGCACAACTTTCTCATGTGTTGCAGTTCATGTGTGCCCTTATCTAATTAAATTTGACATAAATATAAATATTTATTTCGCCAAACCCTATTAATTCTATAGATAAAGGAGAAAGGAAAGATTGATTTCACTTTCAGCTTTCTAGATTGTAAATAGGCATAGATAAGTCTGTTTTAGAACAAGGCACTTGTTCTAGTACACGAACTGTCTTTTCAGCTGTAGATAGTGACGCATCTTTACAATGTTTCTGGTGAAATGCACAAGATTGCTTTAGAATCATCACTTCTCACAGTTGTTTAGAATAGAATATAGTAGTAGAATGCACTTCCTAAAGTTAATAATTATCTCTAAGAATATCAGAGATTGTAGTTTCATCGAAAAGAATATTCTGCCCGGGAATGGCTTTGCGTCGTTAGAATCTACAGTCGAGCATTTTTACATTTCAGAGGTTTTAATTAAAATCATACATTTCAATTGACATCACAAACATGGGTTTACTTTACTTGGTACTTGATACATCGGGTTCTTAGTCTAATCAAGGCCCAACAAACGTACCTCGGATCCAGACTTTTGCCTTGCCCATTGAATTTTTGGTCACACACTCTTCTCACATCCGTCCATGGAGCGAGTTCAGAAAAAAGTGCGGGCTTATTAACATTTCTGATGAAATAGTAATATATGTTAATTTATGCACTGGCGCGAAGGTGGTCATGTGGTTTCCCTATCCAATCGTTTTCTGAGCTTGGTCTGATGAAATCTTTCCAAGAATCCACGTCATTTGTCACTTGTTCAGTTCCAGTTTCGATGTTAAGTTTTAAGTCCCAATCTCCAATTGCGTTTGTGAAGTCAATTTCTTTTAATGTTGTTTCCTCTTTTTGCGGCAGGTGTTGATAATGAATAATGTTGGCTGCGTTATGCCACACATATAGAACTTTGTTTCTCAGACTGCGGTACAGAGTTATATCTCTGTTTCTCTGTGCCTGTCCCGGACTCTCATACGTTCAACAGCCTCCTGTGTGATCCACGGGGGCTTAGTGTGATGTTTAACACGAATTTCCTTAAATGAAACATGCTTATCAAATATACTTAAAATGTCTTCAGTCAGTGGTCTAGAGCACCGTCTGGGTCAGGCAGTTGGTAAACATATTCCAGAGATGAGTTGAGCAAGTCTTGTAAAAAGACATCTCGATTGAAATTTTTATAATTTCTACATTTTATACTTATATGTTTGTGTCTTTGAGTTTTGGTACCTCTTTTTTACCACGAGCAACATACTGGGTAGTGATCGCTCATTGCATCAATAGGTACAGTACATTCTGTGATGTTGTCAGCACGCGTAGTATAAATATGATCTATAAGTGTTGCAGATGATTTTGTTATTCTAGTGGCTTATTTGACTAACTGTTGGAAGTTATATGACTCTATTATGTTTTCCCATGGTTTTTTGTTGTTGTTGATTTGTTAGTGTCTATGTTGAAGTCACATAGCAGTATTAATTCTCTCGCATTACTAAAGACTACACCCTTCACAGTGGTTAATTTTTCATACCAGATATTTCCTGCACTGGGGTTTTGATAAAGATACCCAACTACTAGGGGTATGCGATTTTGAAGTTAAAACTCAAGCCATACACATTCAATCTCACAGATTTCAAAATCTAGCCTGCTGCGGGTGTTAAGCGAGTTAGAAATATAAACTGCAATACCCGTCTCTTGTTTCTGATAGGGATCTTTTCTAATGGTTTTAAAACCTCTGATAGCGATGTAATCATCTGAGATGTTACCATTTAATCGACTTTCGCTAACGCCGAACATGTGAAAATTTTGATTAAGTATACGTGATCGGGCAGCGTCGCTAATAGATGGTAGATGTTTAAATACCCGTTTCTGCGCCCATTATTACTGAGCCAGTGTCCATATTTATTAGACATTTTAACAATGCGTAATCATAGATGTTTTTTAAAAACACAAAATGAATACAACTTACGTCCCTTATAAGAATACACACTCTAAAATTACAGAGAAACAGTAATATCTCTGTCAATATACAAAAATAAAAATAATACGTATACAGATCAGTAAGGATGAGCAGTGAAGACCCCCTCACTCGCAGTATAAACACAATAAAAAGTAGTATAAAAGATATACAACTAAGTATCAATTTATGTGACGTCAATACGAGTCAATGTTTATAGTCACGTACAATCTAATACGTTGCTATATAAAACAATAACCAAGTGTGCACATAAACTTTCTAGGAGAGGCTCTTTCTTGTACCGAGATCCGGTGTTGCTTTGTGCTAAGTTACTAGTAAATACCAGGTTGTGTTGGTTGTTGGTACAGCGACATTATAAGTGCTTGACGAAGTGTAGCTGGGCTATACCGTGTGAGGTGCAACAATTCTGGGTACAATGAAATGGGTACTGTTGATGTCTCATTGGTATGTAATGACTACCAACTACAGCCTCTGGTTGGTGGCTAACTGGAGGTTGTAGTGACACGTCGTTGTTGTTGAAAGTTGGTTCCTTTCTTGGGAAATTAGGAGACATATCTTCATAATTATTACCCTCCTGTATGAAAGACCACGTATTGTACGGACTTGGTGTGGTGGACGTGTCCCGTCTGGCTGGGATTTCAGGTGCAGCGGTTATGAGTGGTCTGCGCACTTCTGGCCTATTGGTACTTGATGTTATGGGAGTATGTCGTATGGCTTGAGTTTCAGGTGGAGTAGCTAAAAATGTCCGACGCGATCCTGTATTGGAGGTATGGTGTGTCCGTTCTGGATATTTGATATTTTTGGCGAGCAAGCTATTGCCCAATGTAGACAAATGTAATTGATCCTTATAAAGACTCTTTTTGGTGCACCAGCGTTGAAGTGTATGACAGTGTTTTATTAATGAACTGTATCTTGTTTTGAGAACAGAACTTCTGCAAAATGTTGTTATTTATGACAGCTAGCTCCCATGGGTCGTCGCTAAAAGCTACGGAGTTCGTGCTTTGTGCGACGCTTTCCGTACTGCGGAAAGAGACCGAGCCATATGGGATAAAAACCCGGTGCAATGAAGTCGACCCTGTCGACTTTTAAGCGACTTTAAGCGACAGCTAGACGACACTGGAGTCCATAACTCAGTGATATGATGGAGGAGAAGAAAATGGACGAGTTAGAAAAAGTGTGACGTAATCTGTTCAAGAGTGCCAACAGTTTGAGACCCTGTGATTTGTTGGTTGTTCAATGGTGTCGTTAATACCAATATGCACGCTTGTCTGTCTAACGTTGTGATTCACAGCCAACCTGCTGATCTTGTCTGTTAGTCGGTCAACACCAGCCCCAGGCAGTGGGATTATGGAAACAATGTCTTTGTCTGAAGTGGCCATCCGGTACTGTGGGTGGGGATATTGTGAGGTATGTGGGTGGGGGATATGTGTGTGGTGTGTAGGTAGGGGATTTGTGGTGATATGTGGATGTGCGATGTGTGGGTGAAGGATATGTGTATGTGGTGCGTTGGTTAGGAATATTGTGTGGTAGAGGATGTGTGCGATGTACGGGTGGATAATGTGTGTGGTGGGGGATGTGGGTTAGGGTATGTGTGGCTGAGTGGAGGATGTATGTGTGGGTGGTAGGGTGTGTGTGTGAGTGGACTGAGGATGTAAAGGTGGTTAGGGAGATGTATGTGTGGGGGGGGGGGGGGGTGAGATGTCAGTTAGTGGGAATGTCGGTGTATGGTTTGGGGATGTGTGAGTGGATGTGTGATGTGTGGGTTGGTGGGGGATGTGTGTGCGTGGGTGGGGAATATGTGGTCGATGGAGGTGTGGTTGGGGGATGGGTGGTTAGAGGTGTAGATGGGGAGAGGATGTGTGAGTGTGGGTGGGTGTGTGGGTTAGGATGTGTATGTGGGGGAGCCCGGGATATGTGGGTTGGTGGGGGGTGTTTGTGTGGTTGGCGAGTGTGTTTGGGTTGAGGGAACAGGTGAGGCCAGTTTGTGTTGGTGGGGGATGTGAGGGAGGGGGATGGATCGGTTGGTGGAGTATGTATGTGTCCCTGGGTGTGTGTGTGTGGGTAGGTGGGTGTGTGTGTGTGGGTAGCTGTATGTGTGTGTGTGGGTGGGGTGATGTATGGGTAATTGGGAGATGGGCTTCATAACATGGTAATTTGCCTTGTTTATGTTTACAACATTCATTTCACAATGTTTGTTTTCCTATGTGAATGTATAAGGCTCTTGATGATCGAAAGATGAGTGATTGGGAGAGCCGAATGTAAGACGGTCCTGCGTGCCCAATTTGTGACCATTTTAAAATAAAGTTGATTTGATTTGATTTGTATAAACCTTTCATTAAAGAATAGCCTAGTATAATGTGTGTACAGTCGGGTCGTGATGTCTGTACATGTTGGTTGTCAGCACGTCTCGCCCGTTGTTTCATCCATTTCCGATTATCAGCAATCTTTATGTCTCCATGTGGTTCTCCCGATGTATCTTGTAGGCATCTCTTGCCCGTTGGCAGCATGTTAAAGCACTGTCCGTTTTCTGGTGATTTTTGTTGAAGCACTTCGAGCCAATTGCTTATTTTGACGTCAATGGGGTAGACTGCTTGTTGTTGTTTATCTTCCTCTGCGCGTTGAGGTGTCTTCGTCTTCTTCTTCTTCTTCTTCTTCTTCTTCTTCTTCTTCTTCTTCTTCTTCTTCTTCTTCTTCTTCTTCTTCTTCTTCTTCTTCTTCTTCTTCTTCTTCTTCTTCTTCTTCTGCTGCTGCTGCTACTGCTGCAGCTGCTGCTGCTGCTGCTCCTCCTCCTCCTCCTGCTGTGTACACTTTCAAACGTAAATCTGAATATATGTAAAGGAAGCAACAGTCAGCTGGAGGCTGTGGACATCCCGCTAGAGTCTGTGGACATCCCGCTAGAGTCTGTGGACATCCCGCTAGAGTCTGTGGACATCCCGCTAGAGTCTGTGGACATCCCGCTAGAGTCTGTGGACATCCCGCTAGAGTCTGTGGACATCCCACTAGAGTCTGTGGACATCCCGCTAGAGTCTGTGGACATCCCGCTAGAGTCTGTGGACATCCCACTAGAGTATGTGGACATCCCGCTAGAGTCTGTGGACATCCCACTAGAGTCTGTGGACATCCCGCTAGAGCCTGTGGACATCCCGCTAGAGTCTGTGGACATCCCACTAGAGTATGTGGACATCCCGCTAGAGTCTGTGGACATCCCGCTAGAGGCTGTGGACATCCCGCTAGAGTCTGTGGACATCCCACTAGAGTATGTGGACATCCCACTAGAGTCTGTGGACATCCCGCTAGAGTATGTGGACATCCCGCTAGAGTCTGTGGACATCCCACTAGAGTATGTGGACATCCCGCTAGAGTATGTGGACATCCCGCTAGAGTATGTGAACATCCCGCTAGAGTCTGTGGACATCCCGCTAGAGTCTGTGGACATCCCGCTAGAGTCTATGGACATCCCGCTAGAGTATGTGGACATCCCGCTAGAGTATGTGGACATCCCGCTAGAGTATGTGGACATCCCGCTAGAGCCTGTGGACATCCCGCTAGAGTATGTGGACATCCCGCTAGAGTATGTGGACATCCCGCTAGAGTATGTGGACATCCCGCTAGAGTATGTGGACATCCCGCTAGAGTATGTGGACATCCCGCTAGAGTATGTGGACATCCCGCTAGAGTATGTGGACATCCCGCTAGAGTATGTGGACATCCCGCTAGAGTCTGTGGACATCCCGCTAGAGTCTGTGGACATCCCGCTAGAGCCTGTGGACATCCCGCTAGAGTCTATGGACATCCCACTAGAGTATGTGGACATCCCGCTAGAGTCTGTGGACATCCCGCTAGAGTATGTGGACATCCCACTAGAGTCTGTGGACATCCCACTAGAGTCTGTGGACATCCCACTAGAGTATGTGGACATCCCGCTAGAGTCTGTGGACATCCCGCTAGAGTCTATGGACATCCCGCTAGAGTATGTGGACATCCCGCTAGAGTCTGTGGACATCCCGCTAGAGTCTGTGGACATCCCGTTAGAGTCTGTGGACATCCCGTTAGAGTCTGTGGACATCCCGCTAGAGCCTGTGGAATCCCGCTAGAGTATGTGGACATCCCGCTAAAGTCTTTGGACATCCCGCTAGAGTCTGTGGACATCCCGCTAGAGCCTGTGGACATCCCACTAGAGTCTGTGGACATCCCGCTAGAGTCTGTGGACATCCCGCTAGAGCCTGTGGACATCCCGCTAGAGTCTGTGGACATCCCGCTAGAGTCTGTGGACATCCCGTTAGAGTCTGTGGACATCCCATTAGAGTCTGTGGACATCCCGCTAGAGCCTGTGGAATCCCGCTAGAGTATGTGGACATCCCGCTAAAGTCTTTGGACATCCCGCTAGAGTCTGTGGACATCCCGCTAGAGTCTGTGGACATCCCACTAGAGTCTGTGGACATCCCGTTAGAGTCTGTGGACATCCCGCTAGAGTCTGTGGACATCCCGTTAGAGTCTGTGGACATCCCGTTAGAGTCTGTGGACATCCCGCTAGAGCCTGTGGAATCCCGCTAGAGTATGTGGACATCCCGCTAAAGTCTTTGGACATCCCGCTAGAGTCTGTGGACATCCCGCTAGAGCCTGTGGACATCCCACTAGAGTCTGTGGACATCCCGCTAGAGTCTGTGGACATCCCGCTAGAGCCTGTGGACATCCCGCTAGAGTCTGTGGACATCCCGCTAGAGTATGTGGACATCCCGCTAGAGTGTGTGGACATCCCGCTACAGTCTGTGGACATCCTACTAGAGTCTGTGGACATCCCGCTAGAGTCTGTGGACATCCCGCTAGAGCCTGTGGACATCCCGCTAGAGTCTGTGGACATCCCGCTAGAGTCTGTGGACATCCCGCTAGAGTCTGTGGACATCCCGCTAGAGTCTGTGGACATCCCACTAGAGTCTGTGGACATCCCGCTAGAGTCTGTGGACATCCCGCTAGAGTCTGTGGACATCCCGCTAGAGTCTGTGGACATCCCGCTAGAGTCTGTGGACATCCCGCTAGAGTCTGTGGACATCCCGCTAGAGCCTGACCTTACATGCAACGAACAGCGGCCAGCAAGATTGTCTCTGTTCTGCATTTATTGAACATCTGAGCAGCACGCGTGTAGCCACCAGTTTATGATTTCCACATGTGCAGTTTGTTGAACAAGTGCCATCTCCTCCTGTTGTGTCCTGTGCAGAGTCTGCATATTTCTAATTGTACACTTCTGTGGCTTTGCTAATCAAATTTCCGCTGTTCTGGATGCGCCAATTCCCATTTGTTTCTATAGCTGGTTCTCCTGGTTCCTGTCATTGATCCTAATACGATATAGTAATAACACTAGACATTGGGCATATGGGCATACAAAGACATGTTGCCTTGTTATGACACACTGTAGGTGTGTTGTCCCTGGAGCAGACCGCAGACTGTCCTGTTGTCTTTGTGGCAGACTCGACAAGCATGCTGGGTAACACACTGGTGTGTTCCGCGGGCAGTGGTTGGCCTCGCTCCAAATGACAACGGCCAAGAGCATATCATGGATCTGCTGCCCATGGCAAGCGAGCGTGTGGAGACATGAACAGGCCTTTAGACTGGCGGTTGGGGCTGCTGTGGGCGCGAGTTAGATCATGACAAGAGTCAGGTGACGACGGCTTCCGGGGATCGAGTGGAAAATGCACCAAGACAGAGGATGTACACCTGGAGAGTGAGCAGAGGTGTGGACGAGACTGAGCCCGTGGAGGAACAGGCAAGAGCACGTCCCGTCAGACAGCCACTGGGTCACCAGCACGGGAACTTGTCGCTGGCTAGTGAAGAATTGGACTGAGCACATGTGGGAATGTCTGGAGTGCATCGATGTTAATTCTTAATTTAGGTTTTCATATATTAATTTCATAAGTGTGTGTGTCAGCCTTACCTAAACCGTGAGTGTTGTTGCTGATGTGTGTCAGCCTTACATAAACTGTGGATGTTGTTGGTAATGTGTCATACTTGGCTCTGTTGCGTACGTGTGCGGGCCTCCGACAGAGCGTGTCTATGTGATTGTGTGTGTGTGTGTGTGTGTGTGTGTGTGTGTGAGTGCATGTTTGCGATTTCTCTGTGAGTGTGAAAGAGTGTGTGTGTGTGTGAGTGTGAGTGAGAGAGAGAGAGAGTGTGTGTGTGTGTGTGTGTGTGTGTGTGTAATGTGTGTCCCTTAAGTGTGCAGGTCCCTGCATGATATTATTACAGACGTCAGGAGACGTCGCAGCTCGACTATTACCACTGTTGTCTACTCCGAGTTAACGCCTATCTACACAGGATATCCGTTAACCGCACCAATAGAAAGTGACATTAATCGCGTGGCAGTGTGTGTGTGTGTGTGTGTGTGTGTGTGTGTGTGTTGTCTAAGCGGGGCCTGCTAATCCACTGAGCAGTAACCAGCGACAGACCAGGTGAGCCTTGACTGCGCTCAAACATGGATCACTTTCTGCTACCTGTCTTCATATTTGTGCTCAGTCTGGGTGAGTACTACCTATTTGGTCACACATCGCTGACCTGCTCCGGTCATTTACACCTATCTGAAGTTTTTTTTTTTTTTTCGTCAAAATTTTTGCAAACCTCCGTTAAGCGTTAATATATATATATATGCGGTCATGACTCGCCATTTCACTCGATCACCAGCGTCGTGGATCAGCTCAGTGTTCCTGTCTCGTCCATGCCCTCGGTCTTCCTCTTGATCTGTTCCCTTCGATCTTGCCAGTTGTCACTAAGTTCTCTAATCCATTTCTTTTCATAACATGTCCAAACAATTTTGACTATCTACGTCTAATTTCTCTAATCAATTAAAGATTTTCATTTGTCTCCTGTAGTAATATATATATATATATATATATATATATATATATATATATATATATATATATATATATATATATATATATATATATATATATATATATATATATATATATATATATAGAAAAAACATTGGCATCTTGCCGTCTTGACAGACGATAGTTTGTGCTTTAAAAAGGCATAATAACTTTTAACTATGGCGGTAGCGAGTGTGACTGATAAGGACAATTCGCGCTGTAAATGTCCGTTCACAGTGGGTGCATGTGAACACGTGGTCATTTCCACCATCAAGCATCATCTTACGTCACACACGCTTGGTGTGTGACTTATCTGCAATAATTTTCTCCTTTGTCTTTATTCCATTTCTGATGTTTGCCCTCCATGCAACACGTTCAGCGGCGACTTGCTCCCAATGTGCATTATCAATGCCGGTATCAATCATGTCCCGCTTACACACATCTTTGTATCGTAGTAGCGGCCGACCCAGAGATCTCTTACCCATCTGTAATTCACCAAAAAAGATGTCCTTTGGTATTCTACCATCATCCATCCTCCTAACATGTTCTATTCATCTAAGTCTACGAAGACTTAGCATGGAATAAACCGTCACACAACTTGATCTTTCCAATACTTCATTATTTGTGATTTTGTCTTGCCACTTAACACCAAAAATTCTTCGCAAACACCGCATACGAAAGCTGTTTAAACGTTTATTTTGGCGTGAATAAGTTGTCCAGGTTTCACTGACATAAAGAAGAGCACAGGCTTGATAGACAAGGACTTTTGTTTTGGCAGGAAGCTTCCTGTTCTCCCAGACTCTTTTTCTTAACCTGTTCATTGTTGTTGCTGCCTTACCAATCCGGATGTTGATTTCCTGATCTAGGGATAATTTGTTATTTACCACTGATCCTAGATATGTAAAATGGTCTACCATCTCTAGTTCGGCGTCGTCAATAAAGATTGATGGTACTCCATGTGCACCTTGTGACATAATTTGTGTCTTCTTTTTGCTAATTGTTAAACCAAATTCAGAACAAGCATTTGAGAATGCAAATAGTAGACATTGCAATTCTTCCTCAGAGTGGGTCGTAACTGCAGCATCATCTGCAAAAAGCAACTCTCTGATCAGTACCCTTCTAATTTTGGTTTTGGCCTTCAATCTCTGAGCATTGTAGAGGCCGCCATCTGAGCGTGAGTGAATGTATATACCACCATCTTTATCACGAAAGGCATATTTCAGTAGAAGTGAAAAGTATATTCCAAAGAGGGTGGGAGCTAGTACACAACCTTGCTTAACTCCACTCTTGATTTCAAACTCTTCAGAAGTTGCACCATCAAACTTGATTATACCCTTCATGCCTGTGTGGAACGATTCCACAATGGACAGAAGAGTTGGTGGGCAGCCAATCTTCTTTAGTGCCTTGAACAGACCCCCACGACTGACCAAATCAAATGCCTTTGTGAGGTCGATGAAGGCAATAAACAGTGGTTGATTCTGTTCACGGCATTTTTCTTGCATTTGTCGCTATGGTTGTTGCAGTCGCTCCAATCGCGCTTGTTCTTGTACCGTGTTATGATGCTTGAGTCTTTGAAATCCTGTGGGACTTGTCCTTCTCGCCAGTATAGCTCTGTTAGCTGGTAGATTTGTAGAGTGAGTGTGTCTTGCCCACTCATAATAACCTCTATTGGAATCCCATCCTTACCTGGAGCCTTGCCAGATGCAAGTTCATTTATAGCACACTTAACTTCTGTTATGGTGGGATGTGTGTCCAGGTGGTCAAGAGTTGGTAGAGCCTCTATGGCGTCGAGGGCATCATCCGCTAGTTTGGTCTCATTTGAGTAAAGCTCAAAATAGTGCTCCACCCATCTGTCCGTCTGCTGTTTCTTATCAGTTATGATTTCTCCAGTCAAGGTTTTCAATGGTGCACTTCTTTTGATCATTGGATCACAGGCTTTCTTTATTCCTTCATACATGCTTCTGATGTTTCCCTTATCACTTGCGATTTGAATGGACTCACATAACTTGATCCAATAATCATTTGCACACTGCCTGGCAGCCTTTTGCACATCCTTCCTAGCTTGCTTTAGCTCACTCAGAGTGTTACGCGTTGGTCTTTCCTTGTTTCTTAAGAGAGCTATCTTCTTCTTATCAATCAAGGGCTGCAGCGCCTGGCTGTTTGCCGCATATATATATATATATATATATATATATATATATATATATATATATATATATATATATATATATATATAGGTGTGTGTATGAGTGTGTGTGGGAATGTGTGTGTGTGTGTCTGTGAGTGTGTGTGATCGCCCGACGCGGCTTTACACGATAATGGCGTAGCCTATCCCATGGTCCGCTGGTAAAACGCGAACTGGATAATGGGATGTTGTGTTGGCGTGCCTATAAAGGCCCACTTACGCTGTTTTTCCGCCTCTCCGACTAAAACAACTATGGATTAGGGAGCGATTATGCTCATATCATCAAAGAGGGACGCTTGAACCAGTCCTCCCCGGTCACTGGACTTGAGCAGGGGGTCACCAATGCCTCTAGATTTGAACAAGACTGGCCTGTGTGGTCCACAGCGCAGTCGATAGGGTGCACAAGCCATGAAATGGCCGGGAAAACCCACGAAAATGTTGATAGGTAGACGTGTCCTACTAGTGTCCCTTGGTCATGGTTATTGTTTTTAGAGCAAACTTGAACCCCAGCTCTGGTTAGTGTCGTTTTTAGGCCACTCACACCCATGGTTATGCCCCTCCATCTCTGCTGTTATGGTTATAATTCGTTATTGGTTATATTTAAAAAGTCGCTTAAAAGTCGACAGGGTCGACTTCATTGCACCGGGTTTCATCCCATATGGCTCGGTCTCTTTCCGCAGCACGGAAAGCGTCGCACAAAGTACGAACTCCGTAGCTTTTAGCGACGACCCACAGGAGTCTCTGAAATATTTAACTCGTAAACCGAAGGGTGCGGCCCGGAATCGAACCCACAACCTTTGGAGCACGAGTCAAACGGCTTGACCACTTCGCCACAGAGACTCCTATATTGGTTATATTATGGCACTTTGCTGTATCTGATCCCATTCGGTGATGCGGGTGTCCAATGTGGGTACTGGGGGTACCCTTTTGACTCCACTGAACGTGGTTGAGGTCTCACTATCATTTAGGGACAACCTCTATGGTTGGTGCTAGGCAGCAGTTATCTCTACCTGTGGGATTTCAGGTTCCAATCAACTGTCCATGAGTCCTGGGATGAGATAATTAGAGAGTCTACACCTGTTATTACCGTTTTTGTACGCAATGAGGTTTCTTTGTTGCCATAATCTTGCTGGTTTGTGGAAGTGGGTACCCAGTCATGCTCATAGCGATGTTAGGCAGCAGTGATATCCACTGTGGGAACGTAGATTCGCATATCTGTGGGCGTCAGTTGTGCAGTATGTCTGGATGTCTATTTGTCCCTGGATCATGCAATTCTATCAATAAAAGCCTAATTTTGTTGTTCTTAATTTATTTAGTTTAGTTTATAGTTTGCTGTGGTAACTCATTGATTCTGTTACAGTCCAACAGTGTAATATTTTGTCTGGGGTATGCAACAGTATATTCACCCGCTCGAAGAACTGCTGGAACCTTCTGTCTAACTCTCTATCCCAGTGGTTCTCAATCGGTGGGGAATCCCCCCTCCCCAGAGGGGGGGGGGGGGAATTTAGGGTTTCCGGGGGGAGGGGGGATGAAGATCATTTCAAGATCGCGTTAATACAAGAACCGATTACTTGATATTGTTTTCCCCTTCAAACTTTACAGTTAAGTACGTTTCATCCTTCTAAAATTCATTTTATAAAGTCAGTAGACCCACAAATCATGTTTTATGTGGATGTCTAGACTTGTTTTAGTATGTGCTATTAAATTTATCTTACATTTTTACGTATACTGTATAGGGGTGGGGGGATTGTTAGATAGGACATATGAAAGGGGGGGATGACGTTCTGAAAATACGGTGAGGGGGGGGGCACGGGCCACATTTTTGATAGGAAGGGGGGGGGGTGACGTTCTGAAAATATGGTGAAGGGGGGGGGGGGGGCATGGGCCAAAAAAGGTTGAGAACCACTACTCTATCCTTTGTCTCGTTAACTGAAGAGAATGTACTAAGTGCTCTTTCTCTCTTTTTTTCCCCCTGTGTCTTCCTATCCTTTATATTCTTATCCTGCCATATGTGTGTGTGTGCGTGCGTGCGTGCGTGCGTGCGCGCGTGTGTGTGTGTGTATGTGTGTGTGTGTGTGTGTGTGTGTGTGTGTGTGTGTGTGTGTGTGTGTGGCAACAAGTGTGAATAAATCACACACAAAAAACAAGAAGTAGATTGTGAGCTTTACTAAAACACGATTACAAGAAACAAATTGGACGTTGCGGCCCAAGCCTTCGTCAGCAAAGAACAGACAAACACAAACCAACACAAAACTACATGAAACACACTACATGACAATCATATTAAGGGTACTTATCTGAACCTGTGTCCTAGCTTGGAGTGACTCACCACTGACACGAGTTCGACGGCTATTGGTGGATTGTATGGGCTTGATGTATCGTCAACGGGTCAAAGGTCAAAACGTCAGAAGCTCAGCTATTGGCTAAACAACTCGGCGGGAAGGGGTGCGGTGGAGAGGCGCCCATGTGGGCAAAAATAAAAAATAGGATAGGCGAAGATGTCCCGGTCGCACTTCGCAATTGGTAATTTCTCTTTGTGCGCTCGAAACACAGTGGCAGAAGATTTAATAGCGTTGGTCCTCACAGAGGGGCATGAGTAGCGCTCGCTCAGAAAACGATTGCAAACCTTCGAACGCAAACCTGCCAAGAAATCTGGAACAGCAGAAATAATGCTGGGGTAGACTGCTATGTCCTGCAAAGGACATGCAACTACTTTTTAGTGGACTATACAACTGGGGAGAGGTGAGAGGGTGTGGGGTTTGGAAGTGTGACTGTCTTATTTCTCTAATCAGTTTACGGTTTTCATTTGTTTCTTGTAGGATTTGGTCATTGGTTTTTCTGTCTGTCCACGGTTGTTTACCTGTCCACAGGAAGTCAGTCCTGCCTATAGCGGCAGCCAAACAAACCCCGGCTGGTAATAACAACAAATACGTGGACTGTAATTTTGGAACCAGGACAGTTGTCAGCCGGCAACACTGATATTTATTGTCAGATCACGTCGATCGATACCTGTCATTCCATAGCTTTAGTGCGCAGAATATGTAAATGTTACTGTACATTACTTTCTGTCAATGGTACAGTGTGTAAATGTTACTGTACTTAACTCCCTGTCAATGGTACAGTGGGTAAATGTTACTGTACTTAACTCTCTGTCAATGGTACAGTGAGTAAATGTTACTGTACTTAACTCTGTCAACGGTACAGTGAGTAAATGTTACTGTACTTAACTCTCTATCAATGGTACAGTGGGTAAATGTAACTCTATTTAACTCTCTATCAATGGCATAGTTGATACATTTTACTGTGCTTAACCCTCTGTCAATGGTACAGTGGGTAAATGTTACTGTACTTAACTCTCTATCAGTGGCATGGTTGATACATTTTACTGTACTTAACCCTGGGGTGGGGGAGCTAGGAGGGTATACAAGTACCTGACTCTTGGGAGAAAGGGGGTAGTGGAGAATATTGTACCTGACTCGGATGAGAGGCAGTGGCGCTAGGAGAGTATACTGCAATGACTCGGGGGAGGGCGCTAGGAGAGTATATTGTACCCGACTCGGGGTGAGGAAGCTAGTATATAATACTGTACCATCTTGGGTAGGGGGAGGGTGGCACTAGGAGAGTATACTGCACCCGACTCGGGAGCGCTGAGAGAGTACTGTACCTGATTCGGGGGTGGGGGGGGGGGGCTAGGAGAGTATACTGTACCTGACTCGAGGTGCACTAGAAGAGTATACTGTATAAGCTTCTGGGGCGCTCTATGAGAATATCTGTACCTGTGTGTGGGACGCCCAATTTGTAACCCTTTGAAAATAAATTCAATCAATCAATCAATCAATCAATCAATCAATAAATCAATCAATCAATTACTATCTGTGTCTGTGTGTAACAAAACCGACCAGATCTTATGTCTTTACTCTGCATTAATTCCCTTCGGTCGAAATTAGACGAGTCGTCTCCCGGCAGAGCTTAAAGTAGCTAGGGGAAACCCCGGCTAAAATAGTCCGTTTCGAGTAAATTCTAGATTCGACTCGAACGTTGGAGGCAGAGTGCGTACGTGATGTTTGCTGTCACGTTGGACCCACAGCCACATCGGGTTGCACGCAACTCTGGACTTCTCCCTTACCCATGAGATTCTCTGAGGCCGAGATGAAATTGTAACAGCGCAATCAGCTATGGGCTGTTAGTGGCCAGCCAACTATCACCAGAGACGGCCGCAATTTACTGACTGCTGTGAAATGATATCTTTTCATCCGCGTACCAGAGCGGGACACCAAGTCAGTCCAGTAGTGTGGTGATTCTATGATCTAAGATAATCTCTTCATACAATATTAGTTAGCAGTTGTCTTTAAATAAAACGCCGGCAGCCAAAATAATTTTAAGCGAGACGCGGATAATTTTCTGCTCGCCTGTCTGCATTTGTAATTAGCCGTATCGATCGGCGAGTGAAATATTTAGGTCAGACGTCTCCTGTAACAACAGGTGTTTGTGCTAGGTAAAACGCCAGGCATGTGTAGTTAGTCACACCTACTCACCTGAGAAAACCTGACGGTATTGTAGGAGATATTCTTGAAGTGTTATCTTAGGAATATATTCACACTGATTGCTAGTGAGAGATTTTCTATGAAGTTACCACTGCCACTTGTAAGTGTGTTTTGGGTAATTTACCAGCTATGTTAGCCAGTGTGTTTACAACCTTGTTCTTAGTTAGGACTGTGAGGAATTGGTGACATTAGTTAGACTGTGTGATATTAGAGGCATTACTAGTGATGAGTTATTAGCTTGAGAAAGCCAGGGAGGTGTTAATTGCTTAGCTAGATAGGAGTGTAACTCATGCATTAGCTAGTTGTGTTTATTAATTCCTGGACTCAAGGTGTTATTATTTCCATCAGGATGTGGAGGTAAGTATTTGCTAAGTGAAGATGCCAGTGCTATTCCACCTCTATGTAGAAATGTCTTGTATTTACTTGATAGAGGTAGTTATGAATTACCTGTGGATTTATGATGTCACTACTTGTTTATTTGCCTGTCCAGCTGAGTGTATTGGCATACCCGATCGTGCTTATTTTGTCTGCCAGACCGACTGTTTATTTTGCCTCTCCGACCGAGGTAATTTTGCATGGTCTACCGAGGTGATTTTGCATAGTCGAACGAGGTGATTGTGCATGACCGAGTGTTGATTTTGCATACCCGACCGAGAGCGATGCGACGCGCTGTAACCGAGGCCGTTGCGTTTGCACTGATCCGAGCTATTAGTAGAACGTTGATGTATGACTCTAATGTTCTTCTCTTCTGTAAACCTTACCCTGTTAGTGAGGTAACCTATCCACTAGGAAGTGGGAGTTACAACCGAGCCATTTAAGGAACACTTGCGGGAGGACTGAAGATTTAGGGGATGAGGGGCTGGATGTCACTCTAGACAGGACGACGTGGTCTAAATCGCCACGGAACCAAGGTATTCTTTGTCCACAGCTGCTTAGGGAAAGATTACTCAGTGGATTGCCACTATATCTGTGATAGACTTGCACAGGTTTGACCGTCAGGAGACAAAGTCAACTAAGAAAGGTCAAACTTGTTCTGGGACAGAGATCCCAGGACGAAAAGTACTTGCTTGGTTTATGAGTTGTTAATTAGTTATTAACAAGTCATGATTTAGTAATTTGTTAATATTGGTATGTTAATGAATTATGATTTAGGTAATTTATTAATGCTGTGTATTCATTAATGAATTATGTTTAATTAATTGATCAATGGGTTAAGTGATTAATTAATTGCTGAGTTATATTGATGAGGAGGATATGTCCGGCTGGACACCTCCTAGATAATGAAACCTCTACACTGAAAGATAAGTAGGTGTATTCTAGGGTTGTTGTTGGAGGAGAAACGGAGGACTGGAATAACACCAGGTAGTAGGATCCTTTGACAAAGTCAAACAGTCTACTCTGGTGCTGTCGGGCCATATGTGCCCAGACGAGTTACTTGACTATATCCTTGCGTACTATTGCTTTCTCTTGCACCCTCATGCATGTACCTTGTAGTTAAGAGAGATCTATTATGTTGATGATATATTATATCATATTATGATATATATTAATCTGATGCATGTGTTGTGGTTGAGGTGTATGTTAGTCCTAGTTGTAGTTGAGTACTCACACCGACCTCCATGCTTCAGGATCTGTTTATATGATGGAGATTCGAGGAGTTAGACTATAAACTCAATGGGACCAGCTCATTCCAGTGCCAGTCAAGGTGATGTTTTGAGGCAATACTGGGAGCGGTCAAACGAATCTTCCAGAGTCAACACATGAAAAAAAACCTGAGTTTTAGAAAGTCACGGTGAGTCTAAGCCAAGACAGCCGCGAAGAGTCCGACGAAGATTTGGTCAAACAGATCCAGGTTGGGTCTAGGACTGATGCGTCTCCTAGTTCATGCCAGTAAGGTACTGGTGAATTTCTATGACACCTCAGGGCAACTCTTTAGGGACATGTATTCTCTAGGACATTAGTTCCAGTTGAGTTGAAGGACGTGAACTCTGTTGACAGTCATTATGATGGCCAGTTTAAATGTTTCAGGCCCCTATGGGTCTTAGTGAAATCCAATGTATAATGATTCCGGTGTGGATCTACATTTGAGATTCTTCATGATACCTGAACGTGGTCAATGACCCACAACAGTAGTTGCGATTTTCGTCAAAACCTGAAGGACAGACTTGTTCGGGTAGGGAGCTACCCCACTCCTAGGTGTGTTTGATTGTGACAGTGCTATTCTGTGAAGTCATTAGTTGCCCACAGAACTGTGTAGAATGGTGACATTGTGACTATGTTGAATTCGTACATTGACATGTTGGATTAGTAACTTGTGACAGTGTTATTACATGGAGCCAACGCTCCAGTTATGCGTTGCAGATAAGTTCATCCCATTAACTTGAGATGTCGAAGAGCAACCAGGCTCTTATATTCTATTGTAGTGTGCAACAGTATTTATCATCAGATGGGGACATCTAGAACTCTAGGGTCGGCCCACAAGTCATCATTAGAGTAGAACTGGTGATTTCTTCCTTCATCGAGGGATGACCAGCGAACATTGAAGACGTGTCAGTCAGGTATCAGACACCTGACCAGTCCGAGATAATACTCACAGTGGAAGGAGAGAACTTTGGAAGAGTCAACGACTTGGAGTTTCTTTGCACTGGAGGTTCATCGGGTGAGTCGTTAGCCACGACGGACGACGGCACGAACTGAAGTCATATGCTCTGTGATGATGACTGATCATCTGTAGATCTTCTCGCTGTTCTTGTTAAGCGATGTACATATTGTCTTCTATCCAGACTTTTCAGCCATCCCTCTCTGAGTTTAGTTGACGTATTAAGAATTAAATTTTGATTTGTTGACCTTGGCTTTGCGTACTAGTGTGACTGTTGTCTTGTCCGAGCCCCCCTGTGGGTAGGAATCCATAGTTGGGGAGGGAAGGTCAGCTGTCCCGGCTTGTGTAGGGTCCTGTAGATGTAAAGTTCTATTGGGGTGGTCGGAGCAAAGGCTGGAGATATTAACTATTAGTAACATAGCTGTCCAAGCCCCGGGGGTCTCGTTACACTGTTTCCTATATGTGTATGAAATCAGATGAACACCAGTGACATGGTAGCTGACGTTGTATCACCTGTGACAGATGGGCATCTGTGACATGATAGCTGACATTGTATCACCTGTGGCAGATGTAAAGCCTGTGACAGATGAACACCTGTGACATGGTAGCTGACATTGTATCACCTGTGACAGATGTAAAGCCTGTGATAGATGTAAAGCCTGTGATAGATGAACACCTGGGACGTGGTAGCTGACGTTGTATCACCTGTGGCAGATGTAAAGCCTGTGACAGATGAACACCTGTGACATGGTAGCTGACATTGTATCACCTGTGACAGATATGAAGCCTGTGACAGATGTAAAGCCTGTGACATGGTTGCTGACGTTGTATAACCATCTGTGTCTGATTCCAGGGCCGGTGTTGGGAGAGTACTGTAGAACCTCCCATTACTGGGGCCAAACCCTCCACTGCTCCTTTGGCTGCTGCGGCTCCTATTACAACGAGTACTGCTGTGCTGTCAGGTAGACTGCCCACTGGCTTCTGCATGATACCACACCATCACATTCCTGATCATTTCATACCACTTAATACCACTTCATATCACCTCATTCCACTTCATAACATTTCATTTCACTTCACTTCATACCATTTTGTACGACTTCATACCACTTCATACCATTTCATACCATTTCATACCATTTCATACCACTTCATACCATTTCATACCACTTCATAACATTTTATATCACTTCATACCATTTCATAACATTTCATACCACTTCATACCATTTCATACCACCTCATAACAAGTCATATCACTTCATAGCATTGATGTTACGTCATAACAAGACATATCACTTCATAACATTCCATGTCACTTCATAATAGACACACAGCTCTTCCAAGATTTATGCAGTTGGCGATAACCTTACTGAATAATGATGGGTTGAGACGGTGTGCCACGAACCTGTTCATGCATAGCTGATCAACACTGCACAAAAAGTAGCCATGGAAATTATCCCCAGAAAGATCAAACTACAACATGGAGGGGGACCTCAAATAATCATCAAGTTTCCGTCTAGAATAATCAATCTCTGTCAGCTTGTGGCTACATGTGAACTGAGATATTTCTGTCGAGTCATCCATCCAGCAATCGTAGATTCGGAAAACACCGCAGAGTTGAACATCTGATCTCACCCAGCCGGGCATGTGACCCCAGACATGGGTTTTAGTCTTCAGTGTCCTAATGTCAGGACATGTGTGTGTCACAGTCCTGCTCAGCTGCAGAGTTGTCCACTTATACCCCGGTCAATACTCGGTACCTAGAGTTGTCCTTTTATCCCGGTGGATTCTCGGTCTCCAGAAATGTCCACTTATCCCGTTAGATACTCGGTCACCATAAATGTCCACGTATCCCGGTGGATACTTGGTCCTCAGAGTTGTCCACTTATCCAGGTGGATACTCGGTCCCCAGAGTTGTCCACTTAACCCGGTCAATACTCGGTACCTAGAGTTGTCCTTTTATCCCGGTGGATTCTCGGTCTCCAGAAATGTCCACTTATCCCGTTAGATACTCGGTCACCATAAATGTCCACGTATCCCGGTGGATACTTGGTCCTCAGAGTTGTCCACTTATCCAGGTGGATACTCGGTCCCCAGAGTTGTCCACTTATCCCGATGGATACTCGATCCCCACAGTTGACCACTCATCTCGGTGGATACTCGGTCCCCAGAGTTGTCCACTTAACCCGGTGGATACTTGGTCCCCTGAGGTGATGTTGCCACACAGCTGTGCGATGTTGGGAGTTTGTCCTGGTCAAGTACGAAACCTTGACAGCCTGTCGCACCCCCACCCCCTCCCCCAGTGATGTTAGAGACAGCAGGATGACGTGGCCACAGATTATGGGGACAAGCGCTGGACTTGGCCGCCAACGCTGGTGGCTTGGGCGCTTTCGGCACACCACGTGATAACGATAGTGATGACACGGGTGGTGGGGTAGGGGTATTCCCTATCATAGGAGATGTGGGATGCCGCCTTCCCAACGGTGGTCATCGGGACACTCTTGGGCCAGGCGCAGTACCTGTTTAACCCCCTTTCATGGTCACGAATGTCAGCAGGTAGTGGTTCGAGCTGGGAGCAGACGATAGGTAGTTGTTATGCTCTCAAGTTTCACGGTGGTAGACAGAATCTATATATACAGATATGGCTACGGTCTCAGTTTTCACGATGGTAGACAGAGGATTTCTGTATAGAGACAATGGCTATGGTCTCAAGTTTCACAATCGTGCACAGATAATCTCTGTAAGGAGACAATGGCTACGGTCAATGACCAGCGTTTCTCCAGAGATTTTTAGAGCAGACCAATCATAATGATGCGGACACCATGAACGAACGAACGAACGAACCAACCAACCAACCAACCAACCAACCAACTTTATTTTAAAAGGGTAACAAATTGGGCACGCAGGCCCATCTTACATTTGGCCCTTTCGATCACTCATCTTTCATTCATCAAATGTGCATGTTACATTTACATAGGGGGATGTCAAATGGATTTTGTAAGCATAAACAATGCATATTACGCATGGTACATTCACATGGGGAAAAAAAAAAAAACATTGTCAAATGAAAGTTGTAAACATAAACAGTGCATATTGCAATGTTGTGAGACATATCCCCCATCCACCCTCACACGCCGCAGCCACCCTCACACCCCGCAGCCACCCTCACACCCCGCAGCCACCCTCACATCCCTCAGCTACCCACACATCCCCCACCCACCCACACATACCTCCACGCACTCACACAGACTCAGGCAAACATACATGCCGCCCCCACCCACTGATCCCCCATCCACACACATTTCCCCACCCACACATACATCCTCCATCCATCCCATAACCGACACGCACACACCCACCCACATATTCTCCACCATCCACCCACACACCCGCAACTACCCAGCAAAATACACATCACATACAACACACACATACCCCGTCAACCCACACATCCCGCACCTATCCAAACATACATCCCGCAACCTCACACTTTTCCGCACCCACCCACACACACATCAGCCAACCTACACCCACTCACCCACCCAATATCCGCCACCTCTCAACTACACATCCCCCACCTATACACACATCCCCACCCACAAACACATCTCCCCACCTGCCCACACATATCCCCCACCCATAAACACCCAAAAAACACACACCTCCCACCCACACAACCCCACCACCCACATATACCCCACCCACACACATCCGCCGATCACACACATCTTCCCACAAACACACAATCCCCCAACCATACACTCATCTCTCACACACATCCACCCACTCACGTACTCATCCATCAACCACTCACAACCACACATCACCCACCCGCCCATCAATATATACATCTCTCATCTACCCTCCCACCCACATACATCCCAACCACCCAGCCAAACACACATCCCCCATCCTCACATACATCTGTCATCCACCTGCACATCTCACACCTCCCCACCTCTCACACATCTCCCCTCCCACACAAAACTCCACCCATAAACACATTCCCCCCACAGACACATCCCCCACATGCATTCCTCATACACATCCCCGCCCACACATCCCTCACTCACACACACACATCTCCCTACCCACCCACATATCCCCCACCTACAAACATCTTCACCACCTACACATAAAACTTCCACCCACTCACATTTACCTCATCCACACACACACTCCCACCCACACACACACTCCCACCCATACAGACATATCCCATTCGCAGACACCCCCACACTCATCCACCAGACCCATTACACACCCGTCCCCCAACCCACACAATCTCCTACACACCCATTCACCCACCCAAATACACATACCCTACCCACACACCCCAACTCACCAACACCCACATACTTCCAATAATCCTCCCAAATATCCCCCCCCCCCACACACACACACACATACACACACATCCCTCACACACACATACATCCCTCACCGACTACACATCCCTTCACCCATCCACACATCACCAATCAACCCATACACATCCCCCACATACAACCCCTCCACACATACATTTCCCACACCCCCACACCCATCCCTCACATACACACCCACACAAACATCCTCACATTTACACACACAATGAACACTGAAACTAATAAGAACAAACTCCCCCACTTTACACACAGTTGAGACATTGATGATTGTCGTGAGCTTTCTCGTAACAATTTTAAGAAGTGGAGAAAACATTGTATATATATACATTGTGTAGCGTAAAAATTAGTGATGCAATTCTCTCTCTCTCTCTCTCTCTCTCTCTCTCTCTCTCTCTCTCTCTCTCTCTCTCTCTCTCTCTCTCTCTCTCTCTCTCTCTCTCTCTCTCTTTTATATATATTCAACACTTATATATCTCACACTTATATATTCCACAATTATATATCCCACACTTATATATTCTACACTTATATATTCTACACTTATATATTCTACACTTATATATTCTACACTTATATATTCTACACTTATATATTCTACACTTATATATTCTACACTTATATATTCTACACTTATATATTCTACACTTATATATTCTACACTTATATATTCTACACTTATATATTCTACACTTATATATTCTACACTTATATATTCTACAGTTATATATTCTACACTTATATGTACCACACTTATATGTCCCACACTGATATATTCCACACTTGTACATTCCAGTACCGGAGCGATAGTGGGGATCGTGCTAGGCAGTATCTTCGGTATAGCATTTATAGTCGCTATCATCCGTTGCTGTGTGAAACAACACAACCACAGGGGTCAGATGATCCTTCAGACACCAGCGACCGGGACCTACGTGACCAGCCACCCAACCAGCTCCAACATGTTTGTCGTGCCTACAGGTATGCATTGACTTGATCACGTATTGGTGTGTCTACAGGTATTCTATGGGTAGAATAGGAAACATGATGATATTCTTACAAGTAAACTGTAAGATCAAAGTGTAGTATCTACACCTGATCTTGCCAGGGCCACCATCAGTGGCGGTTATCCAACTGACACACTGGTCCCTGGGGAAGCGCAAGTCATTATAAAATATGGAATCACGTGCTTATTGTACCAACAGGTAGAGTTTCTCGAGCATATCTCAATATTGATAAAGTGCAGGTAGGCTGTGTGCCTATTAGAGTAGTTATAGTAGTTATAGAATGTGTGTAGAATAGACCACATTGTGATGTGCCTACAGGTAGGATGTGTGTAGAATAGACCACGCCGTGATGTTCCTACAGGTAGGATGTGTGTAGAATAGACCACGCCGTGATGTGCCTACAGGTAGGATGTGTGTAGAATAGACGACATTGTGATGTGCCTACAGGTATGATGTGTGTAAAATAGACCATACTGTGATTTGCCTACAGGTAGGCTGTGTGCCTATTAAAGTAGTTATAGTGGTTGTAGATTGTGTGTAGAATATACCAAATTGTGATGTGCCTACCTGTAGGCTGTGTGCCTATTAGAGTAGTTACAGTGGTTATAGACTGTGTGTAGAATAGACCACATTGTGATATGCCTACAGGTAGGATGTGTGTAGAATAGACCACGTTGAGATGTGCCTACAGGTAGGATGCCGTGTGACGTTGGTGATCATATCTGTCCACGGAATTCTGTCTCGTGGAGTGCTAGCTCCAGACGTGGAGAGTATCCGACCGAGATGTGTTGTTGTTGTTATTGTTGTTGTTGTTGTTGGTGTTGTTGTTGTTGTTGTTGTTGTTGTTGTTGATGTTGTTGTTGTTGTTGATGTTGTCATTGATCGTCCGGCGGTGACTGGGTGGACAGAATGCCACCTCTCACTTCTAGAGTAAGACTTTAGTGGGAGCAGACATTTCCAGTCTGACCGACAGACTGCAGTGGTCGACTTTAGTGGGAGCAGACATCTCCAGTCTGACAGACAGCAGTGGTCTACCCTAGTGGGAGCAGACATCTCCAGTCTGACCGACAGACAGCAGTGGTCTACTCTAGTGGGAGCAGACATCTCCAGTCTGACCGACAGACAACAGTGGTCTACCCTAGTGGGAGCAGACATCTCCAGTCTTACCGACAGACAGCAGTGGTCTACCCTAGTGGGAGCACACATCTCCAGTCTGACCGACAGACAGCAGTGGTCTACCCTAGTGGGAGGAGACATCTCCAGTCTGACCGTCAGACAGCAGTGGTCTACCCTAGTGAGAGCAGATATCTCCAGTCTTACCGACAACATTGGTCTACCCTAGTTGGAGCAGACATCTCTAGTCTGACCGACAGACAACAGAGGTCTACCCTGGTGAGGGCAGACATCTCCAGTCTGACCGACAGACAACAGTGGTCTACCCTAGTGGGAGCAGACATCTCCAGTCTGACAGACAACAGTGGTCTACCCTAGTGGGCGCAGACATCTCCAGTCTGACAGACAACAGTGGTCTACCTTAGTGGGAGCAGACATCTCCAGTCTGACAGACAACAGTGGTCTACCCTAGTGGGCGCAGACATCTCCAGTCTGACAGACAACAGTGGTCTACCCTAGTGGGCGCAGACATCTCCAGTCTGACAGACAAGAGTGGTCTACCCTAGTGGGAGCAGACATCCTCAGTCTGACCGACAGACAAGAGTGGTCAAATCTAGTGAAGGCAGACATCTCCAGTCTGACCGACAGACAGCAGTGGTCAACCCTAGTGGGAGCAGACATCTCCAGTCTGTCTGACCGACAGACATCAGTGGTCTACCCTAGTGGGAGCAGACATCTCCAGTCTGACAGACAACATTGGTCTACTCTAGTGGGAGCAGACATCTCCAGTCTGTCTGACCGACAGACAACAGTGGTCTACCCTAGTGGGAGCAGACATCTCCAGTCTGACAGACAACATTGGTCTACTCTAGTGGGAGCAGACATCTCCAGTCTGTCTGACCGACAGATAACAGTGGTCTACCCTAGTGGGAGCAGACATCTCTAGTCTGACAGACAGCAGTGGTCTACCCTAGTGGGAGCAGACATCTCCAGTCTGACAGACAACAATGGTGTACCCAAGTGGCAGCAAACATCTCCAGTCTTACAGACAACAGTGGTCTACTCTAGAGGAAGCAGACATCACCAGTCTGACCGACAGACAACAGTGGTCTACCCTAGTGAGGGCAGACATCTTCAGTCTGACCGACAGACAAGAGTGGTCTACCCTAGTGGGAACAGACATCTCCAGTCTGACAGGCAACAGTGGTCTAACATAGTGGGAGCACACATCTCCAGTTTGACAGACAGACAACAGTGGTCTTCCCTAGTGATGGCAGACATCTAAATCAAATCAAATCAAATCAACTTTATTAGGGTCACAAATTGGGCGCGCAGGCCCGTCTTACATTCGGCCCTTCCAATCACTCGTCTTTCGTTCATCAAGAGCATTATACATTTACATAGGAAGAAAAATAAACATTGTGAAATGAATGTTGTAAACATAAACAAGGCTAAACATGGAGAAAAATGTGTACATAAAAAGTATGTGACGTAAAAGTAGTGATGCCAGCGCGTCCCACACACACACACACACACACACCACACACACACTCTCTCTCTCTCTCATTCACTCTCACTCTCACTCATTCACTCACACACACACACTCTCACTTATTCACTCTCCCGCTCACTCATTCACTCTCCCGTTCACTCATTCACTCTCCCGCTCACTCATTCACTCTCCCGCTCACTCATTCACTCTCACGCTCACTCATTCTGTCTCTCCCGCTCACTCATTCACTCTCCCGTTCAATCATTCACTCTCCCGCTCACTCATTCACTCTCCCGCATTCACTCTCATGCTCACTCATTCACTCTCACGCTCACTCATTCACTGTCCCGCTCACTCATTCACTCTGCCGCTCACTCATTCACTCTCACTCATTTACTCACACGCCCACTCATTCACTCTCACGCTCAATCATTCACTCTCCCGCTCACTGATTCACTCTCACGCTCACTCATTCACTCTCACGCTCACTCATTCCTTCTCACGCTCACTCATTCACTCTCACTCATTCACTCTCACGCTCACTCAATCACTCTCACGCTCACTCATTCACTCTCACTCATTCACTCTCACGCTCACTCAATCACTCACGCTCACTCATTCACTCTCACACTCACTCATTCACTCTCACGCTCACTCATTCACTCTCCCGCTCATCTACAGTCTGACAGACAACAGTGGTCTACCCTAGTGGGAGCAAACATTTCCAGTCTGACCGACAGACAACAGTGGTCTACCCTAGTGAGGGCAGACATCTTCAGTCTGACCGACAGACAAGATTGGTCTACCCTAGTGGGAGCAAACATTTCCAGTCTGACCGACAGACAACAGTGGTCTACCCTAGTGGGAGCAGACATCTCCAGTCTGACCGACAGACAACAGTGGTCTACCCTAGTGGGAGCAGAAATCTCCAGTCTGACCGACAGATAAGAGTGGTCTAATCTAGTCAACGCAGGCATCTCCAGTCTGACCGACAGACAAAAGATGTCTACCCTAGTGGGAGCAGACATCTACAGTATGACAGACAACAGTGGTCTACCAAAGTTGGAGCAAACATCTCCAGTCTGATAGACAGGCAACAGTGGTCTACCTTAGTAGGAGCAGACATCTCCAGCCTGACAGACAGACAACAGTGGTCTACCCTAGTGGGAGCAAGCATCTACAGTGTGACAGACAACAGTGGTCTACCCTAGAGGGAGCAGACATCTCCAGTCTGACAGACAACAGTGGTCTATTCTAGTGGGAGCAGACATCTCCAGTCTGACCGACAGACAGCAGTGGTCTACCCTAGTGGGAGGAGACATTTCCAGTCTGACAGACAGACAACAGTGATCTACCCTAGTGGGAGCAGACATCTCCAGTCTGACAGACAACAGTGGTCTACCCTAGTGGGAGCAGACATCTCCAGTCTGACAGACAGACAACAGTGATCTACACTAGTGGGAGCAGACATCTCCAGTCTGACATACAAGATTGGTCTATTCTAGTGGGAGCAGACATCTCCAGTCTGACCGACAGACAGCAGTGGTCTACCCTAGTGGAAGCAGACATCTCCAGTCTGACCGACAGACAACAGTGGTCTACTCTAGTGGGAGCAGACATTTCTAGTCTGACAGACAGACAACAGTGATCTACCCTAGTGGGAGCAGACATCTCCAGTCTGACCGACAGACTGCAGTGGTCTACTTTAGTGGGAGCAGACGTCTCCAGTCTGACAGACAGCATTGGTCTACTCTAGTGGGAGCAGACATCTCCAGTCTGACCGACAGACAACAGTGGTCTACCCTAGTGGGAGCAGACATCTCCAGTCTTACCGACAGACAGCAGTGGTCTACCCTAGTGGGAGCACACATCTCCAGTCTGACCTACAACATTGGTCTACTCTAGTGGAAGCAGACATCTCCAGTCTGACAGACAACAGTGGTCTAATCTAGTGGGAGCAGACATCTCCAGTCTGACCGACAGACAGCAGTGGTCTACCCTAGTGGAAGGAGACATTTCCAGTGTGACAGACAGACAACAGTGATCTTCCCTAGTGGGAGCACTCATCTCCAGTCTGACCGACAACATTGGTCTATTCTAGTGGAAGCAGACATCTCCAGTCTGACCGAAAGACAACAGTGCTCTACCCTAGTGGGAGGAGACATCTCCAGTCTTACAGACAACATTGGTCTATCCTAGTGGGAGCAGACATCTCTAGTCTTACAGACAACAGTGGTCTACCCAAGTGGAAGCAGTCATCTCAAGTCTGACAGACAGACAACAGTGCTCTACCTTAGTGGGAGCAAACATCACCAGTCTGACAGACAGACAACAGTGCTCTACCCAAGTGGGAGCAGACATCTCCAGTCTTACAGACAACAGTGGTCTACCCAAGTGGAAGCAGTCATCTCCAGTCTGACAGACAGTCAACAATGGTCTACCCTAGTTTGAGCAAACATCACCAGTCTGACAGACAGTCAACAATGGTCTACCCTAGTGGGAGCAAACATCACCAGTCTTACAGACAGACAACAGTGCTCTACCCAAGTGGAAGCAGTCATCTCCAGTCTGACAGACAACTGTGGTCTACCCTAGTGGGAGCTGACATCTCCAGTGACAGACAGACAACTGTGGTCTACCCTAGTTTTAATGAGTGGGTGAGAGATGTGTGGGTGTTAGTGGTTGAGGGATAAGTACGTGTGTCTAGGGATGTGTGAGGGGATGAGTGTATGGGTTGGGGATGTGTGTGTGGGTTGTGTGTGCGTGGATGGGAGGTGTGTGTTTGTGAATGGGGGATGTGTTGGTGAGTGTGGATATGTGTGAGGGATGTGTATATGGGTGGGGAGAATGTGCGGGGGTGGGGATGCGTGTGTATATGGGTAGGGATGTGTGGTTAAGGGATGTGTGTCTGGGGGATGGGTGGTGGAGGATGTGTGGTTGGGTAGAGGATGTGTGGGTGGGTGAGTGTATGTAGGTTAGGAGATGGTGGAGGATGTTTGTAGGGGTAGGCTCGGGATCTGTGAGTGGACTAGGGGAGGTGGGAGATTATGTAGGTGGGTGCGGAATTTGTGTGTGGGTAGGTGCGGAATATGTGAGTTGACGGGGAGATGTGTGTGTGCGTGGGGGATGTGTGGCCGAGGAATGTGTGTTTTACTGGGTGGTTGGAGGTATGTGGGTGGAGGAGGATATGTGGGTGAGTGATTGTTGGTGGGTAATGGGACGGGTAGAGGATATGTGAGTGAGTGGGTGGATGTGCGTGGGTCGGGGATGTGTGGATTGGGGAATGTATGTCTGTTTGGGGTGTGGGTGGATGGGATGTGTGGTGGGTGAGAGGTGTGTGTGGGTGGGGAGATGTGTAGGTGTAGGGATGTGGTGGATGGGTGGGGGAATGTATGTGTGTGTGGATTATGTGTGTGGTTGGGTGGGGGAGTTGGAGTGAATGTGGATGTGTGGGTGGGTGGGTGGTGGATGTGTTTCATAACATAGTAATATGCACTGTTTATGTTTACAAAATTCATGTGACAATGTTTTTTTTTCCTATGCACTGTTGATGAAAGAAAGATGAGTGATTGGAAGTGCCGAATGTAAGACGGGCCTGCGTGCCCAATGTGTTACCTTTTGAAAATAAAGTCTGTTCGTTCGTTCGTTCGCTCTTTCTCTCTCTCTCTCTCTCTCTCTCTCTCTCTCTATATATATATATATATATATATATATATATATATATATATATATATATATATATATATATATATATAATTGTTCAGTATAATTGTTCA
>OY992877.1:3790911-4050911 GCA_963921405.1 Cepaea hortensis
GTGTGTGTGTGTGTGTGTGTGTGTGTGTGGGACGCGCTGGCATCACTACTTTTACGTCACATACTTTTTATGTACACATTTTTCTCCATGTTTAGCCTTGTTTATGTTTACAACATTCATTTCACAATGTTTATTTTTCTTCCTATGTAAATGTATAATGCTCTTGATGAACGAAAGACGAGTGATTGGAAGGGCCGAATGTAAAACGGGCCTGCGCGCCCAATTTGTGACCCTAATAAAGTTGATTTGATTTGATTTGATTTGATTTCTCTCTCTCTCTCTCTCGCTCTCTCTCTCTCGCTCTCTCTCTCTCTCGCTCTCGCTCTCTCTCTCTCTCGCTCTCTCTTTCTCGCTCTCTCTCTCTCTATCTCTATCTCGCTCTCTCTGTCTCTCTCTCTGCCTCTTTATCTGTCTCTCTGCCTCTCTATCTGTCTCACTGTCTCTCTCCCATGCCTTTATAATGCATATCTTTTATATTGTTGCTGTTCTCAGTTAGCCTTGAATGATGTGTGAATGGTATAATGTATGAAAGAGAGTGATAGAAGGGCAGAATGTTAGACGGGCCTGCAATTCTAACCCTTTGAAAATAAAGTTTTTTCGTTTGTTCTCTGTTTCTGTCTGTCTGTCTGTCTGTCTGTCTGTAAACAACAGCAGTCAACTGTAAGATGAACCATGTAATAGAGACAGTACGAGGACACAACAAACAGCAGACAATTGTAAGATGAACCATGTAATAGAGACAATACCAGAACATAACAAACAGCAGACAATTGTAAGATGTACCATGTAACGAAGACAATACGAGGACATAACAAGCAGCAGACAATTGTAAGATGTACCATGTAATAGAGACAATACCAGGACATACCAAACAGCAGACAATTGTAAGATGTACCATGTAACGAAGACAATACGAGGACATAACAAACAGCGGACAATTGTAAGATGAACCATGTAATAGAGACAATACCAGGACATAACAAACAGTAGACAATTGTAAGATGTACCATGTAACGAAGACAATACGAGGACATACCAAACAGCAGACAATTGTAAGATGAACCATGTAATAGAGACAATACCAGGACATAACATACAGCAGACAATTGTAAGATGAACCATGTAACAGAGACAATACCAGGACATAACAAACAGCAGACAATTGTAAGATGAACCATGTAACGAAGACAATACGAGGACATAACAAACAGCAGACAATTGTAAGATGAACCATGTAATAGAGACAATACCAGGACATAACAAACAGTAGACAATTGTAAGATGTACCATGTAACGAAGACAATACGAGGACATACCAAACAGCAGACAATTGTAAGATGAACCATGTAATAGAGACAATACCAGGACATAACATACAGCAGACAATTGTAAGATGAACCATGTAACAGAGACAATACCAGGACATAACAAACAGCAGACAATTGTAAGATGAACCATGTAACGAAGACAATACGAGGACATAACAAACAGCAGACAATTGTAAGATGAAACATATAATAGAGACAATACCAGGACATAACAAACAGCAGACAATTGTAAGATGAACCATTTAACAGAGACAATACCAGGACATAACAAACACCAGACAACTGTAAGATGAACCATGTAACAGAGACAATACTAGGACAACAAACAACAGACAATTGTAAGATGAACCATGTAACAGAGACAATACTAGGACAACAAACAGCAGACAACTGTAAGATGAACCATGTAACAGAGACAATACCAGGACATAACAAACACCAGACAACTGTAAGATGAACCATGTAACAGAGACAATACTAGGACAACAAACAACAGACAATTGTAAGATGAACCATGTAACAGAGACAATACTAGGACAACAAACAGCAGACAACTGAAGCGATGGTAAGATGAACCATGTAACAGAGACAATACCAGGACATAACAAACACCAGACAACTGTAAGATGAACCATGTAACAGAGACAATACTGGGACAACAAAAAACAGACAATTGTAAGATGAACCATGTAACAGAGACAATACTAGGACAACAAACAGCAGACAACTGTAAGATGAACCATGTAACAGAGACAATACTAGGACAACAAACAGCAGACAACTGTAAGATGAACCATGTAACAGAGACAATACCAGGACATAACAAACACCAGACAACTGTAAGATGAACCATGTAACAGAGACAATACTAGGACAACAAACAACAGACAATTGTAAGATGAACCATGTAACAGAGACAATACTAGGACAACAAACAGCAGACAACTGTAAGATGAACCATGTAACAGAGACAATACCAGGACATAACAAACAGCAGACAATTGTAAGATGAACCATGTAACAAAGACAATACCAGGACATAACAAACAGCAGACAATTGTAAGATGAACCATGTAACAGAGACAATACCAGGACATAACAAACACCAGACAACTGTAAGATGAACCATGTAACAGAGACAATACCAGGACATAACAAACAGCAGACAATTGTAAGATGAACCATGTAACAAAGACAATACCAGGACATAACAAACAGCAGACAATTGTAAGATGAACCATGTAACAGAGACAATACCAGGACATAACAAACAGCAGACAATTGTAAGATGAACCATGTAACAGAGACAATACCAGGACATAACAAACACCAGACAATTGTAAGATGAACCATGTAACAGAGACAATACCAGGACATAAACAGTAGAGACAGTTGATCACGGACAGTACTGATGTCAACCATATTCTTCTGTCGCTTCAGCCCAACCCACGCACAACCAGGCCTACCACGTACAGTACAACCACGTCTACGGCGCGTCCGCCTGCCCAGGACCAACATACCCTGTGCCGTCAGCCTACAACAACCAGCCCGGGTGTCTTTTACCCTCGCCGTACAACCAGGGCGCAGCCTTACAGCCTCCTCCTACCTACAGCCAGGTTGGGGCTTCACCTCCTGCCTACAGCCAGGCCGGAGCGTCAGCTTTGACAAACCTCAACAACGACGACAGCCTGCCTCAGAAACCGCCAATGCCAACGTCAGACAGAACATAAAATTAAATGACCTGCCTTCCACCATATTCTCTGTCTGTATCTCTGTCTGTCTGTCTGTCTGTCTGTCTGTCTGTCTGTCTCTCTCTCTCTCTCTCTCTCTCTCTCTCTCTCTCTCTCTCTCTCTCTCTCATCCTCTTTATTTATGTCCCCAGACAGCTTCCAATGTTTCTATTCTGCCTTTGATTTCTTCATTTGTTCTCTTTCTTTCATTATCTTTCACTCACTCTGCAATTTTCTCTATCTACCACTCTATCTAGCTAACTTAATATCTCTATCTAACTTAATATCGCTACCATCCATCCATCCATCATGTGCCATGCCGGTAAGCGTGGGCGGTCATGTTCTGCCATCTCACTCGATCACCATAGTCGTGGATCAGCTCCGTGTTTCTGTCTCGACCATGCCACAAGGCCAAGCCATCCAGGTACTTGCATCTAGGTCTTCCCCTTGGTCTGTTCCCATCGATCTTACCAGTTGTCACCAAGTTCTCCAGATCATTTCTTCTCATAACATGCCCAAAAAATTGTGACTGTTTACGTCTAATGTCTCTAATCAGTTTACGATCTTCATTTGTTTCTTGAAGAACTTGTTCATTGATCTTTCTGGCTGTCCATGGTATTCTTTGCATTTTCCTCAGAAACCACATTTCTACAGCCATCAGATGTTTTTCAGCCTGACTGCTCATTGTCCAAGCTTCACATCCATATAAGAGTACAGGTTCTATGTAGCATCTCAACACTCTTTTTCTCGATTCAATTGACATCTTTTTATTGGTCAGTATGTTTTTCATCTTGCTAAAGGATACTTTTGCCATGGCGATTCTTGTTCTAATCTCTTCAAGGCATCTCCCATCAGATGTTATTACAGTTCCGAAATAATTGTACCTATTCACTTGTTGAAGAATATTCCCATTTACTTGTATATTACATTGTGGTATTTCGTTCTTCCTAGTGACGACCATAATCTGTGTCTTTTTACAATTTAATTCTAACCCTAGATGTTCACTGTGTGTAACAACCGCATCTACTAAATTTTGCAGGTCCTGTTTATTGTCTGCAATCAAGACTGTATCATCTGCATATCTAATGTTATTTATGCATCGTCCCCCAATGTTGATTCCTCCATATCTTCAATATTTCTGAAAATACTTTCACTGTACAGGGAAAACAGATCTGGAGACATTACACATCCCTGTCTCACACCTCTCTTAATAGGCTGATATTGGCTTACTTCATTATCAAATCTTATGGCAGCTTGTTGTTTCCAATATATGTTCTTTACAAGTCTAAGGTCTTTTCCATCAATCTGTAGATCCTCAAGCATCCTTATCATGTCGACATGTCTCACTTTATTGAAAGCCTTTGTGTAGTCAATAAAGCAAAAGTGTAGATCTTTGTTTACTTCTATAGAACGTTCGATTACGGTTCTCAGTATATACACAGCATTTACTGGACCCTTGCCTTTTACAAAGCCACATTGTTCTTCTCCTATTTCAGGTTGTATTTTCCTTTGCATGATAATTCTTAGCACAATCTTCGTGATGTGACTCATTATACTAATTGTTCGATGTTGATCACATTCCAAGGCTCCGGATTTCTTTGGGATTGCAATAAATACAGAATTACATAACTCCTGAGGTATATTTCCAGTATCATATATTGTATTAAGCAGACTGGTAACTTTATCTATTCCATATTCTTCTAAAGCATTAATCATTTCTGTTGTGACGCTGTCTGAACCGGGGGTCTTGCCAGATTTCGTATGGTTAAGAGCATTCTGAACCTCCATCTTCAAAATTACTGGCCCTTCATTATTATTTTGAACATCATACTGTTCGTCTCTGTTGTCGTCATAAAGGTTTTTCACGTAATCTGACCATATATGTAAGATCTGATCTTTTTCTATTATGACTCTTCCATCTTTTGTCTTTAGGCAGCCTGCTGATGTACTTGTTCTTTGATTAGTAAGCATTTCCCATTGATCATCTTGAAATATGATCTCTAGGTCAGACAATAAATCATATTTGTTCTTTACTTCTATGTTAACATTATCTTGTATTTCTTTGTCAGTTTTCAATTTGCACAAGTCATATTTAGGGTTTCCTGCTGTATACTTGACTTTCTTTAACTTTACCCTCAATGTGCCTATAATTAATCTGTGATCACTGTAACAGTCTGTATTTGGAACTGTTTTTACGACTGTTAACGCATTTCAAAACCTTTTGCTAATCAGGATGTAATCTATCTGGTTTTTAATCCTGTTGTCTGGACTCCTCCATGGCCATAATCTTCTAGGATGCTGTTTAAACCAGGTGTTTCCTACAACCATTTCTTGTTCTTTTGCCCATTCTACAAGTCTGTATCCTCTTTCATTTCTCTCTCCCAAACCATGGTTGCCTACACTGCATCCATCGCTTTGCTTTCCTATTATTACGTTGAAATCACCCGTTATGATATTTATTTTTCGGATTTTTTACAGTTCTTCAAAGCAGACTCCATGTCATTATAAAATTCCTCTATGCTTTCTTCACTGCATTCACTTGTTGGGGCATATACTTGAATGACATTTATTTTAAAAGGTCTTCCATTTAATTTTACTAATAGAACTCTGTCTGACACAGCCCGATATCCTTTGACAGAATTTGATGTTTGCTTATCTAATATAATGGCTACCGCTTTGTCTATATAAATTAATGTCTCTACATTGATATTGAATGAAAGAATGTATGAGAGGAAATAGAGAAGAAGGGCAGAATGTCAGACGGGCCTGCGTGCCCAATTCTTAACCCTTTGAAAGTAAAGATTGTTCGTTAGTTCATTAGTTCGTTCGTTCTCTACCACTCTGCCTGTCTCACTTAATGTCTCTATCGTTCCATTGATACTGCAGTGATGTGTCTGCTGGTGACCACTGTGTCATTCCCTTCCTCTCCCTGGCTCTATCACTCTTCCCCTGCTCGTGTGCCACGCCATGTTTCGCTTGTCTACCATTCTCTGCCGTTCACATCTGCAATGTTGGCACTTGTGCATTCTCTGCCGTCCACATCTGAAATGTTGGCATGTGTTCATTCTCTGCCGTCCACATCTGAAATGTTGGCATGTGTGCATTCTCTGCCGTCCACATCTGAAATGTTATCATGTGTGCATTCTCTGCCGTCCACATGTAAAATGTTAGCATGTGTACATTCTCTGACTTCACATCTGCAATGTTGGCACTTGTGCATTCTCTGCCGTCCACATCTGCAATGATGGCACTTGTGCATTCTCTGCCGTCCACATCTGCAATGATGGCACTTGTGCATTCTCTGCCGTCCACATCTGCAATGATGGCACTTGTGCATTCTCTGCCGTCCACATCTGCAATGTTGGCACTTGCGCATTCTCTGCCGTCCACATCTGCAATGATGGCACTTGTGCATTCTCAGCCGTCCACATCTGCAATGTTATCATGTGTGCATTCTCTGCCGTCCACATGTAAAATGTTAGCATGTGTACATTCTCTGCCGTCCACATCTGAAATGTTATCATGTGTGCATTCTCTGCCGTCCACATCTGCAATGTTATCATGTGTGCATTCTCTGCCGTCCACATCTGAAATGTTGGCATTTGTGCATTCTCTGCCGTCCACATGTAAAATGTTAGCATGTGTACATTCTCTGCCGTCCACATCTGCAATGTTGGCACTTGTGCATTCTCTGCCGTCCACATCTGCAATGTTGGCATGTGTGCATTCTCTGCCGTCCACATCTGCAATGTTGGCACTTGTGCATTCTCTGCGGAACACATCTGCAATGTTGGCACTTGTGCATTCTCTGCCATCCATATCTGAAATGTTGACATTTGTGCATTCTCTGCCGTCCACATGTAAAATGTTAGCATGTGTACATTCTCTGCCGTCCACATCTGAAATGATGGCACTTGTGCATTCTCTGCCGTCCACATCTGCAATGTTGGCACTTGTGCATTCCCTGCGGAACACATCTGCAATGTTGGCACTTGTGCATTCTCTGCCGTCCACATCTGAAATGTTGGCACTTGTGCATTCTCTGCCGTCCACATCTGCAATGTTATCATGTGTGCATTCTCTGCCGTCCACATCTGCAATGTTATCATGTGTGCATTCTCTGCCGTCCACATGTAAAATGTTATCATGTGTACATTCTCTGCCGTTCACATCTGCAATGTTATCATGTGTGCATTCTCTGCCGTCCACATCTGCAATGATGGCACTTGTGCATTCTCTGCGGAACACATCTGAAATGTTGGCACTTGTGCATTCTCTGCCGTTCACATCTGCAATGTTGGCACTTGTGCATTCTCTGCCGTCCACATCTGAAATGTTGGCATTTGTGCATTCTCTGCCGTCCACATCTGAAATGTTGGCATTTGTGCATTCTCTGCCGTCCACATCTGAAATGTTGGCATTTGTGCATTCTCTGCCGTCCACATCTGAAATGTTGGCATTTGTGCATTCTCTGCGTCCACATCTGAAATGTTGGCATTTGTGCATTCTCTGCCGTCCACATCTGCAATGTTGGCACTTGTGCATTCTCTGCCGTCCACATCTGCAATGTTGGCACTTGTGCATTCTCTGCCGTCCACATCTGCAATGTTGGCACTTGTGCATTCTCTGCCGTCCACATCTGCAATGTTATCATGTGTGCATTCTCTGCCGTCCACATCTGAAATGTTGGCATTTGTGCATTCTCTGCCGTCCACATCTGAAATGTTGGCATTTATGCATTCTCTGCCGTCCACATCTGAAATGTTGGCATTTGTGCATTCTCTGCGTCCACATCTGAAATGTTGGCATTTGTGCATTCTCTGCCGTCCACATCTGCAATGTTGGCACTTGTGCATTCTCTGCCGTCCACATCTGCAATGTTGGCATGTGTGCATTCTCTGCCGTCCACATCTGCAATGATGGCACTTGTGCATTCTCTGCGGAACACATCTGCAATGTTGGCACTTGTGCATTCTCTGCCGTCCACATCTGAAATGTTGGCATTTGTGCATTCTCTGCCGTCCACATGTAAAATGTTAGCATGTGTACATTCTCTGCCGTCCACATCTGAAATGATGGCACTTGTGCAATCTCTGCCGTCCACATCTGCAATGTTGGCACTTGTGAATTCTCTGCCGTCCACATCTGCAATGTTATCATGTGTGCATTCTCTGCCGTCCACATGTAAAATGTTAGCATGTGTACATTCTCTGCCGTTCACATCTGCAATGATGGCACTTGTGCATTCTCTGCCGTCCACATCTGCAATGATGGCACTTGTGCATTCTCTGCGGAACACATCTGAAATGTTGGCACTTGTGCATTCTCTGCCGTCCACATCTGCAATGATGGCACTTGTGCATTCTCTGCCGTCCACATCTGAAATGATGGCACTTGTGCATTCTCTGCCGAACACATCTGAAATGATGACACTTGTGCCAGATAAACTAATTTACCTGCACACATGTAAACATTGTGACGTGTCGCTGTCTGGCGCATGACATGTCATCAGTATGCATTCACATACACAGACACACACACGGATATCCACACAAATACACATAAAGATACACACAGACACACACAGATACAGACACATATACACACATAGAGATACACACAGAGATACACACACAGAGATACACACAGATACACAAAGACAGATACACACACAGATACACACAGAGAGATACACACACAGATACACATATACCGCCAGACAAGGGACATAGAGAGATGTGAGAGAGAGAGAGAGATGTAAGAGAGAGATGAGAGAGAGAGAGATGAGAGAGAGAGAGAGAGAGAGAGAGAGAGAGAGAGAGAGAGAGAGGAGGACGAATTTTGAAACAACAGACAGAGATGAGAGATAAGAGAGAGAGAGAGAGAGAGAGAGAGAGAGAGAGAGAGAGAGAGAGAGAGAGAGAGAGAGAGAGAGAGATCCGACCACAAAACACAACCTTGTCTTATTACTTACTTGATCTGTTCACGGTTGCCCTTTTTATCTACCATTGTAATTTCAGCTACTTGTTTTAAGTAAATATCATGTATATTCCGTGATATTATTTCACAACCAATATGAATATGTAACCAACATTTCCATCATTCCATCATGCTTCACTTTATCTAATAAAGCACGAATATATGTCTTTGTGTGTCTCTATTAATCTTTCTATACCTAGTTGAAGTCAAAAATAGATATGATGGGCTAATCATTGAAAGTATGGAACAATATCGATGTGAAAATCCCGAGTATAAAATTAATACAAAATGGGAAAGTGTAAAAACCAGTATTCAGACTGCAAATACCACCTTGCCAGTGAAAATTAATGAGAAAAAATCAATTATGGATAACCGATGAAATAGTGAGTAAAATGTCTCAAAGAAAGAAAGCAAAGAACACTCCAGAATATATAGAAATAGATAGAGAAATACGTCACATGTGCAGAGTATATAGTAATAGATAGAGAAATACGTCACATAGAACACTCCAGAGTATATAGAAATAGATAGAGAAATACGTCACATGTGCAGAGTATATAGTAATAGATAGAGAAATACGTCACATAGAACACTCCAGAGTATATAGAAATAGATAGAGAAATACGTCACATGTACAGAATATATAGTAATAGATAGAGAAATACGTCACATAGAACACTCCAGAGTATATAGAAATAGATAGAGAAATACGTCACATAGAACACTCCAGAATATATAGTAATAGATAGAGAAATACGTCACATGTACAGAATATATAGTAATAGATAGAGAAATACGTCACATAGAACACTCCAGAGTATATAGAAATAGATAGAGAAATACGTCACATGTACAGAATATATAGTAATAGATAGAGAAATACGTCACATAGAACACTCCAGAGTATATAGAAATAGATAGAGAAATACGTCACATGTACAGAATATATAGTAATAGATAGAGAAATACGTCACATAGAACACTCCAGAGTATATAGAAATAGATAGAGAAATACGTCACATGTACAGAATATATAGTAATAGATAGAGAAATACGTCACATGTGCAGAGTATATAGAAATAGATAGAGAAATACGTCACATGTGCAGAGTTGCCAAAGATGAGTGGCTGCAGAAACATTGCAAAGAAATGGAGGATCTGGAAATAAATCACAACTCGAAAGAATACATGAAAATATAAAAAGATTTACAAAGACGAAAAGTAATATAACAGGAAACGGTTGTATCAGAGGGAAAAAATGGAGAAATTATAATTAATAACACTGGCATAATAAAAAGATGGACAGAGTACACAGAAGATAAGGTCTGGGACAACAGGGTCAATAGACCATCATTATATAATACTCAAGATGGACCAAAAATATTAACGGCTGAAGTAGAAAAGGCTATTAAAAAGATGAAAGAAGGAAAGGCTGCAGGTCCTGACAAGATAACAAAAGAGATGATAAAATCCTTATCCAGCTTTGGCATTGATTCTATCACAGAATTATGTAATGATATATATAATACTGGGTACATCCCCGAGGACTTGAAAACATCCATTTTCATCACGCTACCGAAGAAACTAAGAGCTGTTGATTGTGAGAATTACAGAACTATTAGCTCAATGAGCCACATAACTAATATACTACTTAAGGTCATACAAGAAAGAATTCAACACAAAATAGGTGAGGAAGTAGCTGAAGAACAATTTGGGTTCCGCAAAAACAGCGGCACCAGAGAAGCAATTATCTGTTTGGGGATGTTAATTGAAAAAATATATAGAAGTTTAAACATAGTATATATGTTTGTTTTATAGACTACAAGAAAGCTTTTGATAGAGTACAACATTAACGACTAATTACGTACCTTCAAGATATAGGAGTAGATGGAAAGGACATCAGACTTAATAGTAACTTGTACTGGGAACAAGTGGCGTCTATTAGATGCGGTAATAACTATTCGTCACCTATAGAGATGAAAAGAGGATTACGACAGGGATGTGTACTGTCCCCAAGCCTCTTCAACCTATACACAGAAAGAATGTTTAATCAAGTTGAAATGCCTGGACTTAACATCAGTGGAAGAATCATAAACAATCTTAGATAAGCTGAAGATACCGCGTTACTAGCAGAAATTGAGCAAGAGTTGCAAGACCTAGTGGAAGAAGTAAACAGGTACAGTGCAGAATGTGGCTTAGATATTAACATCCAAACAACAAAACCTATGATAATTAGCAGTGAAAAGAAAAGGTCATCAATGAACATCACAGTAAACGGGCAGATACTAGAACAAGTAACAAGTTTCTCTTATCTTGGACATATAATAACAGATGATGGCAGAAGTGAAATGGAAATCAAAAAGAGAATAGGAATGGCCAAAAATGCTTTCAACGGCATGAAATCAGTATTAACATCTGGAGAGATTAATAACACATTAAAAATGAGAATTGTCAAATGTTACGTATATTCAACGCTACTGTATGGCGCGGAAGCCTGGACATTGAACAAGCAATTAGAAAGTCGTATAGAAGCCCTGGAGATGTGGATATACAGACGAATATGTCGTATTTCATGGAAACAAAATCAATCAAATGCAGAGGTTCTAGAAAAACTGGGAATGAAGAGAGAGTTGATGAAAGAAATAAAGAGGAGACAAGTGAAATATTTTGGCCACGTTAAAAGACATGATACTCTTATAAAAACCATACTGGAAGGCACGGTTGAGGCCAAGCGAGCAAGAGGTAGACAACGATACAAGTGGGAGGATAACATCAAGAGATGGACGAACATCAGCCTGACTGAATCTACAGTCAAGGCAAGAGACAGACAGTGTTGGAGATCCATTGCAGCCAACCATCATTGCAGAGACGGCACCTGATTGGTTGATTGATTGATCTTTCTATTAGTGTTCGTAATGTGTATATTGCATTGTTTGTACCTTTTTTTTCAATAAATCCAAACTGTTCTTCACCAATTTCCATTTTTATTTTCTTTCTTGTTTTTCTCATGATACGTCTGAGTAGCTGCTTAGTGACATGGTTTTTTAAGTTGTATGTACGAAAACCTTTACATTCAATTGGTCCTGGTCTTTTCGGTATATATATATATATAAACACAGATTTAAGCATATCACTCGGTTAATATCCACTGTTGTACATATCATTAACATTTTACCTATCCCAATGACCACATTACCTATCCCAGTGACCACATCAAATATCACAGTGACCATGTCACCTATCCCCGTGACCATGTCAACTATCCCCGTGACCATGTCACTTATCCCCGTGACCATGTCACCTATCCCCGTGACCATGTCACCTATCCCCGTGACAATGTCACCTATCCCTGTGACCATGTCACCTATCCCCGTGACCATGTCACCTATCCCCTTGACCATGTCACCTATCCCCGTGACCATGTCACCTATCCCCGTGACCATGTCACCTATCCCTGTGACCATGTCACCTATCCCCGTGACCATGTCACCTATCCCCGTGACCATGTCACCTATCCCCGTGACCATGTCCATGCCACATATGTCACCTATCACAGTGACCACATTAGGCTAGAGTTTGTAGCACAGATCAAACATCTGACCAGAGTTTGTAGCACAGATCACACATCTGACCAGAGTTTGTAGCACAGATCAAACATCTGACCAGAGTTTGTAGCACAGATCACACATCTGACCAGAGTTTGTAGCACAGATCACACATCTGACCTGAGTTTGTAGCACAGATCATAGATCAGGCACACAGAACATAGGCTTTCCCTAAAGACCTGTATACTTAGCAGCTTAAACAGCTGGGTTAAACAGCAGGGATTAAACATGTGGGGTTAAACAGCTGAGGGCTAGAATGGGAGAGACTAAACTCGATTGTTAGGTAACTCTACACTCAGAGCTAGAATTGGAGAGACTAAACTCGATTGTTAGATAACTCTACAATCAGGGCTAGAATGGGACAGACTAAACTCTACACTCAGGGCTAGAATGGGACAGACTAAACTCGACTGTTAGGTAACTCTACACTCAGAGCTAGAATGGGACAGACTAAACTCGATTGTTAGGTAACTCTACACTCAGGGCTAGAATGGGAGAGACTAAACTCTTAGATAACTCTACACTCAGGGCTAGAATGGGAGAGACTAAACTCTATTGTTAGATAACTCTACACTCAGGGCTAGAATGGTGGAGACTAAACTCGATTGTTAGGTAATTCTACACTCAGTGCTAAAATGAGAGAGACTAAACTCTACACTCAGGGCTAGAATTGGAGAGACTAAACTCTACATTTAGGGCTAGAATGGGAGAGACTAAACTTTACACTCAGTGCTAGAATGGGAGAGACTAAACTCTACACTCAGGGCTAGAATGGGAGAGACTGAACTCTACACTCAGGGCTAGAATGGGGGGAGACTAAACTCTACACTCATGGCTAAAATGGGGGAGACTAAACTCTACACTCAGGTCTATAATGGGAGAGACTAAACTCTACACTCAAGGCTAGAATGGGAGAGACTAAACTCTACACTCAGGGCTAGAATGGGAGAGACTAAACTCTACACTCAGGGTGTCAAAGAGCTACGTAAGAGCTAAGAGTTAAGAAGGTTATAAATAGAGCTAGAGTAGAGGAAACCAGACGGAAGGGACACAAACACTATAAATAGTTCTCTAACGGGACACACTCGTGTCAACAAGGAGGTCAACGAGAGTACGTGAGCTGGGGTTACCCAAGAGACTGGGAAACCCGCATCACGAGAAGTGACCATGCAACACTGGTTACTCTAACCAAGTGACCAGCGTGCTGGAACTCCAAGCACGCAAACTAGCGGATGCACGGAGAGCCAATTGCTCGTGGCTGAACACGCCACAGAGAGCTTCGTCAGACTTGGACTCGACGGCGTAGGCGACGGACTGTATATCCGCTGTGAATACTTTGTTGCTAAGAAGGACAGTATCACTAGTTAGGACTTAAGCTTAGTTTTAGTAGTTATTATCATCAACATCATCTCCTCATTACATCTTTATAACATACTATGATGTTTAATACCGATGTGGTATTCCGCTCGTGGAGCTCATGTACTATCAGCTACAAATAAAATGTATCCTTTTGCACACCGTACGAGTTGTCATTTTCGTGTGGTGCAAAAGTAGGGAATCCTTGTATGCCTGTCGCAAGTGAGTTGTTGACACAGGGCTAGAATGGGAGAGACTAAACTCTACACTCAGGGCTAGAATTGCAGAGACTAAACTCTACACTCAGGGCTAGAATGGGTGGAGACTAAACTCTACACTCAGGCTAAAATGGGGGAGACTAAACTCTACACTCAGTGCTAGAATGGGGGAGACTAAACTCGATTGTTAGATAACTCTACACTCGGGGCTAGAATGGGAGAGACTAAACTCTGGTTAAGTAGAAAGGGAGCATTAGAGTAATAGCGACAGTATTTATTCTTTTCATTGCTATTGTCATGATGATTATAAATTATTGTTATTATTATTATTATTGTTATTATTATTATTATTATTATTATTATTATTATTATTATTATTATTATAGGCAATAAATACAAGAGTTTATTATGAGGGCAACAACAATCGGTTATACATCACTTACTACTTCTGACTTTGACTTCAGGAGTTTGTTGAGGATATTTGCCCTGTGACCTGCTTTGTGTTATTACTATGTACACACACACACACACACACACACACACACACACACACACACACTCACTCACTCACATACACACCAGCTTACATAAATGTGCGGTAACCACGTGATGAAGGCAGTATCCAAAAGTCATTTGCACACTGCCTGGCAGCCTTTTGCACATCCCCTCCTTGCTTGCTTTAGCTCACTCAGAGTGTTACGCTTGGTCTTTCCTTGTTTCTTAAGAGAGCTTTCTTCTTTTTATCAATCAAAGGCTGCAGTGTTTGCCTGTTTGCCGCAAACCAGTCCTGGCTCTTGTGATCCACAGTGTCCTAAACCCCTACCACAGTTTTATAAAGAGTTTCCTTAAGCCTATCCCACTTTTCACTTGCTGTACAATTTTCTGATGTATCAGTGAAAGCGTCTTCAAGTTGCTATTGGAACTCAAAGCACTTATCCGGATCGTGGATGTTAATAATATTAATCATTGGGCTAGATTTGTGTTTAGCTGTGTAGATTCTCTTTGGTCTCAGTCTAACACTTGCAACAACCAAAGAGTGATCCGTATCACAGTCAGCACTGTGGTAACTTCAAGTTAATGATGTTTGGATAAGATGTTGTCTCCGTATGATGATGAAGTCCAGCTGATTCCAATGGCCGGATCTTGGATGTTTCCGTGTTACCTTATGCAGCTCTTTCGTTTAAAAAAAAAAAGGAGTTTGTAATACATAGGTCATTTCTGGTGCAATGCTCCAGCAGCCTTTGCCTATTTTAATTCATGAGACCAGTGTTGTATTTTTCAAGGCACACTGGCCATGAACTCGAGTCTTTTTCCACACGAGCATTTAAATCACCGAGCATATAAATGTAGTCGAATTTTGGAACTGCCTTGATCACAGAGTCTAACTCCTCAAAGAACTAATCCTTCACATCATCAGAGGAAGTGAGTGTCGATGCATATGCAGTGATAATGGTGGCAAAACCACAATACAAGCGCATGGATAATAGTCTTTCATTACCTCCACCTGAAATTTCAAAAATTTCCAGTAGAGAATTTTTCACTGCAAAGCCCACACCATGTTGCCTTTTTTCTTCCTACAATCTACCTTTTCAAATAATGGTGTAATTGTTTTCCCGGAGTGTCCTTCTTCGGCGAGGCGCGTCTATTTCAGGCCAGCAATATCAATGTTAAGACGATTGATTTTGGCATCAATCACAGCCGTTTTTCTCACATCGTCAATATTCGTCAGGTCAGTGAAAAATTCTGGACACATTGTTCTTACGTTCCAGGTTGTGAGGCAGGTTTAGAGTCAGGTCTTAGTCAGATATGACTGAGCTACCGTATGACAGTAGACGGTACTACCTGCTTTCTGTCAGCGCCGAATGTTGGGCGGCGCTTACCAAACCCGACAACCCACATTGTGCCAACGGCTTCGGGCGGAGGAGCGCAATTGGGAGGGTACTAGCCTTATCCTGGTGCGAGGAAATGCAACCCAAAGACAAAATAAGTCATGGCAGGGCAGACCAGGCCCTAAGCCTTGGTTGGCAGCTGGTCTAGGATCGAAGCTCCAACAGGCGGACAGTTAGAGCATTGCTTTGCTGATCCGGCAGCTTCTGCAGCTTGTCTTGTGCCAGATTATAGGTGTCAACTTTCCTCTGGAGTGAACTAGGCAGGCCGAGAGAGGGATCATGCTGCATGGGCAACACATGATCTCTATATTTTAGCCCAGGCTTTGTGCTATGGAGAGGCAATAACTCCATCCCTGGTCTTAACCGGTCTCGGAATCAAAGCGAGAGGCAACTGTTACGGGTTATAAGTCCTTGTCAGTTGGCGTAGACATGGGGCGCCACGCGTTGCCTCTGACGGTGGGAGACACCTACAGGTGTCACTGATCAGCTACCGCCCGCCTCAAGCTGGGCAGCCCCCAGCCAATTGGGTGCTGATCCGCCACAGCCTGCCTGCTTCAATGGGTGCTTGGGGCTAGGACAAAATCTGAATCGCAGGCTGTAAAACCAATGCATCAGGTACTAATAAAAAGAATAGAAACCTCAAGCTACGGCTTGCAACCTGGAACGTGAGAACCATGTGTCCAGGATTTTCCACTGACTTGACAAATATTGACGATGTGAGAAAAACGGCCGTGATTGATGCTGAACTCGATCGTCTTAACATTGATATTGCTGGCCTGCAGGAGACTCGCCTCGCTGAGGAAGGGTCACTCAGGGAAAACAATTACACCTTTTTTTGGAAGGGAAGAGGGTAGGCAGAAAAAAGGCAACATGGTGTGGGCTTTGCAGTGAAAAGTTCGCTACTGGGAATGATTGATATCCCAGCTGGAGGTAATGAAAGATTATTATCACTGCGCTTGGCAACCTCCTGTGGATTTGCCACCATTCTCACTGCATATGCACCGACACTCGCTTCCTCTGATGATGTGAAGGATACGTTCTATGAGCAGCTAGACTCTGCGATCAAGGCAGTTCCAAAATCCGACTACATTTATATGCTCGGTGATTTCAATGCTCGTGTGGGCAAGGACTCGAGTTCATGGCCAGTGTGCCTTGGAAAATACAACATCGGTCGCATGAATGATAATGGGCAAAGGCTGCTGGAGCATTGCACTAGAAATGACCTATGTATTACAAACTCCTGTCAGTCAGGTCTTAGTCAGATATGACTGAGCTACCGTATAACAGTAGACAGTACTACCTGGTTTCTGTTAGCGCCGAACGTTGGGCGGCGCTTACCAAACCCGACACCCCACATTGTGCCAACGGCTTCGGGCGGAAGAGCGCAATTGGGAGGGTACAAGCCTTACCCTGGTGCGAGGAAATGCAAGCTAAAGACAAAATTGTCATGGCAGGGCAGACCAGGCCCTAAGCCTTGGTTGGCGACTGGTCTAGGATCGAAGCTCCGACAGGCGGACAGTTAGAGCAGTGCTTTGCTGATCCGGCAGCTTCTGCAGCTTGTCTTGTTCCAGATGTAGGGGTGTTACCTTTCCTCTGGAGTGAACTAGGCAGGCCGAGAGAGGGATCATGCTGCATGGGCAACACATGATCTCTATATTTTAGCCCAGGCTTTGTGCTATGGAGAGAAAAATGGGCAAAGGCTGCTGGAGCATTGCACCAGTAATGACCTATGTATTACAAACTCTTTTTTTTAAACAAAAGACATGCATAAGGTCACATGGAAACATCCAAGATCCGGCCATTGGCACCAGCTGGACTTCATCATCACACGGAGACAACATCTGAACCATATATCATTGACTCGTAGTTACCACAGTGCTGACTGTGATACGGATCATTCTTTGGTTGTTGCAAGGGTTAGACTGAGACCAAAGAGAATCTACACAGCTAAACACAAATCTAGCCCCAGGATTAATATTATTAACACTCATGATCCTGAAAAGTGCTTTCAGTTTCAACAGCAACTTGAAGACGCTTTCACTGATACACCAGAAAATTGTACAGTAAATGATAAATGGAATAAACTTAAGGAAACTCTTTGTAAAACTGCCGTAAAGGTTTACGGCACTGTGGATCATAAGAGGCAGGACTGGTTTGCGGCCAACAGCGAGACTCTGCAGCCCTTGATTGATAAGAAGAAGAAAGCTCTCTTAAGAAACAAGGAAAGACCAACGCGTAACACTCTGAGTGAGCTAAGGCAAGCTAGGAAGGATGTGCAAAAGGCTGCCAGGCAGTGTGCAAATGATTATTGGATCAAGTTATGTGAGTCCATTCAAATCGCAAGTGATAAGGGAGACATAAGAAGCATGTATGAAGGAATAAAGAAAGCCTGTGGTCCAGTGATCAAAAGAAGTGCACCATTGAAAACCTTGACTGGAGAAGTCATCACTGATAAGAAACAGCAGATGGACAGATGGGTAGAGCACTATTTGGAGCTTTACTCAAGTGAGACCAAACTAGCGGATAATGCCCTCAACGCCATAGAGGCTCTACCAACTCTTGACCACCTGGACACACTTCCCACCATAACAGAAGTTAAGTGTGCTATAAATGAACTTGCATCTGGCAAGGCTCCAGGTAAGGATGGGATTCCAATAGAGGTTATCAGGAGTGGGCAAGCCACACTCACTATACAGATCCACCAGCTAATAGAGCTATGCTGGCGTGAAGGACAAGTCCCACAGGATTTCAAAGATTCAAGCATCATAACACTGTACAAGAACAAGGGCGATCGGAGCGACTGCAACAACTATAGGGGTATCTCACTTCTGTGTATTGTTGGAAAAGTATTTGCCAGAATTGTTCTGCGCAGACTTCAAGTCCTAGGAGATCAAGTCTACCCCGAATCACAGTGTGGCTTTCGACAGAACCGGTCTACCACTGATATGATATTATCATTGCGACAAATGCAAGAAAAATGCCGTGAACAGAATCAACCACTGTTTATTGCCTTCATCGACCTCACAAAGGCATTTGATTTGGTCAGTCGTGAGGGTCTGTTCAAGGCACTAAAGAAGATTGGCTGCCCACCAACTCTTCTGTCCATTGTGGAATCGTTCCACACAGACATGAAGGGTATAATCAAGTTTGATGGTGCAACTTCTGAAGAATTTGAAATCAAGAGTGGAGTTAAGCAAGGTTGTGTACTAGCTCCCACCCTCTTTGGAATATACTTTTCACTTCTACTGAAATATGCATTTCGTGATCAGGATGGTGGTATATACATTCACTCACGCTCAGATGGCGGCCTCTACAATGCTCAGAGATTGAAGGCTAAGACCAAAATTAGGAGGGTACTGATCAGAGAGTTGCTTTTTGCAGATGATGCTGCAGTTACGACCCACTCTGAGGAAGAATTGCAATGTCTACTATCTGCATTCTCCAATGCTTGTTCTGAATTTGGTTTAACAATTAGCAAAAAGAAGACACAGATTATGTCACAAGGTGCATATGGGGTACCATCAATCTTTATTGACGACGCCGAACTAGAGATAGTAGACCATTTTACATATCTAGGATCAGTGGTAAATAGCAAATTATCCCTAGATCAGGAAATCAACATCCGGATTGGTAAGGCAGCAACAACAATGAACAGGTTAAGAAAAAGAGTCTGAGAGAACAGGAAGCTTACTGCCAAAACAAAAGTCCTTGTCTATCAAGCCTGTGTCCTTAGTACTCTTCTCTATGGCAGTGAAACCTGGACAACTTACTCACACCAAGAGAACAATTTAAACAGCTTTCATATGCGGTGTCTGCGAAGAATTCTTGGTATTAAGTGGCAAGACAAAATCACAAATACTGAAGTATTGGAAAGATCAGGTTGTGTGACAGTTTATTCCATGCTCAGTCTTCGTAGACTTAGATGGATAGGACATCTTAGGAGGATGGATGATGGTAGAATACCAAAGGATATCTTTTTTGGTGAATTACAGATGGGTAAGAGATCTCAGGGTCGGCCTCTACTACGATACAAAGATGTGTGTAAGCGGGACATGATTGATACAGGCATTGATAATGCACATTGGGAGCAAGTCGCCGCTGAACGTGTTGCATGGAGGGCAAATATCAGAAATGGAATAAAGTCAAAGGAGAAAATTATTGCAGAAAAGTCACACACCAAGCGTTTGAGACGTAAGATGGTGCATGATGGTGGAAATGACCACGTGTTCACATGTACCCACTGTGAACGGACATTTACAGCGCAAATTGGCCTTATCAGTCACACTCGCTACCGCCATAGTTAAAAGTTATTATGCCTTTTTAAAGCACAAACTATCGTCTGTCAAGACGGCAAGGTGCCAATGATTACAAACTCCTTTTTTTAAAACAAAAGAGATGCATAAGGTCACATGGAAACATCCAAGATCCAGCCATTGGCATCAGCTGGACTTCATTATCACACGGAGACAACATCTGAACCATACATCATTAACTCGAAGTTACCACAGTGCTGACTGTGATACAGATCATTCTTTGGTTGTTGCAAGGGTTAGACTGAGACCAAAGAGAATCTACACAGCTAAACACAAGTCTAGCCCCAGGATTAATATTACTAACACTCACGATCCTGGAAAGTGCTTTGAATTTCAACAGCAACTTGAAGACGCTTTCAATGATGCATCAGAAAATTGTATAGTAAATGATAAATGGAGTAAACTTAAGGAAACTATTTATAAAACAGCGGTAGGGGTTTATGGCACTGTGGATCATAAGAGGCAGGACTGGTTTGCGGCAAACAGCCAGATACTGCAGCCCTTGATTGATAAAAAGAAGATAGCTCTCTTAAGAAACAAGGAAAGACCAACGCGTAACACTCTGAGTGAGCTGAAGCAAGCGAGGAAGGATGTACACAAGGCTGCCAGGCAGTGTGCGAATGACTATTGGATCAAGTTATGTGAGTCCAGTCAAATCGCAAGTGATAAGGGAAACATCAAAAGCATGTATGAAGGGATAAAGAAAGCCTGTGGTCCAATGATCAAAAGAAGTGCACCGCTGAAAACCTTGACTGGAGAAATCATCACTGATAAGAAACAGGAGATGGATAGATGGGTCGAGCACTATTTAGAGCTTTACTCAAGTGAGACCAAGCTAGCGGAGGATGCCCTCAACGCCATAGAGGCCCTGCCAACTCTTGACCACCTGGACACACTTCCCACTATAACAGAAGTTAAGTGTGCTATAAATGAGCTTGCATCTGGCAAGGCTCCAGGTAAGGATGGGATTCCAATAGAGGTGATCAGGAGTGGGCAAGACACACTCGCTCTACAGATCCACCAGCTAATAGAGCTATGCTGGCGAGCAGGACAAGTCCCACAGGATTTCAAAGATTCAAACATCATAACGCTGTACAAGAACAAGGGAGATCGGAGAGTAGTAATGCATGTTGTAAATCCCTCGGAATGAGCAATGAGATATATCTCATTGCTCATTCTCGTCTCATGTCTCGTCTATGTCTCATGTCTCGCGGTGGGTGGGTTGTGGCCTGCCTCATGCCTTCCAGAACCTTCCTCGTTTTTTAAAGTGTCAGCTGTCGTTTTTTAATCAGAGCAGCGGGGTTAACAATGGAAAGATCAATTAAACTATGACGCCAGGTTTGCTAATTGATTCAGAAGATGTCAGCCGGTGTAATGAATTAATTAGGTTTCCGTTTGTATAGACGGTATAACAAACCGGGCAACCAGCATGATCTTTTCTTTATCATATAACAGCTGTGAGCAAAAAGTCGATATTGCCGACAGGTGTATATTAGTGTCGGGGTCGAGGGAGGTCGCTGGTGCCATCTGTTTTTAATCAAGGGCGGTGTCGGAATAAAATAATAGGCGCAAAAGAACGATGTGTAGGGTGGGTTGGTAAGTGGTGAAAGACGGGGGTGCGTAGTTGGTCATAGTGGGATATCACCAATGTGTAACTGGGGTGTCTAGTGGGTCCCCTACCATGCGGCAGGGTCGATCCTACTGTGTGGTGGGGTAGTGTGTCAGTGGTCGAGTGTGTAACGGGGCTAGGTGGTGCCGTAGGTATCGTTTGAGAGTCGATTCACGCCGCGGTTCGATAAGGATGTCCACCCTAGGCGGCTCTTTTTACGTGTATACTAAGCCGTAAATGTATCTCAACGGTGTCTAGTTGCTGCCATAGCGCTTGACAGGTTCGAAACCTACATTGTGGTGGCGTAGTGTGGCAGTGGTCGAGTATGTAACGGAGCTAGGTGGCGTCATTGACAGCTCGAATAACGCGGCTGGTTGATAACAATACCCAACATAGGAGCCAGAGAAGCGAATCCCGCTATGTGGTGAATCTGTTAAAGTAACATTGGTGTCACGTGTTTCGTATCTTTGTTAAGGTTGGTTTACAACAACTGTGATAAAAATATCAATATTGTCCACAGGTGTATAGTAAAAGAAATAATGTGTATTGTGAATTAGTTGTGCTGGCGACAGTTGGTGCTATTAATTATATCACTATTATATGTTAACAAAGGAGAGCTCGCTTGAATCGACCGAGGCGGGAGAGGTTACCTGCAATTTACTCTGTAATGCCCATAGTGCCAGTTTTCCTATAGCGGTTATTAGTGATATGTTGAGACCTGTCGTGGTTTATGTTTTCCCCCGTTTCAAACTTCATGTCTCTACTCTTATGTATTACTGTGTTAGAAATAAAAAAAAGCATCTCACACTATAGACATATACTACCATAATGTATACAGAAAGAAGCAACAGGCATATGCACAATATAGAAATATACTAAATACACAGTATGTTAATAAAGACAATTACATTATTACAAGTTAAGTTACATAACAAAGCGAACATAGGCGCCAGAGAAGCGTATCACGATGTGTCGCTTTGCATTCTTCTCAGAAACATCAGTTCCACAGCCAGCAGATTCAGCGGTACTGCTCAGTGTCTTCACATTCATACAAAAGTGCAGGTTCTATGTAGTACTGCAACACTTTTTTTCTCGTAGCAATTGACAACTTTTTATTGGTCCTTATGTTTTTCATCTTCGCCATGGCGATTCTTATTCTAACCTCTTCAAGGCATCTCCCAGCAGCTGTTATGACTGTTCCGAGATTCTTGTATCTATTCACTTGTTTCAGAATATTCCCATTTTCATGTATATTACATCGTGGTATTTCATTCTTCCTAGTGACGATCATAATCCGTGTCATTTTATAATTTAATTCTAACCCTAGTTGTTCACTGTGTACAACAAGCGCCTCTACTAAATATTGCAGATCCTACGCAGTGTCTGTTGATTACATAAATTAGATGAATGCCGTTGCCAAGTTAAATTTGATGAAGACATTTTATTACAGAAATTAAATGAAGATATTTGACTAGAAATATTTAATAAAGCTACGAAAAAAAAAAAAAAAAAAAACAAACAAACAAAAACAGAGATCTACCGGTGTGAGAAAAGCATATAAGTATGGTAATGTCAGTTCCTGTGAACATATTTACCATAAGCATTCTGAATAGTATATGAATATTTAGCTTTAAGGTGAAATCAATACGGCTGTACCGATCGGAAACAAGAAGAATGACTAAAACAAATACTAATAAACAACAATCATTTATTAACTGGTGCCCACGTAGTTCACCATTGGCGGTCATGTCTCATTCAACAATTAGTATAATGTCTGAAGTCACATTTGCGACTTCAACATATGTTTTCATAGTATATGTATATATGAAGATATATTCAAGGTGATTTCTAAGAACACATTTCCTCATATCACACTCTACAAAAGACATATTTCGCTCAAACTTAAACATTAAGAGTGGAAAAGAGTATGTTGTAGATATTGTTTTTCCTTTGTTTCTAGGGGGACTTGATTATTTGTTGTTCTATCTGGGCATGGTATGTATATTTTCAACATATCTTCACTGATGTTTTTCATCTTGTCTGCTCATTGCGCCCGCTTCAAAGTCATACAAAAGTACAGGTTCTATGAAAGACAGAGACACTTTGCGGTTATTGTTAACCAAAATGACAAATGAGAGGTCGATTAATATGTAAGTATTAGTAAATAAATAAATATACACAGGGCTGGCTGGTATATAATGATAACAAAGGTAGCTAGTTTTAGAAAACGAAATAGACGTGTTACCATAATAATATCCACACAGAATTGGTGTTACAGATTTCGCCTACTCCTCACCAAAATCAGACACCGAAGAAGGGTAATGACATTTTTACAGTTGCGAAGTGCCGTATTAGAAGCCCAAATATTAACCTCAAGGTGCGGGTTAATCCAAAGCTAGTGAGTGTCTTCATTCTGATCTAGAGTTGTTTACCGTGCCTCCCACGCAAACAGAGGTGGAATAGTGACTATGTGTAGCTTAACTGTGGTGGCACCATCTGGAGATATTAATCAGATACTTGGTACCCAGTGAAGATGACAGATAACTGATGTGGGATAGGTCGCGTGGCCCTCAACAAAACATACAATGAAATAACGGTGAAATGAAATGTTGCGTCTCCGCGAAGCATTATTTTAGAAACCAAAGATTACAATCGATCTGAGACGGTAACAATAAACAGGTTAATCCTACCAGAAAGAGGTGTCTTATACAGTGGGTACCAACGACAGACAGCTGGCCAAAAAGAACAATACGGGTCTAGAGGGTACCATAGATCATATGGAGGTAACAGCTTCGATTCCGACGGGGTTGTGTGACGGAAATATTGGTTGTTTTAATTAGCTGTGATGGAGTTTACAGCTCCGATCAACAGGTTTTGAGAGGTCTAAATAGGCAGTATTTTAAAGAATTCAAGTATATTATTACAAGTTAAATTACATAATAAAATAAATACAGTGATGTGTATAAAATTATAAAAAACAAAAAAGTAAAAAACACCAGTGTTACATTAGCAAATAAGTGAAAAACACAACGGTATGAATACATTGGTGTATTAGTTACATACAAATGGTACATACAACATGCCCTCATGCAAGCGTAACGGCCTAGCTGTTAAATCACACGACCGCTATCTGTTCTATATTGCGACCAAATTACACCGATCGCCCCTCACAGCAGCGTAACAGACTAACACTTAAACCAAGCGCCCGCTATCTGTTCTATATTGTTGCCAACAATTATGTGCATGCCGCCATCATTTGATGTGAGTTTGATGATGAAGCCTGTCAGGAAACAACCATAGAGACATAGTAAAAGTGTAGTGAGAATACAAATCCAAGCGTATTGACTCTCGGTGTATCGTTATTCAGTTAACGTTTCCTGTTTCCTGCTCCAGTCTATTGTTGTAAAATCTTACCGAGGTGGACACTGTGGACCAAACCTACATGAGTGAAGTAGGATAGATACGGTTGTCATATGTGTCTTATAGGGATTGGTCATTGGTTTTATAAAAAACTTATCGATGGAAGAAATGGCCCTTATACTACAAACAGAATAAACATTTACATTAATAATAACCACAACAAACACAGGACCAGCTACACTGGAGGTGACAAAAGTGACAGTCTGCTTAGAGAAAACAGCGAATTTTCAACGAAAACATAGTCTATGTGTTATCTCCTTGGAAACGTAAATCTGGTTATATTTAAATCACCCTATGCACTCATGTCTCCCATGAAAACTAGCGTAATGTCTGAAGAAGTCAAATTTGAGGCTTCAAAATATGTTTTCGTAGTATATGTATATATGAAGATATATACAGGTGTTTTCTAACAACAAATTACCGCATGTTGCGCTTTACGTCCATACACAAGTATAGGTTCTATGAACAACACAACACCTACAAATTGCTATGATTGGCACCGAGTTACCAACAGCATTTCTGTCTAGAGTCAATACCACAAGACAAGACAATGTTTTTTTCGACCTCTGATTGAGAACAACAGATATAAACGTAATTATGCAATTAACTCTTTACCACAGTACCGAGAAAGTTAAAAATATCATTTTAAATACGCTGACCACCATAGTAACACAACCAGTTAATTCTGCTTGCTCACTTTGTGTATTTCCAACACCTACTATAGATTGTAGAAAATTTTCATTTCTACAACCAAGGTGAAAAATATCGGTCAATCTTATAAATGTCTCATCCAAACTTATGAAAAAATGGGAAAATTTGTTAACCTAAGGAGAAAAAATATTGACCCTGTAAAGAAACATTTACAACAAACTTATAAAAATTAGGAACATTTGTTAACCTAATGAGAAAAAAATATCGACATAGAGAGCAATATTTCATCTAATCTTGTAAAAAGTAGGAAAATTTGTCAACCGAAATGGGAAAAGATCGGTCAAATACATAAATATCTCAACAAATTATAAAAAGTAGGAACTAATAGGGGCCAAGTAAAAAATAGCTTACCCAGATTTATAAAAGGTAGGAAAATGTGTTAGCCAAAAGGGGAAAATATTGATCAAATTAAGAAACATGTCGACCGAACTAGGAAAATAAGTGAACCAAAGTAATAAAAAGGTTGGGTAAATACAGAAATATGTTGACCAAACTTATAAATATCGCTGCTAAACTTATGAACACTAGGAAACTTTGTTAAACAAATGTGAAAAAATATCGACCAAACTTATAAAAAGCTCCGCCAAACTTACGAAAAGTGGGAAACTGTGTTAACCAAAGTTGAAACTATATCGATCAAACTTATAAATGACTCGTTCGAATTCATAAAAAGTAGGAAATAAAGTTAACCAAAAGGGGCAAAATATTGACCAAGTAAAGAAATGTCTCGTCCAAAATTGTAAAAAGTAGGACAAATTTGTTAATCAAAGGTGAAAAAAGATCGGCCAAACAGATAAATATTTCAACTAAACTTAAAAACAGTAGGAAAAATGTTGCTTCTATAGTTATGTCAAACGTGTCTTGATCTTTTATTTGAAAAGACATTTCACAATACATAATCAGCAACGTCAGCACTTTCCCTCTTTTACATTACTGAAAGCTTCAACTTATCATTCCAGCGTTTGTGTTTAAGAACCACTTATACAGACTAATCACTCATCACTCCATACTCTTGATTTTTTTGTTCTTTATAACACAAAGTGTCTCTGTCTTTCATAGATAGCTTCACAACTTTTCCATGTCACAGCACCAAGAGCTCCAAACCTTCGTTGTACATGAGCTTCAGCGACATAGTAATAACAACATTTATGGCAATGCAGTCTATGGCTCCACTTGGGATAGTTTCGATATCATCTGAGTATTCGTCAGCAAAGATCCATTTCCCATAACTGATATCTTCAACTTTCCATACCACAATGTCTGCTATACTAATCTTCGATTGTTCCAGCTATCAACACTGCAGGTGTTTTCTAGAAGTCTAGTGAAAATTTCATTTCTCACTTTTTCCACCTCTATTTCACTGTGTCATTTCACAACCAACCAACAGTGTCTGTTGCGAGGTCGGTCTTTCTTAATACATCTGCCATATTGACCCCTTGAATACCAGCGAATACATCTTCTAACCAATTTTCAACGTTTCATATCACTTAACACTAACATTCTCTTTGCTTACAACACAACCGGTTTTCTGCTGACTGGGTAAATTCCCCAACTTACTGGAGATAAATCGACTGTCCCCTATCTGGCAAGACCCTTTATTAGACAATGACTATGAGCATCAACCAGGATGGTCACTGCTAAGAAGAATACCAATAACAAACGATCTTCTTTACAGACGGCTATAAAATTATGATGCTATTAAGTGTTACAATGAGAAGAATAAGGAAGACAATAAAGGGTGAAAAGAGGTGACGTGTAGTAAGGATGTATGGAAGGAAAAGAGACACAATAGGCAAGATATATATTAAGAACACTAATAGATAGATCAAAATAGAAGAGAAAAGGCTTAATCAAGTGGATAATTGTATATACTTGAGGTCATTTATAACCTCAGATGGTAGGTACACAATAGAGCTTAAGAGCAGAATACGGCCAACAAAAGAGGTATTTCAGAAAATGAAACGTGTCTTAGGTGATAAGTCACTATCATTGAAGGAACAAATAAATAAACTTTCAACAATAAAATTACAAAAATTAATTTTCGACAATAAAAATTAACAATTAAATTGCTACCAGAAACATTCAAATTAGAAACAATAAAGAGAAATTTACTGTTAATTTTTATTGTCGAAAATTAATTTTTGTAATTTTATTGTTGAAAGTTTATTTATTTGTTCCTTCAATGATAGTGACTTATCACCTAAGACACGTTTCATTTTCTGAAATACCTCTTTTGTTGACCGTATTCTGCTCTTAAGCTCTATTGTGTACCTACCATCTGAGGTTATAAATGACCTCAAGTATATACAATTATCCACTTGATTAAGCCTTTTCTCTTCTATTTTGATCTATCTATTAGTGTTCTTAATATATATCTTGCCTATTGTGTCTCTTTTCCTTCCATACATCCTTACTACACGTCACCTCTTTTCACCCTTTATTGTCTTCCTTATTCTTCTCATTGTAACACTTAATAGCATCATAATTTTATAGCCGTCTGTAAAGAAGATCGTTTGTTATTGGTATTCTTCTTAGCAGTGACCATCCTGGTTGATGCTCATAGTCATTGTCTAATAAAAGGTCTTGTCAGATAGGGGACAGTCGATTTATCTCCAGTAAGTTGGGGAATTTACCCAGTCAGCAGAAAACCGGTTGTGTTGTAAGCAAAGAGAATGTTAGTGTTAAGTGATATGAAACGTTGAAAATTGGTTAGAAGATGTATTCGCTGGTATTCAAGGGGTCAATATGGCAGATGTATTAAGAAAGACCGACCTCGCAACAGACACTGTTGGTTGGTTGTGAAATGACACAGTGAAATAGAGGTGGAAAAAGTGAGAAATGAAATTTTCACTAGACTTCTAGAAAACACCTGCAGTGTTGATAGCTGGAACAATCGAAGATTAGTATAGCAGACATTGTGGTATGGAAAGTTGAAGATATCAGTTATGGGAAATGGATCTTTGCTGACGAATACTCAGATGATATCGAAACTATCCCAAGTGGAGCCATAGACTGCATTGCCATAAATGTTGTTATTACTATGTCGTTGAAGCTCATGTACAACGAAGGTTTGGAGCTCTTGGTGCTGTGACATGGAAAAGTTGTGAAGCTATCTATGAAAGACAGAGACACTTTGTGTTATAAAGAACAAAAAAATCAAGAGTATGGAGTGATGAGTGATTAGTCTGTATAAGTGGTTCTTAAACACAAACGCTGGAATGATAAGTTGAAGCTTTCAGTAATGTAAAAGAGGGAAAGTGCTGACGTTGCTGATTATGTATTGTGAAATGTCTTTTCAAATAAAAGATCAAGACACGTTTGACATAACTATAGAAGCAACATTTTTCCTACTGTTTTTAAGTTTAGTTGAAATATTTATCTGTTTGGCCGATCTTTTTTCACCTTTGATTAACAAATTTGTCCTACTTTTTACAATTTTGGACGAGACATTTCTTTACTTGGTCAATATTTTGCCCCTTTTGGTTAACATTATTTCCTACTTTTTATGAATTCGAACGAGTCATTTATAAGTTTGATCGATATAGTTTCAACTTTGGTTAACACAGTTTCCCACTTTTCGTAAGTTTGGCGGAGCTTTTTATACGTTTGGTCGATATTTTTTCACATTTGTTTAACAAAGTTTCCTAGTGTTCATAAGTTTAGCAGCGATATTTATAAGTTTGGTCAAGATATTTCTGTATTTACCCAACCTTTTTATTACTTTGGTTCACTTATTTTCCTAGTTCGGTCGACATGTTTCTTAGTTTGATCAATATTTTCCCCTTTTGGCTAACACATTTTCCTACCTTTTATAAATCTGGGTAAGCTATTTTTTACTTGGCCCCTATTATTTCCTACTTTTTATAATTTCTTGAGATATTTATGTATTTGACCGACCTTTTCCCATTTCGGTTGACAAATTTTCCTACTTTTTACAAGATTAGATGAAATATTGCTCTCTATGTCGATATTTTTTTCTCATTAGGTTAACAAATGTTCCTAATTTTTATAAGTTTGTTGTAAATGTTTCTTTACAGGGTCAATATTTTTTCTCCTTAGGTTAACAAATTTTCCCATTTTTTCATAAGTTTGGATGAGACATTTATAAGTTTGACCGATATTTTTCACCTTGGTTGTAGAAATGAAAATTTTCTACAATCTATAGTAGGTGTTGGAAATACACAAAGTGAGCAAGCAGAATTAACTGGTTGTGTTACTATGGTGGTCAGCGTATTTAAAATGATATTTTTAACTTTCTCGGTACTGTGGTAAAGAGTTAATTGCATAATTACGTTTATATCTGTTGTTCTCAATCAGAGGTCGAAAAAAACATTGTCTTGTCTTGTGGTATTGACTCTAGACAGAAATGCTGTTGGTAACTCGGTGCCAATCTTAGCAATTTGTAGGTGTTGTGTTGTTCATAGAACCTATACTTGTGTATGGATGTAAAGCGCAACATGCGGTAATTTGTTGTTAGAAAACACCTGTATATATCTTCATATATACATATACTACGAAAACATATTTTGAAGCCTCAAATTTGACTTCTTCAGACATTACGCTAGTTTTCATGGGAGACATGAGTGCATAGGGTGATTTAAATATAACCAGATTTACGTTTCCAAGGAGATAACACATAGACTATGTTTTCGTTGAAAATTCGCTGTTTTCTCTAAGCAGACTGTCACTTTTGTCACCTCCAGTGTAGCTGGTCCTGTGTTTGTTGTGGTTATTATTAATGTAAATGTTTATTCTGTTTGTAGTATAAGGGCCATTTCTTCCATCGATAAGTTTTTATAAAACCAATGACCAATCCCTATAAGACACATATGACAACCGTATCTATCCTACTTCACTCATGTAGGTTTGGTCCACAGTGTCCACCTCGGTAAGATTTTACAACAATAGACTGGAGCAGGAAACAGGAAACGTTAACTGAATAACGATACACCGAGAGTCAATACGCTTGGATTTGTATTCTCACTACACTTTTACTATGTCTCTATGGTTGTTTCCTGACAGGCTTCATCATCAAACTCACATCAAATGATGGCGGCATGCACATAATTGTTGGCAACAATATAGAACAGATAGCGGGCGCTTGGTTTAAGTGTTAGTCTGTTACGCTGCCGTGAGGGGCGATCGGTGTAATTTGGTCGCAATATAGAACAGATAGCGGTCATGTGATTTAACAGCTAGGCCGTTACGCTTGCATGAGGGCATGTTGTATGTACCATTTGTATGTAACTAATACACCAATGTATTCATACCGTTGTGTTTTTCACTTATTTGCTAATGTAACACTGGTGTTTTTTACTTTTTTGTTTTTTATAATTTTATACACATCACTGTATTTATTTTATTATGTAATTTAACTTGTAATAATATACTTGAATTCTTTAAAATACTGCCTATTTAGACCTCTCAAAACCTGTTGATCGGAGCTGTAAACTCCATCACAGCTAATTAAAACAACCAATATTTCCGTCACACAACCCCGTCGGAATCGAAGCTGTTACCTCCATATGATCTATGGTACCCTCTAGACCCGTATTGTTCTTTTTGGCCAGCTGTCTGTCGTTGGTACCCACTGTATAAGACACCTCTTTCTGGTAGGATTAACCTGTTTATTGTTACCGTCTCAGATCGATTGTAATCTTTGGTTTCTAAAATAATGCTTCGCGGAGACGCAACATTTCATTTCACTGTTATTTCATTGTATGTTTTGTTGAGGGCCACGCGACCTATCCCACATCAGTTATCTGTCATCTTCACTGGGTACCAAGTATCTGATTAATATCTCCAGATGGTGCCACCACAGTTAAGCTACACATAGTCACTATTCCACCTCTGTTTGCGTGGGAGGCACGGTAAACAACTCTAGATCAGAATGAAGACACTCACTAGCTTTGGATTAACCCGCACCTTGAGGTTAATATTTGGGCTTCTAATACGGCACTTCGCAACTGTAAAAATGTCATTACCCTTCTTCGGTGTCTGATTTTGGTGAGGAGTAGGCGAAATCTGTAACACCAATTCTGTGTGGATATTATTATGGTAACACGTCTATTTCGTTTTCTAAAACTAGCTACCTTTGTTATCATTATATACCAGCCAGCCCTGTGTATATTTATTTATTTACTAATACTTACATATTAATCGACCTCTCATTTGTCATTTTGGTTAACAATAACCGCAAAGTGTCTCTGTCTTTCATAGAACCTGTACTTTTGTATGACTTTGAAGCGGGCGCAATGAGCAGACAAGATGAAAAACATCAGTGAAGATATGTTGAAAATATACATACCATGCCCAGATAGAACAACAAATAATCAAGTCCCCCTAGAAACAAAGGAAAAACAATATCTACAACATACTCTTTTCCACTCTTAATGTTTAAGTTTGAGCGAAATATGTCTTTTGTAGAGTGTGATATGAGGAAATGTGTTCTTAGAAATCACCTTGAATATATCTTCATATATACATATACTATGAAAACATATGTTGAAGTCGCAAATGTGACTTCAGACATTATACTAATTGTTGAATGAGACATGACCGCCAATGGTGAACTACGTGGGCACCAGTTAATAAATGATTGTTGTTTATTAGTATTTGTTTTAGTCATTCTTCTTGTTTCCGATCGGTACAGCCGTATTGATTTCACCTTAAAGCTAAATATTCATATACTATTCAGAATGCTTATGGTAAATATGTTCACAGGAACTGACATTACCATACTTATATGCTTTTCTCACACCGGTAGATCTCTGTTTTTGTTTGTTTGTTTGTTTGTTTGTTTGTTTTTTGTTTTTTTTTCGTAGCTTTATTAAATATTTCTAGTCAAATATCTTCATTTAATTTCTGTAATAAAATGTCTTCATCAAATTTAACTTGGCAACGGCCTTCATCTAATTTATGTAATCAACAGACACTGCGTAGGATCTGCAATATTTAGTAGAGGCGCTTGTTGTACACAGTGAACAACTAGGGTTAGAATTAAATTATAAAATGACACGGATTATGATCGTCACTAGGAAGAATGAAATACCACGATGTAATATACATGAAAATGGGAATATTCTGAAACAAGTGAATAGATACAAGAATCTCGGAACAGTCATAACAGCTGCTGGGAGATGCCTTGAAGAGGTTAGAATAAGAATCGTCATGGCGAAGATGAAAAACATAAGGACCAATAAAAAGTTGTCAATTGCTACGAGAAAAAAAAGTGTTGCAGTACTACATAGAACCTGCACTTTTGTATGAATGTGAAGACACTGAGCAGTACCGCTGAATCTGCTGGCTGTGGAACTGATGTTTCTGAGAAGAATGCAAAGCGACACATCGTGATACGCTTCTCTGGCGCCTATGTTCGCTTTGTTATGTAACTTAATTTGTAATAATGTAATTGTCTTTATTAACATACTGTGTATTTAGTATATTTCTATATTGTGCATATGCCTGTTGCTTCTTTCTGTATACATTATGGTAGTATATGTCTATAGTGTGAGATGCTTTTTTTTATTTCTAACACAGTAATACATAAGAGTAGAGACATGAAGTTTGAAACGGGGGAAAACATAAACCACGACAGGTCTCAACATATCACTAATAACCGCTATAGGAAAACTGGCACTATGGGCATTACAGAGTAAATTGCAGGTAACCTCTCCCGCCTCGGTCGATTCAAGCGAGCTCTCCTTTGTTAACATATAATAGTGATATAATTAATAGCACCAACTGTCGCCAGCACAACTAATTCACAATACACATTATTTCTTTTACTATACACCTGTGGACAATATTGATATTTTTATCACAGTTGTTGTAAACCAACCTTAACAAAGATACGAAACACGTGACACCAATGTTACTTTAACAGATTCACCACATAGCGGATTCGCTTCTCTGGCTCCTATGTTGGGTATAGTTATCAACCAGCCGCGTTATTCGAGCCGTCAATGACGCCATCTAGCTCCGTTACATACTCGACCACTGCCACACTACGCCACCACAATGTAGGTTTCGAACCTGTCAAGCGCTATGGCAGCAACTAGACACCGTTGAGATACATTTACGGCTTAGTATACACGTAAAAAGAGCCGCCTAGGGTGGACATCCTTATCGAACCGCGGCGTGAATCGACTCTCAAACGATACCTACGGCACCACCTAGCCCCGTTACACACTCGACCACTGCCACACTACCCCACCACACAGTAGGATCGACCCTGCCGCATGGTAGGGGACCCTACACATCGTTCTTTTGCGCCTATTATTTTATTCCGACACCGCCCTTGATTAAAAACAGATGGCACCAGCGACCTCCCTCGACCCCGACACTAATATACACCTGTCGGCAATATCGACTTTTTGCTCACAGCTGTTATATGATAAAGAAAAGATCATGCTGGTTGCCCGGTTTGTTATACCGTCTATACAAACGGAAACCTAATTCATTCATTACACCGGCTGACATCTTCTGAATCAATTAGCAAACCTGGCGCCATAGTTTAATTGATCTTTCCATTGTTAACCCCGCTGCTCTGATTAAAAAACGACAGCTGACACTTAAAAAAACGAGGAAGGTTCTGGAAGGCATGAGGCAGGCCACAACCCACCCACCGCGAGACATGAGACATAGACGAGACATGAGACGAGAATGAGCAATGAGATATATCTCATTGCTCATTGCTCATTCCGAGGGATTTACAACATGCATTACTACTTCGGAGCGACTATAGGGGTATCTCACTTCTGTGTATTGTTGGGAAAGTATTTGCCAGAATTGTCCTGCACAGACTTCAAGTCCTGGGAGATCAAGTCTACCCCGAATCACAATGTGGATTCCGTCAGAACCGGTCTACCATTGATATGATATTCTCATTGCGACAGATGCAAGAAAAATGCCGGGAACAAAATCAGCCACTGTTTATTGCCTTTATCGACCTCACAAAGGCATTCGATTTGGTCAGTCGTGAGGGTCTGTTCAAAGCACTAAAGAAGATTGGCTGCCCACCAACTCTTCTGTCCATTGTGGAATCGTTCCACACAGGCATGAAGGGTATAATCAAGTTTGATTGCTCAACTTCAGAAGAGTTTGAAATCAAGAGTGGAGTTAAGCAAGGCTGTGTGCTAGCCCCCACCCTCTTTGGGATATACTTTTCACTTCTACTGAAATATGCCTTTCGTGATCAGGATGATGGTATATACATTCACTCACGCTCAGATGGTGGCCTCTATAATGCTCAGAGATTGAAGGCCAAGACCAAAATTAGCAGGGTACTAATCAGAGAGTTGCTTTTTGCTGATGATGCTGCGATTACGACCCACTCTGAGGAAGAACTACAACATCTACTATCTGCATTCTCCAATGCTTGTTCTGAATTTGGTTTAACAATTAACAAAAAGAAGACACAGATTATGTCACAAGGTGCACATGGTGTACCATCAATCTTTATTGACGACGCCGAACTGGAGATAGTAGACCATTTTACATATCTAGGATCAGAGGTAAATAGCAAATTATCCCTCGATCAGGAAATCAACATCAGGATTGGCAAGGCAGCAACAACAATGAACATGTTAGCAAAAAGAGTCTGGGAGAACAGGAAGCTTACTGCCAAAACAAAAGTCCTCGTCTACCAAGCCTGTGTCCTTAGTACTCTTCTTTATGGCAGTGAAACCTGGATAACTTACTCACGCCAAGAGAAACGTTTAAACAGCTTTCATATGCGGTGTCTGCGAAGAATACTTGGTATTAAGTGGCAAGACAAAATCACAAATACTGAAGTATTGGAAAGATCAGGTTGTGTGACGGTGTATTCCATGCTCAGTCTTCGTAGACTTAGATGGATAGGACACGTTAGGAGGATGGATGATGGTAGAATACCAAAGGATATCTTTTTTGGTGAATTACAGACGGGTAGGAGATCTCAGGGTCGGCCTCTACTACGATACAAAGATGTGTGTAAGCGGGACATGATTGATACAGGCATGGAGGGCAACTATCAGAAATGGAATAAAGACAAAGGAGAAACTGATTGCAGATAAAGCACACACACAGCGTGAGAGACGTAAGATGGTGCAAAATGGTGGAAATGACCATGTTTTCACATGCACCTACTGTGGGCAAACATTTGCAGTAAGAATTGGCCTTACCAGCCACACTCGCCACCGCCATGGATCGTAGTTATTAAGCCTTTTTAAGCACAATGTACCAAACTATCGTCTGTCAAGACGGAAAGGTGTCAATGAATGCATTGGTTTTACAGTCTGTTATGCAGATTTTGTCCTAGCCCCAAGCACCCGTTGAAGCAGGCAGGCTGTCGCGGATCAACACCCAATTGACCTGGGGCTGCTTGAGGCGGGCGGTAGCTGATCAGTGACACCTGTAGGTGTCTCCCTCGGTCAGAGGCGACCCGTGGACCCCGTGGCGATAAACTCTATGGACCACTGAGTGAACTAACACCTGACAGGCGGAGACACAACAGTGGAAGATAAACTCTATGGACCGCTGAGTGAACTAAAACCTGACAGGCGCAGACACAACAGTGGAAGATAAACTCTATGGACCACTGAGTGAACTAAAACCTGACAGGCGCAGACACAACAGTGGAAGATAAACTCTATGGACCGCTGAGTTAACTAAAACCTGACAGGCGGAGACACAACAGTGGAAGATAAACTCTATGGACCGCTGAGTGAACTAAAACCTGACAGGCGCAGACACAACAGTGGAAGATAAACTCTATGGACCGCTGAGTGAACTAAAACCTGACAGGCGCAGACACAACAGTGGAAGATAAACTCTATGGACCACTGAGTGAACTAACACCTGACAGGCGGAGACACAACAGTGGAAGATAAACTCTATGGACCACTGAGTGAACTAACACCTGACAGGCGGAGACACAACAGTGGACGATAAACTCTATGGACCGCTGAGTGAACTAAAACCTGACAGGCGCAGACACAACAGTGGAAGATAAACTCTATGGACCGCTGAGTTAACTAAAACCTGACAGGCGGAGACACAACAGTATAAGATAAACTCTATGGACCGCTGAGTGAACTAACACCTGACAGGCGGAGACACAACAGTGGAAGATAAACTCTATGGACCGCTGAGTGAACTAACACCTGACAGGCAGAGACACAACAGTGGAAGATAAACTCTATGGACCGCTGAGTGAACTAACACCTGACAGGCGGAGACACAACAGTGGAAGATAAACTCTATGGACCGCTGAGTGAATTAAAACCTGACAGGCGGAGACACAACAATGGACGATAAACTCTATGGACCGCTGAGTGAACTAAAACCTGACAGGCGGAGACACAACAGTGGAAGATAAACTCTATGGACCGCTGAGTGAACTAACACCTGACAGGCGGAGACACAACAGTGGAAGATAAATTCTATGGACCGTTGAGTGAACTAAAACCTGACAGGCGGAGACACAACAGTGAAAGATAAACTCTATGGACCGCTGAGTGAACTAAAATCTGACAGGCGGAGACACAACAGTGGAAGATAAACTCTATGGACCGCTGAGTGAACTAAAACCTGACAGGCGGAGACACAACAGTGGAAGATAAACTCTATGGACCGCTGAGTGAACTAAAACCTGACAGGCGGAGACACAACAGTGGAAGATAAACTCTATGGACCGCTGAGTGAACTAAAACCTGACAGGCGGAGACACAACAGTGGAAGATAAACTCTATGGACCGCAGAGTGAACTAAAAAAAGACAGTGAAGTTCATACAAGAGGCAACATTGCAGTTATGAACAAATTTCAAGCGAACGAAAGAAAAAGAAGATTTCAGACAGTTATATTCGGACTAAACGATGTCCATCACATCATTACGTCGCGGAATATGGATATCACAATATTTTTTTAAAAAAAAGGTTAGTTGCACATCCTTTACATGACGTTGCAGTCAACACCAGCATTCCTTGCTGTTGTGATCTCTTGGCAAGTTTACGTTCAGTAGTTTGCCAATGCTTTCTGAACAACCGGCAACCATACCTTTTTCATAAAAATAAAAACAACGCAACGCGATATGCTGCCAAATCGCAACCATCTGCGTTTCGAAGGTGGGTATGCGGGATCATGAAACGCGGCCTAATCTCTTCGCCACGGAGTCTCACAATATAAACCCCTCCCCCAAACAAAGAAACAAACAAACAAACAAACAAACAAACACACACAAACACACACACACACAAACACACACACACGCACACACACACACGCGCGCACACACACCACCCGGAAGCATGTTCCAAATCAACGACATTGTGTAACTTTTCAAATAGAAATAGACACGTTAAAATAACAAGTATTCAAGTATGTCGGTAGCCATATCCTGCATCTGCCACTCTTATAGAACACAATACATGTTAGAATGGTGAAAAACACACGTTTCTTGGTTCAGGCTAGGCCTGGGGACATCTGCTCCGACCAACCAATGCAAGCTCTATTTCGCGGCTTTCGGGGAACTACTGGGGGACGTCAACCTAGTAACGGCACAGTTACTCGTAAACACGAGATATCAAACTGAAGTCAACGATTCCGGACGTCAACAGACACGTAACATTACCCCTTTATCTTATCCCACTTAAGATTTCATGGGCAGTAATCTGATTCCAGATATCAGCTCCAGGATATATTGGTACATATTGGTATATATTGAACAGCTTATCCGTGACTGATTCCAGCAGACGTATTGTCGTGATCTATTGTCGTTGACTAGTTTATGGGAGTGGAGTCTCGCTGATATACATTACACTGCTTCAGAATTGCCAGCATTTCTTGTAGTACAATGATGGCCTTACTGCTGCTTCTGTGCCCTCTGTACTTGCTGATTGGTAAGTTCTTCAGTGTCGCATTTGATTGTGTAAGTTAGCGCTAACAGTTTACAGGAACACGACGCGTATCACCGTATGTAGTCTGCTGCTGCTGCTGGGGCGGCTGGCCATACCCCGCTGGCCTGTCGCAAGGGCTGGTCTAGGTCCCATCCAGATCAGGCCGGTTTATCAATGTAAGAAAACCCGGGTGGACCCACTCTGACATGAGTACCAAGGTTGCCACTTTTCTTTGACAGAAAACATCTAGAAACGGAACAATCAACATCTAGAAATATCTAAACTTTATTGACGAAACATCTAGAAAAACATCCAGATGGAACAAGTAAGAAATTGCATATCCATGTGACTTGCCCTAGAGAATCATGTCCTCAACTTCAATGATGTCTGTCTCACAAGATCCATAGGAAAAACTGAGCTTGGATGATGAAGTTGAAGCTTCAGATTCAAAATGACTCTGGTATGCTTTAGCTGTTCCAATTTCTTTTAATACACAATCAGGGAGCTGATAAGTTGAGCAGCATTTACCTGCTTTCATCAGGCCAAATCTTATTGTCAAGATAGCATTTAAGAGGTCAAGTTTCATTCTCTTTCTTAGTTTACATTTTATATAATTCATAGTACTGACAACTCTTTCCACATCAGCATTTGAATGGGGTAGTATCATGGCAGCCGGCTCCATGGCCGAGGAGTTAGCAGCTTTCTCCGCTAACCCCGAATACTCTCGTCACGTGACGCGACGAGAATTAGCAGTGGTTCGAATCGCAAAAGTGACTTATGAGAGTATGGAGCCGGTCGCTCAGAAAGTCGTGGCGTGCTGATGAGCGTAATCTAGCCTAGGAATCAACATACAGCTGAAAGATGCTGGTGTTGACCGCAATGTCCTGAAAAAGGATGGAAACGCGGGGGAAAAAAAAAAGTATCATGGCAGACATCGCACATTCAAAGAGCTCACAGAATGGACTGTTACCTGAGACATCTTTAAATTGTCTTACTTCACTCCAAAAAAGCTTCAGTTTCTGTTTTGTTTGTCCAGTTAACCAAATACACTATTATCAGTAGCCCCTAAAAATGTCATAACTTGACAATATTTAGGTATGTCCTTTACTGGCTGAGATATGTTGTTAACAGAAAAGAATGAAATATTTTTCAATACATTTAAATTTTCAATAAGTCTCTGCTTCAATTGCTTGAATAATGAGACAAGAAAATCTTGACAGCGCTTTCTTAAGTTGTTCTCTTCATTGTTTGTTAACAGTCCTGTTTTTAAACCATCAATTTTTTATTCCATTTGGTATCCCTGGTATGGCTTAGGAGCCAAATAGCTCTCTATAGTGCAAGTGAACAAATCTGCTTTAGAAGTTGGCAATATAAGTCTTTTACCAATTGAGTGAAATAGCAAAGTGAGATCGTCAAGTAATTTAACTTTATCAACATTGTTAGATTCAAACAGTTTATTTACTTTTTGCACTTCACTTAGAATGGGTTGTAAAAAGAGAAGGAATGCCAAATGTTGTTTTCCATCACTGAAAATTCCATATAGTATTTCAGCTGTGTAGCATTTCTCACTTTGTCTTATTATTTCGAAGTGTGTCTTCAACTCCAACCATTGGTTCACAATTACTTCAACAGCTGGTTGAATTGATAACCGTCTAGTTTTGCAGTATGCCAGAATTTTCAGTGGTGAGGAACTATCATTTAATGCTTTATATAAATTATTGTTGTCTGACTGTTGTTGTCTGACTGTTGTCTGACAGATGATTTGGAGAACCAGTTATGTGTTTCAACAATAAGGAATTCCAAATTTCTTGGTAAACATTCTGATGAGGCATTTGATAATGCTAGCTGCAAGTAATGACACGCACATTTTATGAGGATTAAAGATGGGATATCTTCCTTCAATTTGGCATAAACGCCATGGTTGATACAAACCATTACCGAGGCATTATCGGTACCAATTGCAGCCAAATTCTTCTTCTTCTTCTTCTTCTTCTTCTTCTTCTTCTTCTTCTTCTTCTTCTTCTTCTTCTTCTTCTTCTTCTTCTTCTTCTTCTTCTTCTTCTTCTTCTTCTTCTTCTTTCGTTCACCTAAAATATGTTTATAACTGCAATGTTGTCTCTTGTATGAATCTAACAGTCTTTTTTAGTTCACTCAGCGTAATCTATTGTGTCTTGTTTTTCAAGTCTAAATTTTACTGACCAAAGGTTTCTTCAGTGCCTGAATTATACTTTCTGCATCACATTTTTTTTCGAGTGAACTAGTCCAAGAAATGTAGAAACTACTTTGTCTTTTCTGTTGCTATAATATTTAACACATACACCAAGCACTTTCAGAACCGAAATATCATTCGATTCGTCTAATAATAAACTATATTTATTTGTAGAAATATCACTGATTAAATCTTCTTCAAAGTGAGAAAACAAAGTACGTCTTATAATATTTGTACACTTGCTGCGATTCATTTTTACGTCATTTAGAACTTTACTGTCAGAAATAGTGTTTTTAAACACATCAATCACATGGTCACAGTTTGCAATTGTACAATGGCAACTTAAAAACATTGCGACAGATCCTTAAACTGTTGATGATTGTGGGGTGATAAATGAAAGAGATAGGGGGTGACAGCCCTATTTCTAATAGCCAACTGTATAAGAAGCTTCAAATGGCTCAGTAAGACTTTCTAGGGGAATAGACTAATTATAAAGTGATATTTCCTAACAGAGGCCAATAAAGCACTGGAAATTTACCGAACCCTCGAGAGGATAGCACTCACTCTTTGTAAACCGAGGGTTTGTGTGATTATCGGGCTCACCTCATCTTCATAATAATGTTGTTCCTTGACTAATATTATCAAGTAGAACACACATGAAAAACTCAAACACCAAAAACCAAGTACATAAACAACTCTAAAATACAACAAATAACATTCTATTGGGAAAACCTGAGGAAAGGGGAAAGAGTGTGCATGTTCATGTAACATGGCATAATGTTACACACCAATAATAAAAAGGACAACAACATTCCCATAAAAGATATATCAATAATATCTAATTAATTAATTAATTAACTGTCCCGAAGTTGTCTTGAAGAAGAAATGAAATTAACATCTTTCTAGCTCCATTGGTTGAACTACACAGATAAGTGTTCATTGTTTCAACTACACATATCAATGTCCATTGATTCACTACACATATCAATGTCTATTGTTTCACAACACAAGAGTGCTAAACTTCATTGTTCAATGGGAGTCACAGATAGAGTTACTGGGTCCAGAATCCTGCGGGTGTTGGCACGGGGATAACATAAAGTAATACCAAAAGAGGCCTAATGGCGTTTATCATGCTGGGTTTGATGTTCGGAAAATAGAGAGGCCAGTGATTATTAATGGTGAATCTCTCTTCCCGCCTTGGAAAGGCATTCTCCTCCTCCTGCCTTGAGGACTATGACCCTCCTGTTGTCATTCATCATCATTTATGAAAATACCTCATCTTTATTCAAACTAAGACCTTGTCAGCTCAATGAAGAAACCACGGTGTCCTGTAGACAACATGTGCCAAACACTATAGTCATACCCACAGAGACAAGTGAAAAAGAAACGACAACAATTACCAACCAATAACAACAACAAAGACGAGAGAGGGGGAGAGGGGGAGAGAGAGGGAGATAGAGAGGGGGGTTCAGTGATTATGACTCAAGGATGGGTCACTTGAACACGGCCTTATCTAGCCCCATCACCTCAACATCTGATGCAGTCCCTCACTCCCTATATTAACATAATAGCCTTCTCTCTCTCCTGCCTTATGGAGGAAAAGCACTCTCATTCTTTCAAGGTTCTAGCGCCGAGAATATCTGTGGACATCATTAAGGTTGGTGCCATGTGTTCGTCTTGGCAGTGCTCCTCTTTCCCGTATAAAGGTATAAGTAACCTCCCAACACATGTATACATATCTATATAAACTCATCATTAATTCTCCCTACATGAATACGCATATGAAGAAACATAGTCTTCTCTGAATATAGAGATAAAGAAGTACAAGAGATATCAAGAAAATTGTCATCTATAAAAACTACAGGTGATATTATAGAACAGCCCCATGATAGTTCCTGAGAAAACATAACTACACATGGGGTTCTGTATGACTAGAGGAAGTGAAGTTCACCTCTCATATGTCGTATGAACAGAACCAGAATAAAGTTCTTTCACTATCTCCCTAAGTGTAAAAAATAATCACCTACTCTCTTCCCAATATTTCTCTATAACTTCTTAAAGAACTCTACTACAACTTCTGATGCAGTAGTTCTTAAGGTAACTATGGTTTTTAACTTACCAAAAGAATCACGAACTTAACGAAAACACAACACCACAACAACAGCAGCCGACTGTCCAACACGTCTTGTCTTATTAATTCTTCTCTAGTGACTGCACCTCAACATACAACTTCTAGCGCTACTCAGGCTGAGTTCACCTTATTAACATGCAATATGTTACTGAAAGTATCTTCGCGTGAACTTGACGTCACTCTGCGTGTGCGTTATTGATATTCTTGGAATTGTGGAACAGGGGAAATAATTTGAAACAAGGGGAATAATTTTCCCGGTTGTGACCCCTTTTCTCTTGCCAAGCGGTGATTCTTAGTGACAACGATCTTGACAAACACCCTCTGGGTTGGGCTGATTCAGCAATCTCGATGGTGATCAAACGCCAGATGTTCATCTATTCTGAGCTTGTTGACAACTCCAATCGTTGACAATTGTACACAAGGTGCAAAGGGGGGGGGGGGGGGAGTGGACGAATGTTACAGTTAAAAATCACAGATGTTTCTGTCTGGGGGTACCCCTCAACACTGAAGTATTTGTCTCTCTATATCTTTGCCATGTTTCGGGATTTTCAGGTCAGAACAAGAAATGTTACAATGATTCATTACTCTGTGTAGTTCTGAAAATAGATGTCAACGGTGTAATATCCCTGAACGGCACTGCATTTTTATGTTGTTTTTTTTTAGTCTCTCATGATTCTTCAAGTCTTGTATTTTCGCTTTCATTTCGCACTTGCAGTACTTACAGCGAGCCTTAGTCGTATCTCCATGAACTGGCATCACCCAATCTTTAATTATGTCATCCTAGAGCCACTCTTTCCGAAATTATTGTTCATATTGCTTTACTTTTGGCATGTTGAAAGATTTGTTCAACGTGGAAAACACATATGAAGGTGAGCAATTATTTAAAAAAAGAAACATCACATGAAAAAGAATCACAAAGTCGGCATCACAGCAATAATTCGCAACACAGTAAGTTTACAGTTCAAAGAATGTTACTATGATTTACGCGCGGTTTTAATCAATACATGAGGCCTGCTAGATTGTTCAGCGTTGACCCAAGTCAGTTTTTAAAAAAAGTCGATAGGGTCGACTTCATTGCACCGGGTGTTTTTATCCCATATGGCTCGGTCTCTTTCCGCAGCGCTGAAAGCGTCGCACAAAGCACGAACTACGTAGCTCTAGCTGACACAAGTCAGTTCAAAGTTTAAATAATGACAGTTACCATCATTTACTCGCGCCCATACCAAACAAAACATGGGTAATAAATATTTATACAGTCATAATTAAAGGACACCGAAAGAAAAGAAACATCTATAAAATATCTAACTCCATATGAAAAACATCTAGAATTACATCTGACATCTGCATGTAAAATAAAATTTAAAAAACGACATCTAAACGCAGATATAAACATATGGGTCTAGATGTAAAATATCTAGAATAGCAACCCTGATGGGTACTAGAAAACGTCTTGATAAGCCAGGGGATAACACAGACTGCATCAGCCAGGGAGTGCCGTTTGACGTGTGACAGACTGCGTCAGCCAATAAGTGTCATGTGATGTGTGACAGACTGCGTCAGCCAATGAGTGCCGTGTGGTGTGTGACAGACTGCGTCAGCCACTGAGTGTCATGTGATGTGTGACAGACTGCGTCAGCCAATGAGTGCCGTGTGGTGTGTGACAGACTGCGTCAGCCAATAAGTGTCATGTGACGTGTGACAGACTGCGTCAGCCAATAAGTGTCATGTGATGTGTGACAGACTGCGTCAGCCACTGAGTGTCATGTGATGTGTGACAGACTGCGTCAGCCAATGAGTGCCGTGTGGTGTGTGACAGACTGCGTCAGCCACTGAGTGTCATGTGATGTGTGACAGACTGCGTCAGCCAATGAGTGCCGTGTGGTGTGTGAACACACGGGTCTAGTTCCACATGTGCCGTTACTGTCTACAGTTATATTTTAGGGTAGGATTTATTGTTACAGTCTACCGTTATACTTTAGGGTAGGATTTATTGTTACAGTCTACCGTTATACTTTAGGGTAGGATTTATTGTTACAGTCTACCGTTATACTTTAGGGTAGGATTTATTATTACAGTCTACCGTTATATTTTAGGGTAGGATTTATTGTTACAGTCTACCGTTATATTTTAGGGTAGGATTTATTGTTACAGCCTACCGTTATATTTTAGGGTAGGATTTATTGTTACAGCCTACCGTTATATTTTAGGGTAGGATTTATTGTTACAGCCTACCGTTATATTTTAGGGTAGGATTTATTGTTACAGCCTACCGTTATACTTTAGGGTAGGATTTATTGTTACAGCCTACCGTTATACTTTAGGGTAGGATTTATTGTTACAGCCTACCGTTATACTTTAGGGTAGGATTTATTGTTACAGCCTACCGTTATACTTTACGGTAGGATTTATTGTTATGAATGTAGAATGATTGTTATACCAGGGTGTGGCAAGAAGACGGTTGGATCTATAAATTCTTTGTCACTTTCACGTGCGCGGTGAAGGCGCGCGAGATGTCTGAGCGGACATGGCTCAAGGCTTCCGCTGGGTAGTGAAGGGTTAAAGTATTCCAATCATAGGTAGTGATCCGTAATAGAGAACTGATTAACTGTTATAGTAACAGTGTGATGAATCAACCAAACAATGAGAAGCAGATAGTGAGCTTTACTGAAACACGACTACAAGAAACAAATTGAACGTTGCGGCCAAAGCCTTCGTCAGCACATAAGTGTTCGATTACTAGTGACATGTATGTTTTGAGGAGTTAACCAATGAACAATATTTGGTGTTGCGTTGTTTCACAACAATGTATGGGGATTTCATGAATTTTTGTGTTGAGTTGGCTTGCATTGTGTATATTATTATCTTGGAGTTGATATTCAGTGTTGTATGAAGATTTCTGTTGTATGTTTTTTTGTTTTTGTTGTGGTTGAAACTGTTTTCCTAGTAGTAGCAGCAGCAGAAGCATCAGTAGTAGTAGTAGTAGTAGTAGTAGTAGTAGCAGCAGCAGCAGCAGCAGCAGCAGCAGCAGCAGCAGCAGCAGCAGCAACATCAGCATCAGTAGAATACGACAGTGTTAAATAAACACACACACACACACACACAACTGATGAATGACGTTTCATGCTCACCGCCCAGCTCCCGTACACGGCAGCACGTGCTATGACTATTCCAGCAGCTCGCACTGGGACTACAGTTTCTACTGTGAGAATGGCTGCTGTGGCCAGACGTTAAATCAGTACTGCTGCACGGCCGAGTGAGTATACACATCTGTTGATCTTTGTATTTGTATAGATCTTTCCGCCTGTTGCAGGAGACTATGAAGATCACTGGACCGTGTTGCAGGTCAGCATGGCAGAATGGATAAGAACGTGTGTTATTAAACATCCGGTGTGATGATGCTGAGGTAAGGGGTTCATCCCCTACACCGGACAGCTGGACTAAAATGTTGACCTGTCGTCCTTGACTTGGGGACGTAAATTACAAGCACCTCTGAAGTCGGAGTGGGTTCGCCTGATGGCGAGGGACACCGTTAATAGGGAAAGCTAATCCACACACAAAATTCAGTCCATCACTATTATAAATAGTGTTCCTGGGCTACGCTGGAGTTCACAGCGAACGAGCGCAACAACAAAAAAACTGGACCGTGCTGCTCACTGAACATTCACATTCACAACCATCCAGATCACTGGATCGTGCTGCTCACTGAACATTCACATTCACAACCATCCAGATCACTGGATCGTGCTGCTCACTGAACATTCACATTCACAACCATCCAGATCACTGGATCGTGCTGCTCACTGAACATTCACATTCACAACCATCCAGATCACTGGATCGTGCTGCTCACTGAACATTCACATTCACACCCATCCAGATCACTGGATCGTGCTGCTAACTGAACATTCACATTCACAACCATCCAGATCACTGGATCGTGCTGCTCACTGAACATTCACATTCACAACCATAAAGATCACTGGATCGTGCTGTTCACTGAACATTCACATTCACAACCATCCAGATCACTGGATCGTGCTGCTCACTGAACATTCACATTCACAACCATAAAGATCACTGGATCGTGCTGTTCACTGAACATTCACATTCACAACCATCCAGATCACTGGATCGTGCTGCTCACTGAACATTCACATTCACAACCATCCAGATCACTGGATCGTGCTGCTCACTGAACATTCACATTCACAACCATAAAGATCACTGGATCGTGCTGTTCACTGAACATTCACATTCACTACAAACAAGACTAAACTCACTGCAACATGTAAACACTTACGTGAGTGTTTCGTGTGTTAACATCAGTAGACAGATTTGAAACATCAGTAGATAGATTTGAAACATCAGTAGATAGATTTGAAACATCAGTAGATAGATTTGAAACATCAGTAACCATATTTGAAACAGATCTCTTGACATACTTGAAACAGATCTTTTGACAGATTTGAAACAGATCGGTAGATACATTTGAAGTAGATGTCAGTCAATTGGAGCATTAGAACATGGATTGGCAATGGCTATAATTTAGCAATTGCACACAAGTTAACGATAGCACATAAGTTAACAATAGCACATAAGTTAAAAAATAGCACATAAAATAGCTTTAGACTATACGTTAGCAATAGCCAGGCTTGTCCATGGGAATGGGATTCTCATGGGAATCCCATGCGAAACGTCCCATGGGATGGGAAGGGATGGGAAAGCACACATTTGTATTTCCCATGGGACACATGGGACACATGGGACAGTAGCCATGTCATAGCAACTTGATCTACGTCAGAGCTACCCTTACTTATTTTTTATTAATTTTAATTTTAATTTTAACTTTTTAAAAGCCTTTTATCCTTCTTTTTTCTTTATATATTTGTATTAATTCTTTATCTCGTGGTGCACAATTTACGCACAGTTTTTTTTTTTCTTTTTTTTTTTTTTGCACGTGAATTTCTTGCCGAATCTACCACATTCTCCAGTCCATTGTTTGTGTGTACTGATAATGCAGCAAGCTTGACGGCAGCATTTGATGGACGGTTTGATACCTATACAGAAATGCACCGATCTGGTTGTACTGAGCACAGGTTATCAACATGCATTACTGATAGCTTCAGCAGAGGCATGATTTCTGAACTGGATCAGTTCATGGATCAACTTTAATTTATTGAAACATATTACAATACACGTCAGGCAAAGGCATCACATCTGACATTTTCCATCCCAACAAAATCTGTAACACGTGAATGGCGATCATATTACCAACGTTTCAATGCCCATTTAAAAAATTACTCGCATTACTTTAATGAAGATGATGAAGAATTCTTAAACCACATTCCGAATATTGCTAAGATTAAAGGAATGCTGCACATAGGCCTCCATGAGAAATTCAAAACTTTTTTTTTTTTTTTGACAAACTAGAAATGTATGGTGCTACATCTAATTTAATTTTGCTGTTATACTTTCTCCTAGACTATCAGTTGTACAAACTTATTGTTGATATTGACGAAGAAACTTCCAGCAGAATGGTGAAGAAATATTGTCAGAACTTTCAGAAAAATATTGAGGAAAAACTTTGGCCATATTGCTGCAGTTCTCTGGTAGTTTCTGCAGCATTCCTTACTGGAGTTGACATTAAAGCCATAATAGAAGACATGGTCAAGTCAGTTGTTACTAAGAAGAAAGGGAATGCGGATATCAATAAATGGGCCAATGATTGGATCGCTTTTTCTATGTCTGTTGTTACAACTGTTATTTCATTCACCAAGGATTTAAATCTTTCTTCTGAATCATCTGCTGTGTGTAAAGTAGCAGGAATTGTAGAACAAAAGCCGAAAAGTGATTTTGACTTATTTCTTTTATCCTCCACCAAACAAATCACTTAAGTTTGATGACCTCAGAAACAAATGATTTGAGGATGAAGTCACGATGTTTCAAATATTACGACAGCCAACTTCACAACCATTAAATTATTGGATAAATGAACATAGGTGTCCACTGCTAACAGCAAGTGCGAACATTGTTTTGGCCATACCAGTGTCCTCAGCGGCAGTAGAGCGCTTATTTAGTGCAGCTGGATTGTTGTTGAGTAAGTTATGAAAACGGATGTTACCAGCTCTCGTTATAAACTCTGTGTATATCAGATTTACATATAAGATGAAAATTGTGGAAATGGTTCAGGGATTACCTGGATTAACTGAATTATTAGAAACAGTCGATCAGCAAGAAATTGATAATGTGCTGAATGAGCAGAGTGACTCAGAAACAGAATGAGAGTGTCAGAATGACACTGAATTGTCATATTTAGATTAAACTTTGCTTTAATAAAATACTCTTGAATATTAAAATTAATACATTCTGTTATTTTACATGTCTCTTTGTACATCTAGTCCTATTTAGTAAACACTAAACCTAAACTTTCATAAATTTCATAATTTTATTTGAACTGTATTCCATATTAATATTATCATGGGAATCCCATGGGATGGGATGGGATGGGACTGAAAAATGTGTTCATGGACAAGCCTGATAATAGCACAAATATATTATTAGGGGCGTTCCGAGGACAACGTCACAGTTAGCAAAAGAACATTAATTAGCAATAGTACATGTTATAGCTTTAGAACATGAGTTAGCAATAGCACATGGGTTAGCAAAAGCACATTAGTTAGCAGTAGCGCATGCGATAGCAATAGCACATTAGTTAGCAATAGCAATAGGTTAGCAATAGCACATGATATAGCTTTAGAGTATGAATTAACAATAGCACGTAGGTTAGCAAAAGACCATTATTAATTGGCAATATCACATGGGTTAGCAACCGCACATGAGTTAGCAATAGCACATGAATAAAAAAAATAGCACATTAGTTAGCAAAAGACCATTATTTAACAAATGAACATAGTTAGCAATAGCACATGAGTTAGCAATGGCATATTAGTTAGCAGTGGCACATGAGTTATTAATGGCACATGAGTTAGCAATGGCACATGATGTAGCAATGGCACATGAGTTAGCAATGGCACATGAGTTGAAATAGCACATTAGTTAGCAAAAGAACATTATTTAGCAAATGAACATAGTTAGCAATGGCACATGAGTTAGCAATGACACATGAGATAACAAAAGAACATGAGTTAGCAAAAAAACATAAGTTAGCAAAAGAACATGAGTTAGCAATAGCACACTAGTTAACAAAAGAACATGAGTTAGCAATAGCACACTAGTTAACAAAAGAACATGAGTTAGCAATAGCACACTAGTTAACAAAATAACATGAGTTAGCAATAGCACACTAGTTAACAAAAGAACATGAGTTAGTAATTGAATTGAATTGAACTTTATTTTAAAAGGGTTACAAATTGGGCACGTAGGCCCGTCTTACATTCGGCCCTTCCAATCACTCATCTTTCGTTCATCAATAGTGCATGATGCATTCACATAGGAAAAAAAAACCTTGTCAAATGAATGTTGTAAACATAAACAATGTATATTATCATGTTATGTGGCACATCCACCCCTCCAACACAAACATTCCGCACCAACCCACACACACATCCCTCACCAACTCACACATAACCCACCCATACCCACACCCCCACCCACCACACATCCCTCCACCCACTCATCCATCCCCTCACCAACCCAGACATCTCGCAACCACCCACACAAACATACCCACCCACACACAACTCCCCACTCACACATACCCCAACCCACACAAACTCGCCAACACACACATGCTCCACCCACCCAATCACACACCCCCAACTACACATACATACCCTAACACACACACATCCCGCACCAACACACACACACATCCCGCACCAACACACACACACACGCACAACCACACACACACACACACACATCCCTCACCATTAGTAATGGTAAATGAGCTAGCAAGAGCACTTACGTTAGCAACAGCACATGAGTTAGCCACATCACACTAGTTAACAAAAGAACATGAGTTAGCAATAGCACACTAGTTAACAAAAGAACATGAGTTAGCAATAGCACACTAGTTAACATCACACAGACGCCCATGTGTTGCCGGGGCCCATACGGGGGAGCAAAGAATAGTAACACTGTTGCCTACCATGCACGTTGTAAGAGGCGACTAAGGAGGATATGGTTCCGTCGCCCTGCTACTGAGTGAGAGAGTGGCCCGACACTGTGAGCTGTGAGTTTCGCGTGAAATGCTTTTACATATGTCCGCGGTTGTTTGTAGCGTGAACTGCATGCTCGGAACGATGGCGGCCGGCTGTTGCTGGATTGACTGGTTTGCCTTTTCGGTTCACGAGTGGATTGTTCAGGAGACTTCTGGGAGTCGCCACTGGAGCTTTGGAGTTCGTGCTTTGTGCAGCGCTTTCGGTGGGTCGTCCTGCGGAAAGAGACCGAGCCATTTGGGATAAAACCTTGATCAGTGAAGTCTTTTTGGTGACTGCCGTTTCCATCGACGATGTAACTGTATTTTTCATTTAGGACTTTTGTGTTGGCAATCTGGCGGCGGTATTATGCACAGTGTACCTGTGCGGGCTGTTGGCTTGTCGAGACTCCTGTCTATTCCATTGTTCACATAGAGCAGTGAGGAGCATTTTGTGTGATATTCACTGGCACAGGAACGGAACAATATGGGAACGACCCGTTGCCGTGAAGTTGGAACCACGACTAACTAACTAGTTAACAATAGGATATGAGTTAGCAACAGCACATAAGTTAGCAATAGCACATGGTTTAGCAATAGCACATACGTTAGCAATAGCACATAAGTTAGCAATAGCACATAAGTTAGAAATAGCACATTAATTAGCAATGGCACATGAGTTAGCAAAGAACATGAGTTAGCAAAAGAACATGAGTTAGCAAAAGAACATAAGTTAGCAATAGCACATAAGTTAGCAATAGCACATAAGCTAGCAATAGAACACGGGTTAGCAATAGCACATTAGTTAGCAATGGCACATTAGTTAACAACACCACACTAGTTAGCAAGAACACACAAGTCAGCAACACACAAGTTAGCAACAACACACAATCTAGCAAATACACAGAAGTTAACAGCAACAGACAAGTTAGTAACTACGAGAAGTCAGCAACAACACACAAGTTCGCAACAACACACAAGTCAGCAACAACACACAAGTTAGCAACAACGCGCAAGGTAGCAACAACGCACAAGTTAGCAACAACACACAAGTTAGCAACAATACGCAAGGTAGCAACAACACAAAAGTTAGCAACAACGCACACGTTAGCAACAACACACAAGTTAGCAACAACACACAAGTTAGCAACAACACGCAAGGTAGCAACAACACACAAGTTTGCAACAACACACAAGTTAGCAACAACACGCATGGTAGCAACAACGCACAAGTTAGCAACAACCCACAAGTTTGCAACAACACACAAGTTAGCAACAACACACAAGTTTGCAACAACACACAAGTTTGCAACAACACACAAGTTTGCAACAACACGCAAGGTAGCAACAACACACAAGTTTGCAACAACACACAAGTTTGCAACAACACACAAGTTAGCAACAACATGCAAGGTAGCAACAGCGCACAAGTTAGCAACAACACACAAGTTTGCAACAACACACAAGTTAGCAACAACATACAAGTTTGCAACAACACACAAGTTTGCAACAACACACAAGTTAGCAACAACACACAAGTTAGCAACAACACACAAGTTAGCAAGAACACACAAGTTTGCAACAACACACAAGTTTGCAACAACACACAAGTTAGCAACAACATGCAAGGTAGCAACAGCGCACAAGTTAGCAACAACACACAAGTTTGCAACAACACACAAGTTAGCAACAACATACAAGTTTGCAACAACACACAAGTTTGCAACAACACACAAGTTAGCAACAACACACAAGTTAGCAACAACATACAAGTTTGCAACAACACACAAGTTGGCAACAACATACAAGTTTGCAACAACACACAAGTTGGCAACAACATACAAGTTTGCAACAACACACAAGTTAGCAACAACATACAAGTTTGCAACAACACACAAGTTTGCAACAACACACAAGTTAGCAACAACACACAAGTTAGCAACAACATACAAGTTAGCAACAACACACAGGTTGTCTATAGCACGTTTGTTATGACGTCGACTCAAGCACCCAGTCGCAAATATGAAAACTACACGTCAAATGATCACGTCCTGTGTGTACCAACTGTGTTAAGTCACTGAGAAAAATATATTTCCTGACAATACTGACATTAGGCACAAGAAAGGCTCGGTTGCCTCACATCAAGAAAACAGAGGTCAACGCAAGAAGACATCTTGTCACCTGGGACAAATAGCTGGATCAAGAGGCAGAAGTAACAACTTGACGGTAAAGAAAAACTGTACGGGCACCATTAGGCCAGTCTTAGAGTAGGGATCAACAACCTGGTCCACGGCAGCCATACTGCATCTACAAGCCTTGAATGAGGTCAATGCCAGACAATTAGGACACCTTACAAAATAACACATCCCCGTGTGAAATGATGCCTAGAAGAAATGGGGACGGGTAATCGTGCTAGAGACAGACAATGCTGGGGGATCGCAAAAGTCGACCTTCAAAAGAACAAGGAGATGTGAGTCACAAATGTCACTTCAGTCTAATAGATAAATGTGAGTCACATATGTCACTGAAAAACTAATGGACAAATGTGAGCCACAAATGTCACTTCAATATAATGGACAAACGTCAGTCACAAATGTCACATGTCGCTTCAATCTAATGGACAAATGTAAGCTACAAATGTCACATGTCACTTCAATGTGAGTCACAAATGTCACTTCAATCTAATAAACAAATGTGAGTCACAAATTTTACGTGTCACTTCAATCAAATGGACAAACGTGAGTCACAAATGTTATATGCCACTTCAATCTATTGGACAAATGTGAGTAACAAATGTAACTTCAATCTAATGGACAAAGGTGAGTCACAAATAGAACATATCACTTCAGTATAATGGACAAAAGTGAGTCACAAGTGTCACTTTAATCTAATGGACAAATGTGAACTACAAATAACACTTCAATCTAACGGATAAATGTGAGTCACAAATGCCACATGTCACTTCAATTCAATGGGCAAATGTGAGTAACAAATGTCACATGTCACATCAATCTAATGGACAAATGTGTGTCACAAATGTCACATATCACTTTCATCTAATGGAGAAATTTGAGTCACAAATGTCACGTGTCATTTCAATCTAATGGTGAGATGTGTGTCACTAATGTCACATGTCACTTCTACTTCACAGCGGGGCAGTTGCAGGAGCTGTGATTGGATCAATTGTTGGAGTTGCCGTTCTTGCAGCGATCATCATTGTCTGCATCCGCTACCACACCCGTCGAACGGTCATCGTCAACCCCACAGTGGGGCCTGCAACAACGGTTGCTGTTGTCGCTCATGGTGAGGGCTGTTCTGTCTGTCTGTCTGTCTGTGTGGGGGGGGGGGGGGGAGTGGATGGATAGATGGATGGATTAATTTATGGATGTGTGAGTATTTGTGTATGTGTGTGTGTGTGTGTGTGTGTGTGTGTGTGTGTGTGTGTGTGTGTGCATGCATGTATGTACATACTTGTATCACTGACATTCACACATACTTGTATCACTGACATTCACACTTACTCGTATCACTGACATCCATACATACCTGCATCACTGACATCATTACTTCTTATGGTTTCCAGGTGCGCAGGTATCCATGTACCCGACACAGACCTACCCTCCTGGTGTCTACATGCCAAACGCCAACAGCTACCCGGCCGTCGCCCCACCTCCCTATTCCAACCCCGCCACCCCAGCCGTCACAAAGGGCAACTTGGCTCCACCTCAGTCTTAACACCAGACGAGACTTGATCGACCCAGAAATCCAATATCTGGTCCTATAGTTGGACTTTGTGCGTGACTTGATGAAAACAGTATTTTTTATAATATATAATTAGTTGAATTGTTACATGATTTATGTTGTAAATTATAAATGCATAATTGACGCACTACACATGTATGCATGTCTACACCAGGCGTGAGAATCGCCCTTGGCCAGCGTCTAGACCAGTTACCTGCTGACCTGGTGACCAAGTAGTCCAATCATCTTGAGGTTGGGATGTTTAAAAAAAAACAATTGTGATCTAGGCACCCAGTCCAGCATGGCTACCAAGTTCTGTCTTGGGAAGTCAAGGGTACCGCCCTGCTATTGGTGACACCGCCCATCAAGGTTACCTCCGTGCTGTGGGTGACACCGCCCATCAAGGTTACCGCCGTGCTGTGGGTGACACCGCCCATCAAGGTTACCGCCGTGCTGTGGGTGACACCGCCCATCAAGGTTACCGTCGTGCTGTGGGTGACACCGCCCATCAAGGTTACCGCCGTGCTGTGGGTGACACCGCCCATCAAGGTTACCGCCGTGCTGTGGGTGACACCGCCCATCAAGGTTACCGCCGTGCTTTGGGTGACACCGCCCATCAAGGTTACCGCCGTGCTGTGGGTGACACCGCCCATCAAGGTTACCGCCGTGCTTTGGGTGACACCGCCCATCAAGGTTACCGCCGTGCTTTGGGTGACACCGCCCATCAAGTACAGCTTGGTGCACACACCCACTCCAGCCCAAGTTATGTAGATATGTCTGTCTGTGTTTGAGTGTAACAGTTGTCTGGCTATTTTCATGTCATATTTTGTAGTCAAACTGTATGATCCTGTTTCTTCCGTCTACTCTCTGTGAATGCCCAGCTTCCCTAGAACATTTCATTGCCTTGTTGTGGGATCATCTTCTTAATTACATCTATATGTGTCTGCTGCCTGTTCATCTTCTTAATTACGACATCTATATTTGTCTGTTGCCTGTTCATCTTCTTAATTACGACATCTATATTTGTCTGTTGCCTGTTCATCTTCTTAATTACATCTATATGTGTCTGCTGCCTGTTCATCTTCTTAATTACGACATCTATATTTGTCTGTTGCCTGTTCATCTTCTTAATTACATCTATATGTGTCTGCTGCCTGTTCATCTTCTTAATTACGACATCTATATTTGTCCGTTGCCTGTTCATCTTCTTAATTACGACATCTATATTTGTCTGTTGCCTGTTCATCTTCTTAATTACATCTATATGTGTCTGCTGCCTGTTCATCTTCTTAATTACGACATCTATATTTGTCTGTTGCCTGTTCATCTTCTTAATTACGACATCTATATTTGTCCGTTGCCTGTTCATCTTCTTAATTACGACATCTATATTTGTCTGTTTTCTGTTCATCTCCTTAAGTACGACATCTATATTTGCTTGTTGTATGTTTATCTTCTTAATTACGAAATCTACGGTTGCTTGTTGTATATTTATCTTCTTAATTACGAAATCCATACTTGACTGTTGCCTTTTAATCTTCGTAATCACGACATGTATATTTGTCTGCTATAGAATCATCTTCTTAATTACGACATCTATTTTTGTCTGTTGCCTGTTCATCTTCTTAATTACGACATCTATATTTATTCCCCTTAAGTTCATCTTCACTAGAACATCTATATTTATTTGCTGTAGGTTCAGCTTCACGAGAACATCTATATTTGCCAGATTTAGATCCTATTAAATGCCATTTATCCTTATATATATTTGAAGATCATTTATTCGCTATTTAATTGTGTGTTCATTGTGATGCTTCCTCCCAGGCAGCAGTCGCATCTTACCATGTCCTCTCGTCGTTTAGTTCTGCAAGATCTCATCTCATGCCCATAGCTTACTTTATAATTGTGTAATGATGATGATGTTGATGATAATGATGATAATAATAATATTAATAATAATAATAATTATTATTATTATAGTACGTCATGTAACAGTACATTGCAGTGTGTGTGTGTGTGTGCGCGCGTGCGTGTGTGTGTGTGTGTGTGGTGTTAGGACCATCACAGTTGTAGGCCTGAGTGCAGGGAGAACACGTGACCAACCCTTCCCTCCTGTAGCGAAGGCCGAGTGAAGACACACAATCCTTGTGCGACTGTGCTCATGTCATTGCCAGCGTAGCATCCTAACCATGACACCAACGAGCCCGCCAGCTTACCTGGTGTGTGTACGACAGTCTTGTGGGTTACTGGAATGATCTATAAATACGTGTATAAATAAACCAGGTCGGAATCTTGGAAAATGATTAGATACAGAGCAAAAGTAAGTTGACAGATCCAGAAAAGGGTGGTACCTTAAAATCAAAACTCCCTGTTTGCACACAGTTGTAGAAGAATGCGATCCAGAGCAGGAGGAAGACGAAACAACGGATGCACCGACAACATCAGTCACACGTTACTTCCACACAGGCTCACATCAGTCACACCCTACTTCCACGCAGGCTCACATCAGTCACACGTTACTTCCACACAGGCTCACATCAGTCACACCCTACTTCCACACAGGCTCACATCAGTCACAAGTTACTTCCACACAGGCTGACATCAGTCACACCCTACTTCCACACAGGCTCACATCAGTCCCACCCTACTTCCACACAGGCTCACATCAGTCACACCCTACTTCCACACAGGCTCACATCAGTCACACGTTACTTCCCCACAGGCTCACATCAGTCACACGTTACTTCCACACAGGCTCACATCAGTCACACCCTACTTCCACACAGGCTCACATCAGTCACACGTTACTTCCACACAGGCTCACATCAGTCACACGTTACTTCTCCACAGGCTCACATCAGTCACACCCTACTTCCCCACAGGCTCACATCAGTCACACCCTACTTCCCCACAGGCTTACATCAGTCACACCCTACTTCCACACAGGCTCACATCAGTCACACCCTACTTCCACACAGGCTCACATCAGTCACACCCTACTTCCACACAGGCTCACATCAGTCACACGTTACTTCCACACAGGCTCACATCAGTCACACCCTACTTCCCCACAGGCTCACATCAGTCACACGTTACTTCCACACAGGCTCACATCAGTCACACCCTACTTCCACACAGGCTCACATCAGTCACACCCTGCTTCCACACAGGCTCACATCAGTCACACCCTACTTCCACACAGGCTCACATCAGTCACACCCTGCTTCCACACAGGCTCACATCAGTCACACCCTGCTTCCACACAGGCTCACATCAGTCACACCCTGCTTCCACACAGGCTCACATCAGTCACACCCTGCTTCCACACAGGCTCACATCAGTCACACCCTACTTCCACACAGGCTCACATCAGTCACACCCTGCTTCCACACAGGCTCACAGTCACACCCTACTTCCACACAGGCTCACATCAGTCACACCCTACTTCCACACAGGCTCACATCAGTCACACCCTACTTCCACACAGGCTCACATCAGTCACACCCTGCTTCCACACAGGCTCACATCAGTCACACCCTACTTCCACACAGGCTCACATCAGTCACACGTTACTTCCACACAGGCTCACATCAGTCACACCCTGCTTCCACACAGGCTCACATCAGTCACACCCTGCTTCCACACAGGCTCACATCAGTCACACCCTACTTCCACACAGGCTCACATCAGTCACACCCTGCTTCCACACAGGCTCACATCAGTCACACGTTACTTCCACACAGGCTCACATCAGTCACACCCTACTTCCCCACAGGCTCACATCAGTCACACGTTACTTCCACACAGGCTCACATCAGTCACACCCTACTTCCCCACAGGCTCACATCAGTCACACGTTACTTCCACACAGGCTCACATCAGTCACACCCTACTTCCCCACAGGCTCACATCAGTCACACGTTACTTCCACACAGGCTCACATCAGTCACACCCTACTTCCCCACAGGCTCACATCAGTCACACGTTACTTCCACACAGGCTCACATCAGTCACACCCTACTTCCCCACAGGCTCACATCAGTCACACGTTACTTCCACACAGGCTCACATCAGTCACACCCTACTTCCCCACAGGCTCACATCAGTCACACGTTACTTCCACACAGGCTCACATCAGTCACACCCTACTTCCACACAGGCTCACATCAGCCACACCCTACTTCCACACAGGCTCACATCAGTCACACCCTGCTTCCACACAGGCTCACATCAGTCACACCCTACTTCCACACAGGCTCACATCAGTCACACCCTACTTCCACACAGGCTCACATCAGTCACACCCTACTTCCACACAGGCTCACATCAGTCACACGTTACTTCCACACAGGCTCACATCAGTCACACCCTACTTCCACACAGGCTCACATCAGTCACACCCTACTTCCACACAGGCTCACATCAGTCACACCCTACTTCCACACAGGCTCACATCAGTCACACGTTACTTCCACACAGGCTCACATCAGCCACACCCTACTTCCACACAGGCTCACATCAGTCACACCCTACTTCCACACAGGCTCACATCAGTCACACCCTGCTTCCACACAGGCTCACATCAGTCACACGTTACTTCCACACAGGCTCACATCAGTCACACCCTACTTCCCCACAGGCTCACATCAGTCACACGTTACTTCCACACAGGCTCACATCAGTCACACCCTACTTCCCCACAGGCTCACATCAGTCACACGTTACTTCCACACAGGCTCACATCAGTCACACCCTACTTCCCCACAGGCTCACATCAGTCACACGTTACTTCCACACAGGCTCACATCAGTCACACCCTACTTCCACACAGGCTCACATCAGCCACACCCTACTTCCACACAGGCTCACATCAGTCACACCCTACTTCCACACAGGCTCACATCAGTCACACCCTACTTCCACACAGGCTCACATCAGTCACACCCTACTTCCACACAGGCTCACATCAGTCACACCCTACTTCCACACAGGCTCACATCAGTCACACCCTACTTCCACACAGGCTCACATCAGTCACACCCTACTTCCACACAGGCTCACATCAGTCACACCCTACTTCCACACAGGCTCACATCAGTCACACGTTACTTCCACACAGGCTCACATCAGTCACACCCTACTTCCACACAGGCTCACATCAGTCACACCCTACTTCCACACAGGCTCACATCAGTCACACCCTACTTCCACACAGGCTCACATCAGTCACACGTTACTTCCACACAGGCTCACATCAGTCACACCCTACTTCCACACAGGCTCACATCAGTCACACCCTACTTCCACACAGGCTCACATCAGCCACACGTTACTTCCACACAGGCTCACATCAGCCACACGTTACTTCCACACAGGCTCACATCAGCCACACGTTACTTCCACACAGGCTCACATCAGTCACACCCTACTTCCACACAGACTCACATCAACCAAAGCAACCAACCTATCCCTGGTACATACACTGGAGCTCCTCTCAGCGCCTAGCGGCAAGTTCTGATCCACAACCAGGAAATGAGTGAGCTTATAAACTGCTGGCTCTGCATCCCCTGCAGATGGCCAGCTCGTGGATCGAGCCGATGTTATCAATGACCTTAGAGAGATGTGGAGAGAGGACGACTTTGATGTCAGTGATGCACATCATTGTCTAGAATGAGAGATTTGGGAGTTTGTATTGGCACAGCCAGACACGAGAGTTTGATGTCAGTGATGCACATCATTGTCCAGAATGAGAGATTTGGGAGTTTGTATTGGCACAGCCAGACACGAGAGTTTGATGTCAGTGATGCACATCATTGTCCAGAATGAGAGATTTGGGAGTTTGTATTGGCACAGCCTGACACGAGAGGCACGTCGGGAGAACGATAGACCTCGTCGACCCATACAGAACGACATGTTCTCGACATGTTCTTCCCGGACAGTCAGCAGGTAGACATCTATCTCCACATGTTCTCCTCGGACAGTCAGCGGACAGACATTTATCTCCACATGTTCTCCACGGACAGTCAGCAGGCAGACATTTATCTTCACATGTTCTCCTCGGACAGCCATCAGACAGACATTTATCTAGACATGTTCTCCTCGGACAGTCAGCAGGCAGACATAGACATTTATCTCGACATGTTCTCCTCGGACAGTCAGCGGACAGACATTTATCTTCACATGTTCTCCTCGGACAGCCATCAGACAGACATTTATCTCCACATGTTCTCCTCGGACAGTCACCGGGCAGATATTTATCTAGACATGTTCTCCTCGGACAGTCAGCAGGCAGACATAGACATTTATCTCGACATGTTCTCCTCGGACAGTCAGCAGGCAGACATTTATCTCCACATGTTCTCCTGGGACAGTCAGCAGGCAGACATTTATCTCCACATGTTCTCCTCGGTCTGTCAGCAGGCAGACAGTTATCTCCACGTTTTCTTATCGCAATTCATTATTAGTATCTACCAGACCAACCTGCGCTCGCGCCACACACAGACTGACGCACGATCACAACACAGGCAATTATGGCTAATTCCCAGAGAAATCGAGAAGTTTGTATTCCCACACAAAGCAGACTGCAAGCTTTTAAATTTATGATCACTTTCCTACTTTTGCCGATCTACTTTCCTTGTCAAAGAAGACTGGGTAATGGGCTCCATTTTCCTCTATTGGACGTATATTCGTGTGGTTTCAGTCCATTTATTTTTCTTTTCACAAACACGAATCTACACAATATCAAACATTCCAATATATGTATGTACCCGAATGTTTATTTATGATTAACTTCTAATAAAGAAAGAAATCAAAGACATCGCTTGTGTTATGACTCCACATATGTGTTTATTTCGCCGTGTTATTTCTTTCACGCGGATTGATTGTCTTGGACAATAGTTAAAAACTCCGCCGCGGAACAAATAAACAGGGGGGTTCCGATCACCTGATGCCGGATATCACTTTGTTTCTTATTTTAGTTTAGTTTAGTTTAGTTTAGTTTAGTTTAGTCGACGAATCAACATCACGGCACACGGATGTAACCCATAACTGCTCCGTTCTACTCCTAACTCAAGCCTGGGTCCTGAGAAACTCAGCTCAGTGCACGAGCTCTGTTGCATCGGCGAGGATCCTGAAATACTTTGGGTAGATTTTTAACTCGAAATTTTGCCCAGGCAACGCTGTTAGGCTGCTCTTTTTTTTTTCCATTTCCAACTACCAAGGGATTTTTTACGTGCGCAGCAACACACACGGGCATCCGATCTCACTACCCAGAGACCAGGGGAAATTTTATTACTAGAAGTCCACGTGAAAATATCACAGGGGCTTGAACCCGAGACCTCCAGCACTCGAGGCGGACACCATACCTCGAGACCACTCAGCCCCCAAACTAAACTAAACTAAACTAAACACCAGATGCCGGATATAACCGTTTTCTTTAGCGAAGTAATAGAGAGAGAGAGAGAGAGAGAGAGAGAGAGAGAGAGAGAGAGAGAGAGAGAGGGGGGGGGGGACTGGAATACCGGATGGGTTGTTGTTATTGTTCTTGTTGTCTGTCACTTATACAGTTAGGAATCGTGGGGCAAGGGTTATTGAAGTTACAACACCAGTGACTGGCGCCTGTTCTCCAACTTTACAGCAATAGACACAATCTGCGTTAAACACATGACACAGTAATGTTAGGTGAAACAGATCTCCACAGTAGTGACCGCTGAAACAGATCTCCACAGTAGTGACCGCTGAAACAGATCTCCACAGTAGTGACCGCTGAAACAGATCTCTACAGTAGTGACCGCTGAAACAGATCTCCACAGTAGTGACGCTGAAACAGATCTCCACAGTAGTGACGCTGAAACAGATCTCCACAGTAGTGACGCTGAAACAGATCTCCACAGTAGTGACGCTGAAACAGATCTCCACAGTAGTGACGCTGAAACAGATCTCCACAGTAGTGACGCTGAAACAGATCTCCACAGTAGTGACGCTGAAACAGATCTCCACAGTAGTGACGCTGAAACAGATCTCCACAGTAGTGACGCTGAAACAGATCTCCACAGTAGTGACCGCTGAAACAGATCTTTACAGTAGTGACCGCTGAAACAGATCCACAGCAGCTGTTGAACACATGACACAGTAGTGACGCTGAAACAGATCTCCACAGTAGTGACGCTGAAACAGATCTCCACAGTAGTGACCACTGAAACAGATCTCTACAGTAGTGACCGCTGAAACAGATCTCCACAGTAGTGACGCTGAAACAGATCCACAGCAGCTGTTGAACACATGACACAGTAATGATAGCTAAAACAGATCTCCAGTAAATGTGTGGAACAGAAATAGAATAAGCCTGAAAACAAAGCTGAAAGTCGACAAACAGTCGTAGTATCCACACTGCTATATGCTTGTGAAACCTGGACTGTTTACCAGCGACACGCCAGAAAATTAAACCACTTCCACACAGTCTGCCTTAGGAAGCTGTTGAAGATTAAATGGCAAGACAAGATCACAGACAGTGAAGTCCTAGAAAGAGCGTCCATGCCCAGTATCCACACTCTACTAATGAAGAATCAGATTCGCTGGGCTGGTCACTTGACTCGTATGCCAGATCACAGGCTCCCTAAACGAATTTTTTTTACGGCGAGCTACGTTATGGGAAACGCTTCCAAGGCGGCCAGAAGAAACGCTTTTAACTTTAAAGACACTCTGAAGATCTCACTAAAAGATTTTGGAATTCATCACGACATTTGGGAGACTGCTGCCAAAGACCGAAATTCGTGGCGTACATCACTACGCAAGAGTGTAGTCACTTGTGAAACAAACAGGACTGCAAGAGATGTGGGGGAAAAAAAAGACTAGACAGAAAGAACCATTGCAGGAGATCCTCCTCCCGCAACGTCAAGCATTCTTTGCCCACATTGTCAAAGAACATTTCAAGCCAAAATAGGCCTTACCAAACTTTCAACCCTACTGGATAAACTGAATGTTCATCATTATTCTTGATGGACAAACACCCCCTTCTTTCTCTGCTTCTTCAGTGCCCATCAATACCAATGAATTTACTTATGTGCTGTTTCAATTACTGCAACAACGGATGTTTCTGTGTATGTAGCAGCTAGTTAGCCAAAGGCAAACCAGGTGCTGGGACAATTAATGCCACTTCTGCCGAATACAAACATACCTTTAACAATTAAAGCACATTTCGTTAGAACTTTTTTTGGGGGGCGAACATTATGCTATCAATGTCAAACATTGACACTTACTGTAACTATTGAGCACAACATTATTGCAACAGAGATCAAGTGCCTTAGAAGAGTTGTGGTCATCCTGTTCCTCTTGTACCTTGCGGTGTCGAGGTGAGGCATAAACAGCGGGAGAGTGCCCGTTTATGGACGTCGTATATCGAGATTCCCGTGGACTCTGTTATTCCCTCTGCTTATCGTTTACATGAAGGCATCTTCTTGTTGTCCCATTTGGTCTGTACATCATTGCTTGTTGTAGTATACTGTTAGCTAGTAGCCTAGTTTTATGGCGGATGTATTTCACTTGCTGTTTTCTAATGAAATCTAGCGCTGCTATAATAACCCCAACTTTAGTCCTGGTTTCCTCGTTCCTATTTTCTCTCTACTTGATACAACCAAGATCGAAGGGAACAGACCAAGGGGAAGACCGAGAAGTAAATACCTGGATGGCTTGGTCACATGGCATGATCGAGACAGGAACACTGAGCTAATCCACAACTCTAGTAATCGAGTGAAATGACGAGTCATGACCGCCCACTCTTTCCGGTATGGCACATGATTGATTGATTGATTGATTGATTGATTGATTGATTGATTGATTGATTGGTTGATCGATACAACCTCGGGAATATCATTTTGTTGTTGTAATATTTATTTTCTCTTTTTCTGTTATTGTCCAGGTTTGGCATTGGTAGCATAGAGTTGGTAGGAAGATTGTGTTGTAGAGTGCTTTTTTAGTAGTACAGATACCTGTTTGTTCTTTAATATTGGTGCCATTTGTCCATTGCGTTGGTATGCCATTTGTCCATTGCGTTGGTATGCCATTTGTCCATTGCGTTGGTGTGCCATTTGTCCATTGCGTTGGTGTGCCATTTGTCCATTGCGTTGGTGTGCCATTTGTCCATTGCGTTGGTGTGCCATTTGTCCATTGCGTTGGTGTGCCATTTGTCCATTGCGTTGGTGTGCCATTTGTCCATTGCGTTGGTGTGCCATTTGTCCATTGCGTTGGTGTGCCTTATTACATCTAATTTCGCTCTCGTCTTCTGATATGCCTCATGATGATATTATACTTCCTAAGTGCTTGAAGCTATTTACTTATTTTAGGGGCTGTCTTTTAGTTGTGTAACCTGTGTAGTTGTTTTCTTCTTTGGTTATAGTTGAAGTCGTTACCTCTGTTTTACTGACGCTACTTTTTATGTTATGTTCCTTACACACTTCGTTTAGACATAACCTTGAGAGATAGAATTAGGAAAGAGGAAATTAGAAGACAACTAGGTTTAAAACCATTCATGCACTTTATGAAAGATCAACATATGAAATGGTTTGGTCACCTCACAAGAATGCCCTGGTACTGTCTGCCACCAAGAAGAGCCACATTGAAGAAATATTCAAATATATTAATGGATACACAGCAAGGGGAAGCCCACTTAAAAGATGGAGTGCTGGTATCAAGAACAACCTTAGATAAATGAACTCCGACTTACAAAGAGCATTAGAAAGAATCCAATAAAGATCCTTACATCTTCCTCCCACCACTTTAGTGGGGTAAATGAAGAAAAAGAAGAAGAGAAGCAAGAGGAAGAAGACTTCTCCAAACAATTATTCCAGATACGAAGTCACTTGCCAGTAACCCGGAAGTTGTTCTCCCCGGCGTGTCACATCCGGCACGTCTGCTAGACTCTATACTTCAGTGTTCCAACATTGCCTCAAGTTCTACCGGTACTTTGACGACTTACTGCTGAAGTGGAATATTGACGCCGAGAAGATGCCAGAAGGACCAGAGCTACACCTGACCATGTTATCCATCAATAAACTATGTAGAGATGTGGTATTTAGCGGGAAAGTTGTTCGAAATCCCATTCACAAATGTGCAGAAGTGGCTTGGGACGAGGAGACGTACACGATCAGGGCCGAGTCCAGGGGCAAGGAGTTGATGCTGCGCCTAGAGGTGCCTGGCTGCCCGGCCGTGCACGGCGCCGATACCTCGGCCACAGAGATCATCAAGAGATCGTCATCCATTCTGTTTACGTTTGGGATGAGTGGGAAGTTTACGTTCACACCAGCCCAAGGGCTTCTCAAGCATTCCCACTTGTCATTCATCACCAAGCAGGCTCCACACATGGCTCTAAGTTTTGTTGACCCACGCAGATTTGGCAAGTGGGTGCAAGGTGGGACATGGTCCACAAACAGGGGACCCTGTGTGATTCAGGAGTATGACAGCTTTGTGTAAGTATAGTATGCTGTGGAAGGTGGGGGAATGGTCGACAGACAAGGGACCTTATGTGATTCAGGAGTATGACAGCTTTGTGTAAGTATAGTATGCTGTCAAATGTGTGGAAGGTGGGGGAATGGTCGACATACAAGGGACCTTATGTGATTCAGAAGTATGACAGCTTTGTGTAAGTATGCTGTCAAATGTGTGGGGGGGGGGGGGGGGTCATGGTCCACAGACAAGGGACCTTGTGTGATTCAGGGTTATGACAGCCTTGTGTAAGTATGCTATCAAAGATAAATGTGAGAAATGACAATGTCTGTCTCATGCATTGAGGTTACAGACAGCATTGAGCTGGGAGCTTTTTCCAAGAAGCTGTGGTACATAATGATATCACATGTACTCCTAATATCTTGGATAGTGAAATAGGATAGTAACTTTCTTATTTAAGGCCAAAAAAATGCGACAGCTGTGTGTGAGTTGCGTACAATAAAAAAAGATTCCCATGTCAATTGAAAAATCACAGAGTATGCCTTAATGCAGCTCTGGCAAAATTGTTAGGAATCAAAACCTACATGCAGGTACACAGAGCCTGACACAGATACACAGAGCCTGACACAGGTACACACAGCCTGACACAGGTACACAGTCTGACACTGGTACACAGAGTTTGACACAGGTACGCAGAGCCTGACACAGGTACATAGAGCCTGACACAGTTACACAGAGCCTGACACATGTTCACATAGCCTGATGCAGGTACACAGAGCCTGAGGCAGGTACACAGAGTCTGACACACGTACACAATGTGACACAGGTACACAGAGCCTGGTGCAGGTACACAGAGCCTGACACAGGTACACAGAGCCTGACACAGGTACACAGAGCCTGACGCAGGTACATAGAGCCTGACACAGGTACACAGAGACTGAGACAGGTACACAGAGTCTGACACAGGTACACAGAGCCTGACACAGGTACACAGTGTGACACAGGTACACATAGTCTGACACAGGTACACAGTCTGACACAGGTACACAGTCTGACACAAGTACGCAGTCTGACACAGACAAGGCAGACATTGTTGTAGGCCAACCTATATGCTTCATTTTACATTGTCGTTTCCAGCTGCAACCGTGGTTTCTCTTATGTTTGTCATGTGACAAGGCTAGATGTTTCAGTCATGTGACAAGCCTAAATTTTTCAGTCATGCGACAAGGCTAGATGTTTCAGTCACATGACAAGGCTAGATGTTTCAGTCATGTGACATGGCTAGATGTTTCAGTCATGTGACAAGGCTAGATGTTTCAGTCATGTGACATGAATGTGTGCATGGTGAGAGGGGGTTCTGGATAATTGTGACATTTCTTTCTCACCCAAAACGGTGAAACGTGATTCTGAAACTATTTCTGTTGACATGAAATATACACATGTAATGGCCCTTGGTGCTACGTCAGCTGCAGGAATAAACTGACATGTCATTTAAAGCATTTTAACAATCAGCTACAGGAAAAAATTCTAACATGTCATTTATAGCACTTTAACAATCAGCTGAAGGAATAGAGAGAAAAAGGAATAAACTGAAGGAATAAACTGACGTGTCATTTAAAGCACATTAACAATCAGCTGCAGGAATAAACTGACATGTCATGTAAAGCACTTTTAACAAGTTGCAGATAATCTTCCCCCAGCTCCTGTTGGCTGTCTGTGATTTGCTAGACAATTTTACATTTAATAGTTTGCCATTGCTTTCTTAACGAGAAGTCAGTGTTGAAGTCAAAGAGTATGGAACAAATCCACTGCTGAGGTCACCAGAGACAGTTTATGTACAAGCCTGTTTAACCTTTCAGCCACATCAAACCCCTGCTAAAGCACTGGTTGGTTGAACATGTAACATTATGTGAATGTGTGTTAGGTATGCAATGTTATTTCTTGTATATATTTGTATTTGTTGTATGTAATTATGTTAATCTCTTCCTGTTTATTAACACAATGCAGAAAGAACATTGCAACAAATCTTGATAATGCAGCTTTCAAGAGGCCAATATGTGAAATTATGCTCGACCAGCAGTTTTTTAATGGCATTGGGAACTATCTGCGAGCTGAAATTCTCTACAGGTACCTGATGACTGTGGCTGTGATCCTTCATCTGCTGTCAGATCTTTACAAACAGTTCTATGTATTGTCAGATACTAATATATATGTATGTGTTTGTTTTGTTTGTTTTGGGGGTTTATTTGTATACATCTTTGGTATTTATTTTCTGTCTCTTTCTCTCCATCTCTGTCTGCCCCACCCAGCCCCTCTCCCTCCCCTTTTCTCTCTTTCTCTTTCTGTCTCTTCACATAAGGATGAAAAGGGGCAGACAAACCTGGTTCCACACAATGGATTTAGATTTGTGTGTGTGTTGAGTTCTTTGGAGCAGTTCTGATGTCCATGTCCTTGGAGCACTTGTAATATGTCCTTGGAGCACTTGTAATATGTCCTTGGAGTGATTGGGATGCTGATATATTGCTTCCCATTTTCAAGGCACTGTTTAATGTTATACATTTCTGTTCCATATTGCAGGTTAAATATGCTTTCTATATCTTCTTTTTAACCAACAACTTTCCACTAACTAAACACTATTACCATTTGTCTTTAAATATGTATGGCTATTTTTTTTGTCATGTGAATAATGTGAGTAAATATACCCGATTTCCTTGTGTGTGTGCGTGTTTGTTAGTGTCTGTGTCTCAGTACATGAGTGTGTGTGTGTGTATATATTGAGCACATGACCTCTCCAGTGCCGACTGGTCTTTACAAGTGTACGACCAACACCACATGCCTCCACAAGTGTACAACTGACACCACATGCCTCCACAAGTGTACAACTGACACCACATGCCTCCACAAGTGTACGACTGACACCACATGCCTCCACAAGTGTACGACCGACACCACATGCCTCCACAAGTGTACGACCAACACCACATGCCTCCACAAGTGTACGACTAACACCACATGCCTCCACAGTGTACGACCGACACCACATGCCTCCACAAGTGTACGACCAACACCACATGCCTCCACAAGTGTACGACCAACACCACATGCCTCCACAAGTGTACGACCAACACCACATGCCTCCACAAGTGTACGACCAACACCATATGCCTCCACAAGTGTACAACTGACACCACATGCCTCCACAAGTGTACGACTAACACCACATGCCTCCACAGTGTACGACCGACACCACATGCCTCCACAAGTGTACGACCGACACCACATGCCTCCACAAGTGTACAACTGACACCACATACCTCCACAAGTGTACGACTAACACCACATGCCTCCACAAGTGTACGACTGACACCACATGCCTCTTCAAGTGTACGACCAACACCACATGCCTCCACAAGTGTACGACCGACACCACATGCCTCCACAAGTGTACGACTAACACCACATGCCTCCACAAGTGTACGACCAACACCACATGCCTCTTCAAGTGTACGACCAACAACACATGCCTCCTCAAGTGTACAACTGACACCACATGCCTCTTCAAGTGTACGACCAACACCACATGCCTCTTCAAGTGTACGACCAACACCACATGCCTCCACAAGTGTACAACTGACACCACATGTCTCCACAAGTGTACGACCAACACCACATGCCTCCACAAGGTCCTTGACCTGTTTACTGACTGTGCTGATGCGTGTATGTGTGAACATGTTTATATGTCTGTCCACTTAGCTATATATATATCGATTGTGATCATCGAAGGCTAAATGTGTGGTTACAAGATGTCAATCTGTTGGTTTTACCAGGTGTAAGGTGCCACCATTTGTTGCTGCCAACACAGTCCTCCAGCTTCAAGATGGTGCTCAACTCAGTGTAAGTAGCTGGTGTTTCCTTCTTCCTACATCACTTAGTGTAAGTAGCTGGTGTTTCCTTCTTCCTACATCACTCAGTGTAAGTAGCTGGTGTTTCCTTCTTCCTACATCACTCAGTGTAAGTAGCTGGTGTTTCCTTCTTCCTACATCACTCAGTGTAAGTATCTGGTGTTTCCTTCTTCCTACATCACTCATTGTAGCAGGTGTTCCCTTCTTCTTACATGACTGTGTATGTTCCGTTGAGCCCTAGTTGCCCCTGAGTGTTATTTTTCCCCATAAATCAAACAGGCATTGACATCGTGGGATATGTCATCACAACCCAGCTAGCAGACATTCACATCATGTGATAGACCCAGACAGTGTCTGCACAAATAGTAGTCCTCGACTCATGTAGGCCATCATTGACAGTGTTGGTGCGCTGAGTTCTCTTGTCATGTGTCACACCATATTCTGTGAGACACTAGCATCTGTATAGCATGGGGCACACTTCCCAAGATTCTAGTGAATCCGCACAAATTGAAATTGGGGTAGGTCAGCGTTACAAGACAACATTGCCAGTGGATATTGCATCTAGGAAATCTTTATCAGCACTCAAACAACATCAGTATGGTTAATGACAGTCGTCTTCACAAGTATTCACAGGATTGGGATAGTAATCAGATAGTGCCAACAATCTCTCTTTGTTCATCTGAGGGCAAATCAGTTGAAAAGGATAAATAAGCCTGTGAGCATGAGTGTTGCAGCAGAGTATTCAGTATTCATTGGGCAAGGTAGAAAACACACAGATCTGTCCAGCAACAAGTTACTGTAGAAGAAGGTTGGTTGTTAAGACAAATTAGATTGAGGAAAATGAAATAGTTTTGGGCATGTAAAAACATACATGAGGTCAGGAATAGATAATTGTGGAGGGAGGTGTACTGGGGGAGGGGGGATGAGGAAGACCACACTATTGATGGATTCAAGGTGTGATAGACGCTTGACAGTGACCCAGGCAGGACATGTGACTTGTGATAGAGAGAATTGTCAAAATACTGTTGGGGGGGGGGGGGGGGGGGGGGCAGTTCAGCACCATGGTTTCTGTGAATGTGACCACAAATAGTGAATAAATCAAATCATATAATCACATGGTTTCTGTGAACTTGATCACAAATAGTGAATCAATCAAATTATATTCACTTGATTTCTTGTAACTTGATCACAAATAGTGAATCAATCAAATCATATAATCACATGGTTTCTGTGAACTTGATCACAAATAGTGAATCAATCAAATCATATAATCACATGGTTTCTGTGAACTTGATCACAAATAGTGAATCAATAGATTCATATATTCACATGATGTCCTTAGAACTTGATCATAAATAGCGTCATTGACTGTATGAGTGTTTATTGTCTAGACTTTGATTTGTGTTAGAGATATGATCACATTAGTACAGAGATGTGATTAGTAGAGATGTGATTAGTAGAGATGTGATCACATTAATATAGTGTGTTGGCAAACTACAGATACTGTTTCATGTACTTCAGACTAGTCAATATTTCAAAGAGGAGAAGTCAAGTTATGTGACCTCTGACATGCTGACCCCAAAGGCTCAAGAGTTGCTTCGCTTGTGTCACACAGTGCCGCTGGAGGTTGTCAACCTGGGTAGGTTATCATGTCTACTTGTGTCAACCTGGGTAGGTTATCCTGTCTACTTGTGTCACACAGTGCCGCTGGAGGTTGTCAACCTGGGTAGGTTATCCTGTCTACTTGTGTCACACAGTGCCGCTGGAGGTTGTCAACCTGGGTAGGTTATCCTGTCTACTTGTGTCACACAGTGCCGCTGGAGGTTGTCAACCTGGGTAGGTTATCCTGTCTACTTGTGTCACACAGTGCCGCTGGAGGTTGTCAACCTGGGTAGGTTATCCTGTCTACTTGTGTCACACAGTGCCGCTGGAGGTTGTCAACCTGGGTAGGTTATCCTGTCTACTTGTGTCAACCTGGGTAGGTTATCCTGTCTACTTGTGTCAACCTGGGTAGGTTATCCTGTCTACTTGTGTCAACCTGGGTAGGTTATCCTGTCTACTTGTGTCAACCTGGGTAGGTTATCCTGTCTACTTGTGTCAACCTGGGTAGGTTATCCTGTCTACTTGTGTCAACCTGGGTAGGTTATCCTGTCTACTTGTGTCAACCTGGGTAGGTTATCCTGTCTACTTGTGTCAACCTGGGTAGGTTATCCTGTCTACTTGTGTCAACCTGGGTAGGTTATCCTGTCTACTTGTGTCAACCTGGGTAGGTTATCCTGTCTACTTGTGTCACACAGTGCCGCTGGAGGTTGTCAACCTGGGTAGGTTATCCTGTCTACTTGTGTCAACCTGGGTAGGTTATCCTGTCTACTTGTGTCACACAGTGCCGCTGGAGGTTGTCAACCTGGGTAGGTTATCCTGTCTACTTGTGTCAACCTGGGTAGGTTATCCTGTCTACTTGTGTCACACAGTGCCGCTGGAGGTTGTCAACCTGGGTAGGTTATCCTGTCTACTTGTGTCACACAGTGCCGCTGGAGGTTGTCAACCTGGGTAGGTTATCCTATCTACTTGTGTCACACAGTGCCGCTGGAGGTTGTCAACCTGGGTAGGTTATCCTGTCTACTTGCATCACACAGTGCCGCTGGAGGTTGTCAACCTGGGTAGGTTATCCTGTCTACTTGTGTCAACCTGGGAAGGTTATCCTGTCTACTTGTGTCAACCTGGGAAGGTTATCCTGTCTACTTGTGTCAACCTGGGTAGGTTATCCTGTCTACTTGCATCACACAGTGCCGCTGGAGGTTGTCAACCTGGGTAGGTTATACTGTCTACTTGTGTCACACAGTGCCGATGGAGGTTGTCAACCTGGGTAGGTTATCCTGTCTACTTGTGTCACACAGTGCCGCTGGAGGTTGTCAACCTGGGTAGGTTATCCTGTCTACTTGTGTCACACAGTGCCGCTGGAGGTTGTCAACCTGGGTAGGTTATCCTGTCTACTTGTGTCACACAGTGCCACTGGAGGTTGTCAACCTGGGTAGGTTATCCTGTCTACTTGTGTCACACAGTGCCACTGGAGGTTGTCAACCTGGGTAGGTTATCCTGTCTACTTGTGTCACACAGTGCCGCTGGAGGTTGTCAACCTGGGTAGGTTATCCTGTCTACTTGTGTCAACCTGGGAAGGTTATCCTGTCTACTTGTGTCAACCTGGGAAGGTTATCCTGTCTACTTGTGTCAACCTGGGAAGGTTATCCTGTCTACTTGTGTCAACCTGGGAAGGTTATCCTGTCTACTTATGTCAACCATGTGTACCTGGCTTTGTCTAGGGAAGTCAAGGTGGCCAGCGTGATGCCACATCAGCCAACCAGTGCCGGCTGGTCTGTACAAGTCATGGGTCTAGCACCAGATACCCAATCCACTTATGGCATGTGAAAGGCTCCTTTGTTTCATCATCATCATCCAGTGCCAGGCCGGCTGACCTGGGCCATCATGCCTCACCACAAATTGCCATCTCTCATGGCATAGATCAGTTTGTGTGTTGACTCCCTTCCATGCCATGACACCAGACTGCCTAGAATTTCCTCTATCTCTCTTGGTGCAGATATTTCCAGTTATCTCAACATGTTCCACTTTTGTCTTCTCATAATGTGGCCACAAAACAATGACTATTTCTTTCTGGTGTTTGTGATAAGTTGTCTTTGCGACTCAGATTCCCTCAAAATATCCAGATTGCTCATTTTGACTGTCCAATTAATATTCAGAATTCTATAAAACCATATCTTCAAGGCTTCCAGGGATTTTTTGCCTGTTTACTAATTGTCCAGGATTTGCATCCGTATGTTAAACTTGGCTCTATGTAATTTGTTTACTTATTATGAGGTGGAGTGACCAGGCCTCTCTGAATATCTTGAGATATTCCACATGTGTTCAGATTGGTAATATTCCACATGTGTTCAGACTGGAGAACTGTCACGTGCAGAGACTATCCACATCTTGTGGCGTGGCCTTGATTTGCCCCAGAGTAACTTGAGCTGATGGCTGGATGTTTCTGGTTCACTTAGTTACATGTTATTATTTCTGGATGAAACCTCTGGTGTTTCCAGGGAAAACAAAGGGAATTCGCTAGACAAGAAACACAAGCTGGTAAAACAAAAAAGTTAGTTGCAAATCTTTTATAGGATGTCACAGTCAACCCTAGCATTTTTTGGCTCTTTGTGATTTCTTGGCAAGTCTACGTTTACCATTACTTTGTGAATGACCGGCACTCATACCATTGTATGAAAACCAGTGCAAGGCAGTTCACTTTAAAATTGCTGTTTTCGAGTGCAGTATGTGGAATTGTGAATTGCATTGCTAAGCCCTTTGCCACAGCACCAGAGGGCAATGGTCAACTATGTCATACCTCAGTGCTATATTTTATTGGAAACAATTGCTACTGAGTTGGGAATTGAACCAGACCGTTACTGGCACGCCAGTGTGCTTGTCACTGTGTCACAATAGCTTCTGTTCAATGATTAGTTGCCCTTGCATTGTAGGACTATATAGAGTGGATGTAAGACTGTACAAACTGGCAATATTTATGAGCTCCACTGCGGAGTAGACATGCTTGCTTGCTTGCTTGTGTTCGTTGGCTTGAGCTCCAACGCGAAGTCCTGTATGTCGGATGAAGGCATCCTGTTGTCCAACATCAGTGTGATGTCATACAGGACCTGAGGTTTGCGTGAGTATCCGTTGTCCCATGTCTGGCTTATTGGTGTGCAGACTGGTGGTTCCTCGCTGTACAGGCAGGCACTCTCCGACTTCGGAGGAATCGGTGATCCTACTGACTTTAGCCAGGACCCCGAAGGGACCTGTTGCCCAGGACGCTCGACGAGGACGTGTCAGTAGGTCTTGGCCAGTATATAACCCGGCCCTGGTGCCTTGGAAACACCTCTGCGTCCCAGTAGACATGATATGAGGCTTCTGATTGTCAGGAGTTATCCCCTTTCACAGAAATGGTCCCCCTTCACAGAATGTTTCAGCCCTTTTACCTCCTTGATATTCTCTGGGGGCTGGCCCTCAAGCTTAAGTTGTCTAGAGCTTGCAGCTTGAGTTGCCTAGAACTTTATAGCTTGGGGTGTATAGAACCTAATAGTTTTAGATGTCTTCAACTTTATTGCTTGAGATGTCTACAACTTTGTTGCTTCAGATGTTTAGAATTTTATAGTTTGGAATGTCAAGAGCTGTCTAGCTTGAGTTGTCAAGAACTTTACAGCTTGAGTTGTTTATAATTGTATAGTTTGGAATGGCTAGAACTTTATAGCTTGAGTTATTTATAATTGTATAATTTGGAATATCTAGAACTTTATAGCTTGAGATGTTTAGAACCTTTACACTGGGGAAGTCCACATGACTATATAGTGTAACAATACAGAGCATCACGGACTGGGAAAATAAGGTTGTTATAGATGGGGAAATAAGGTTGTTACAGATGGGGAAATAAGGTTGTTACAGATGGGGAAATAAGGTTGTTATAGATGGGGAAATAAGGTTGTTACAGATGGGGAAATAAGGTTGTTACAGATGGGGAAATAAGGTTGTTATAGATGGGGAAAATCTAGATCACTGTAGGTGTGGAAAGTCTAGATCATTATAGATGGGGAAAGGTTATATATATTTATAGATGTGGAAAGGCTATATATTTATAGATGGGTAAAGAATTTGTTTAAATGGAAAAAGCACAAGGAAGTGAGCGACATTGCTGAAATGTTGATGCATAAACTGTCATGTTGCAGGCTGCAGCAAGTACACATTGCTAGACCTGACAACGGATGATGATGATGGATTGTTTGCCAACTGGATGCAATGTTACAACCAGGCAGGCATGAAAAGCCTGGCAGACCATCAGAAAAGAACCATCTGGTTCTCGGGTCCAGCTGGTGCACTGGTTCCTACAGGTGGGTACAGTATAAAACTGTGAGCTGTGAGTCTCCACGATGATCTGTCTATTGTGGTATACATCATTGAGATTCTGCTGGGTGTGCAATAGTGTTCATTGTTGTAATGACAGCGTCTACCATCTCTTGAATGTGGCTGGGTAGGTACTTATACAAATGTGGCTGAGAGATGGTCCCACAGGATAGGCATAAAGCTCCAGCTGAATTGTGTGAGAACAAGTACAGGAAGTTACCTTACCACACACCAGGATTCAACGTCATTTTCATAAAACAGGTCAACATTTCATCTGCACATCTAACATTCTTCCCTGGCTTTCAGTTAAGTCCAGTCGCCATTGTCAGTGCAGTCAGTGGTCAGTCTCACACTCTTCCACATGCTGATTCAACATGCACATTGTTACATTACGTTACATTTTGTCAGTCTCAGTTTTTGTGTGAGGTCATTCCCTTCATCATCAGCATCAAGTGCCATGCCACCTGGCGTAGGCGTTCATGTCTCTCCACAGATCTCGGTCTTTGGTGTTCTGGATCAACTCTGCTGCTGATATGCCTCCATGCCACTGTCTCAATCCATCCAGCATCACTTCTCTTGGTCTGCCTCTACCTGTCTTCCCCTCGATCTTTCCAGTTGTCAAAATGTTCTCCAATACCTCTCTTCTCATCACATGACTGAAGAAAGCTGTTTGTCTCTTTCTTATTGTTGTATATATTGTTCTAGTTACAGTAAATTTTTGTTACTTAAGAAGTTCAGCACACTGAAGTTTTACAACATTCAAACTGATACTTGGAGTCAACTGTTATAGTAATATAGGTAGGTGGACATAGCCATGTGCTATTTCACACTGAAAGAGTAGAGGGCCGATATTTCCATGAGACCAGCTCTGCAGCCATGACTGTCAGCTGACCAAATGTATTCCATGTTACCATGGTTGTACATACTAAACAGTGTCCTTGTATCCATGGATATTATCAGTGTACGTCTGACTAGACTCGACCCTTCAACTCTCAGCATTCAAAGAGAGGGGAAAACACTTCACATTCTTTCAGAATTAATCAAGCACATATTAATATAGTGACCTTACCCTTCCTCCAGGTGATTTTCTGTTGCATTCATATAGTTCAGCTTGTACAGTGTAATTTTCACACTAACACGTGAACAATGATGTTTCCTAAGAGGAGATCTTTCTAATGTTGTACACATGACATGGCAGCATAATTGTCTCATGTAACGGGTTGTAGCCCATGTTGGTCATGTGAGGGTTTCAACCAATCAGATGAAGCTTCATTTGGTTAGCATGCTCTCTGCTGACCACGTGTGGGCGATCATCGTATTCTGTCCATGCTCTTTTCCAGTTGGAGATACAGGCTGTGTTTGATGGATGTCTGAGTAGAGGTTGTGTGTCCTGCAGGACAGGCTGTGTTTGATGGATGTCTGAGTAGAAGTTGTGTGTCCTGCAGGACAGGCTGTGTTTGATGGATGTCTGAGTAGAGGTTGTGTGTCCTACAGGACAGGCTGTGTTTGATGGATGTCTGAGTAGAGGTTATGTGTCCTACAGGACAGGCTGTGTTTGATGGATGTCTGAGTAGAGGTTGTGTGTCCTACAGGACAGGCTGTGTTTGTTGTGTGTCCTGCAGGACAGGCTGTGTTTGATGGATGTCTGAGTAGAGGTTGTGTGTCCTGCAGGACAGGCTGTGTTTGATGGATGTCTGAGTAGAGGTTGTGTGTCCTGCAGGACAGGCTGTGTTTGATGGATGTCTGAGTAGAGGTTGTGTGTCCTGCATGACAGGCTGTGTTTGATGGATGTCTGAGTAGAGGTTGTGTGTCCTGCAGGACAGGCTGTGTTTGATGGATGTCTGAGTAGAGGTTGTGTGTCCTGCAGGACAGGCTGTGTTTGATGGATGTCTGAGTAGAGGTTGTGTGTCCTACAGGACAGTCTGAGTGTGTAGGTAGGATTGAAGAAATACTCATGCACATATTTTAGCAACATCCAATTGCTCAAGCACCATTTATTGACGTCTAATGACAGGTTCAAACATTTCTGTCAGCTAGTCTTAGTTTTCTCTGTAATTTCTCCTGGTAATTGTGGTCTGCTGCCAAGGTGACAACTCATTGTGATAACTGATTGTGACAACTCATTGAATCTACAATATCTGGAATGTGACAGTGTTGTTTACTGCTCAACATAATTACAGACATGCTCTTGCTGTGCTACATACATGACTAGTGTCCCTGACTGAAACATCACCAGTTGGGCAACATGAACAAACACACGATCGCAACTGTGGTTGTTGCTGTCTTCAGTATGATTTGTTGCACCAGTCTCTTTCTGTTTACAGAACAAAAGTCCAGAAGAGCTAACACAAGCAAGAAGACACAGCCGGGCAGCAAGGTAAAGTCACAGCCGGGCAGCAAGGTAAAGTCACAGCCGGGCAGCAAGGTAAAGACACAGCCGGGCAGCAAGAAGACACAGCCGGGCAGCAAGGTAAAGTCACAGGTGAGGAGAGCAATTTGATGTTTCTGTTGTTATCTTGTCAGCAAAGATCATCTGCTGTCACGTAACAATAGAATCATAATTATGGGTTGTCAGTTTTGTTGAATGACTGCGAGACATGGGTAAGACGACAATACGAAGTCAACAGATCACCATGCATGCACTGACAGTGGCCAGGTGCTTGCACACATCAGATATAAAATTACTAAATGTGCCTGGAATAAATAATTAAGGGTGAGGTGAGGGTAAGAAATCAATGGATAAGACACAATAGCAGTACAGTACTTGTTCAGAATTCACACACAGAGAGACAAGATTGATCACTTGAGTGAACAGGTAAATAGTCATTGAGCAGGTAAGAAGATTTATGTTCTCTAGGGTTACCCAATGTCACACAATGCGAGACAGATCAAACACCACATCAACTCCTTAAACCTCAAAATAGAATCACTGAAAACAGGAGCCATCATTATCCTGTAGAAGAGAGATTCTGCTAGAGACAAACTTGTTCTGTAATGACTGCCAGAGAGTCATCACTGCCCTAAAATAAAATAGGTAGTGCCTGGACATTAGAAGTGGATATATTGACCACACAGGGCTGAGGACACTCACCCTAGATGTAAATCAACACATGACAATTTAAATCAGTACACAAACGGTAGATTTACGCAAAACATAGCTTGACTCTGTCAGCTCAAGGCAACCTCTCGTGTGTGCTTGGCTCTTTCCCTTGAGTCACAGCCTTCATGTCACGTGTTCTTGTACTTTCTGCATTTGGTCAGCTCGTACTAAAGAAGTCTGGCCCAGTCATCACTTCCACTCTGTGAGAGTCAGGCAATCAGGGTTTTTCATTGTGGTTATCTCCCCCTTGAGTGTGTGGAATGAAACAATCTGAGACTGAAAGATCGAAGGACCACTGAGACAGGACACAGTACAACCTCGCTGCTCTCCACCTTATGATGGTCAGTGGATACACTCTGTGTGCCATACACTAGTCTCAGCTCTCATAATGAGCACTGCAATATATTTATTAACATTATGTGTTTGTTGGCTGTAGGCTGCATCGGGGGCAGTTCCTATACCATTTGTCTGTCTGTCTTCTATCTGTCTGTTCATCCTTCCACCCGTCCATCTATCTCTTTATATGTCTGTCTGTCTATCCATTCAGCCATCCACCTATCCTCCATGTCTGTCTGTCTATCCTTGTGTGTCTAGTGTGGTTTACTTGCTAATGCTATATTTGTATAACAAACAGGTTAGTGAAGTCTCACACAACTTGAAGGAAGAACAACCAGGTGAGGCTCTGGTTGGTGAGATCCTGCTGCACAGTTCACAGAGTGGCAAACCCAAGATCAGTAGACCTGCAGGCAGGAGAACTAGCCAAGCCTCCAAGATCATCAATGGTCTCAGTAAAATTGTTGAGAATGATAACGCAGAACTGAGATCACCAACTGCAAGAAAGCGATCACACCAGAAAGGTGTGAAGGTAGACAGAGATGTGAAGTCGACTGTCGCTGAAGAAGGGAAGTCGGTCGCCAGTACTCGAGTTACTAGATCCAGATCTGTACGCAAGGTGGTGTCCTAGTCCTGGAGTAACTAGATCCAGATCTGTACGCAATGTGGTGTCCTGGTCAAGTCCCTATGAAACTTCTTGGAGGTTTCTCTTGAGAAGATCTATATGCACCTTTGGTACCAAGCAGTCTGTGTACAATAGAGATGCTGCAACCAAACCCAGCAGTCAGTAGTAATTTTCTGTTGGTGGATGGTGCAAGCATTCATGAATGAACAAACTCAACACTGCTGGACTGTGAATGGCTTGTTGGACAATCTGATAGGTGGATGGTGCAAGTGTTCATGAATGAACAAACTCAACACTGCTGGACTGTGAATGGCTTGTTGGACAATCTGATAGGTGGATGGTGCAAGTGTTCATGAATGAACAAACTCAACACTGCTGGGCTGTGAATGGCTTGTTGGACAATCTGATAGGTGGATGGTGCAAGTGTTCATGAATGAACAAACTCAACACTGCTGGACTGTGAATGGCTTGTTGGACAATCTGATAGGTGGATGGTGCAAGTGTTCATGAATGAACAAACTCAACACTGCTGGACTGTGAATGGCTTGTTGGACAATCTGATAGGTGGATGGTGCAAGTGTTCATGAATGAACAAACTCAACACTGCTGGACTGTGAATGGCTTGTTGGACAATCTGATAGGTGGATGGTGCAAGTGTTCATGAATGAACAAACTCAACACTGCTGGGCTGTGAATGGCTTGTTGGACAATCTGATAGGAGTACCAGAGAGGAGCTACACCAGCAGTACACTGCTGGCACATTCATCATGTGTATACTCCAGCATTTGCTGCGAGAGACTGAGCTCTGACATGTTTGCACTGAGTGTCCAGCCAGAATAACAATAAATACATAGTTTACATTTGTTCTATACTTGTATACAGTTTATAGATCACTGTACGACCCATGTATCTTGTTCGTTTATTATCGAAGGCAGCTATTTTGTCATTGGATCCAGGTTGGGCTTAATTGATTGATTGATTGATTGATTTAGGAACCGACATCACAGCATTCGGTTGGGCTTAAGAGTGAGTTGACCTACCTGAGTCCATAAATGTTTGTTGAATTGAGAACAGAGAAATAATATCTGTTGGTACATGGCGATGTTGCATTGAGAGCAGAGAAATAATATCTGTTGGTACGTGGAGATGTTGCATTGATAGCAGAGAAATAATATCTGTTGGTACGTGGAGATGTTGCATTGATAGCAGAGAAATATTATCTGTTGGTACGTGGAGATGTTGCATTGATAGCAGAGAAATAATATCTGTTGATCACACGGAAATGGCATGCATTTAGATGTTCACACTTTAGTGTAGCTTACAGCAGTTCAGATATAATAAAGTTCGTATCTGTACAGTGTAAATGTCTTGTGTCGAACATATTCTGTGTAAATGTTGGGCTTCTGATCTCTCAGATTGTCAGTTAGAAGCCACTCCGTGGACACTGTCATGGTTTTATGATCTCTCAGATTGTCATTTAGAAGCCACTCCATGGACACTGTCATGGTTTTATGATCTCTCAGATTGTCAGTTAGAAGCCATCACGTGGACTTTGCTGTCGTAGCGTACAGTACTTAAGGCATACAAATACTCTGTCATGCCATTATGTGACGTAATAGACAGCTCCCTTATTCAACATCTTGTCACATTCAAGCTAGAATTGATGTTTATTGTATAATGTGATGTGATGAAGTGATGCTGTGACGTGAACTGATCACATTAGTCACAGATGTGAGTGACTGACCACTGATGTGTCCAGACACACACGTCAGACACGAGTCAATCATCGGGCTGTCTCTGACAACATTTCTGAGGTTGCACATACTCCCTGGGTGTATCAGGATCTTATTTACAACACAGAAAATACACCCTGCCTGCCCCACTAGGTCATCGTGTGCCTGCATGCGCCCACAGAAGCCCAGGTCTGCAGCAATGGGTTTTCTGTTGGTTTCTGCCCAGTACCGAGCTCTTCATCTGTTTGATGTAAGACTGTATGAATGAGGATATGTGGTCATTAGACAGAGATGGAGAAAGAATGTATGAATGAGGATATGTGGTCATTAGACAGAGATGGAGAAAGAGTCAGAGTGTGTACGTATAAGTACATTTTTGTTTGTGATTGTGAGTGTATGTGCATACAAGGGAGTGTGTTATTGAGTGGGTGCATAGTTGTGAGAGTTTGTGTACATATGCATGTGTTTTTGCCTGTGTATGTGTGTCTGCAGACTCTTATTTTAAAGGCTATGTTTTCATGGAGGTGAGTTTCTTGCAAGCAACATACACTTGCTTGTTCTTCATTCAATGTGTTTTCTAGTTCTATTTGTTGTTGTTGCTGACCCCTCCCTGCATTCCAGTGCATTATTTTCAGTCTTTGTTTCGTAAAGCCAGACGCTCTATTCTCAGGTCTCCTAGCTCCACAGGACATCTGAGAAGGACCTCCAGTCATTTTGGTTGGTTGGTTGGACCCTTTTGAGGCATAGGACCCGATATTGCACTTGCCTAGGGGTCTATAGCAGGGCGAGCGCGATAACATTTTGCAGTAATAAACATATTCCATGGCGTGATTGTGTGGCATCCTGATTTCTGTGATGCTGCCCTTTGATTTTAGTGTTAATTTGTCTCGAGAAGTGGCTGTGCTGTATTTAAATAAGTAAATCAGACATATAATATATCTGTATCAGTATAATATTTTTGCATTTAAACTAATTCAGTTTTTGTGTTTAAAAAGTATTTCAGGTAAGAGAATTATTGTTTTTTTACGGCAATTGTAGTTACTTATTGAAAATGATTATGTTATGACAATAGGGACTCAAATTAAAAAGTAGCATTTGCATGGACTGGGTATATTTCAGGTGTGGAACCTGTGCGTGTGTGTCTGTTATTTTTTAAATCACAATCGAAGGTTAATTTAAATAAAAAACATGTAAGGGGCGGCATTTTGAAGACTTGCATCATAGTGAGAAAATCTATCACATGGCCCTGCTTACGTCACTTCTAGTGTGAAGGTGCTGCAAGACACAGACAGAGACAGTCGTGCCAATCATCCTTGCTCTGCAATTCTCTTGGTCTGCCTCTTGTACTCTTTTTCCCCGCTGACATTTCCAGTCACCCAATCTCATCACACGACCAATGAGTGCTGTTTGTATTTTTCTTATAATTCTGTACAATGTTCTGCATTAATTAACCTCCTCCATGAAATCACTGGTAGTTATAAAACGGTGGGGAAAGCCAAAACATTCACTTCTGTGCACAAAAACCCCCGTCAATTTTAACCAGATCTTGACCTTGCTAAAACATACAAAAAATACTCTAAACAATAAAGTAGTGCAGCATTACATAACAGAATTACGACACATGCAGGACGTTGCGGCGATTAGCCTTCATCAGCAAATAAACACATTCACAAAACACAACATATAGTCAAGGAGATCTCCTGTGACTACATTAAAACGGGAGAAGAATAAAAAGATGAAAGCAATGAAGAGAAAATGAAAATTGGAAAAAATGTTCCTACTTACCTCAGAATTCCGAGCTGTGTATAGCCCCAACCGAGGGAGTGGAATGTAGGATGATGCCAGGGTGGTGGGTGTAACGGTTCAGTGAACATCCCAGGCACTGGAGTGGAAATGGTACATTGAAAGAAGAGGGGGTGAGGCGGAGGCAGGAAGGTAGGTCGGGAACCTGTGATATTAGTCTGAGGATGGAATCTGCGGAATCCCAGTGGGTGTACTTACAAAGCATGAGTGGGTGCCAGTGAATGGGTTGGCCCTAGTGGATGAATATGGAGGAGCAATGAAGTGTGCATGTGCACCCAACTATGATGGTTATACTAACGAAACTCACACTATGAACTCCTTTATGTTATTGTGAGGTGAGTCCTAAAGTCTGGGTGGACTGAGAACCGGGTGTGTTTGCGGGGAGATGTGTGTGTGGGGGTATTTGTGTTAATAGGCAAGGGTGGGTTGGTGTGGGTGAGTGGGGTATGTGTGTGGCTGGGTGAGGCTGTGGGGTGGTGGGTGGGTGTGTGGTTGGGGGATGAGTTTGGCTGGGTGATTTGAGGTGTGTGGTTATGGGTGGGTGGGTGTGTATAGGCTGGGGGATGTGTGTTAACAGGGAAGGATGGGTTGGTGGGTGTTTGGGTGGGGTGTGTGTAAGGCTGGGTGAAGCTGTGGGGTGGGGTGTGTGTAAGGCTGGGTGAAGCTGTGGGGTGGGTGTGTGCAGGTGGGGATGTGTGTGGGTGGAAAGAGGTTGTGTGGGTGGGTGAGGGATGTGTCTCATAACATTGTAATATGCACTGGCATTGTTTATGTTTACAACATTCATTTGACAATGCATTTTCCTATGTGAATGCATCATGCACTATTGATGAATGAAAGATGAGTGATTGGAAGGGCCGAATGTAAGACGGGCCTGCGTGCCCAATTTGTAACCCTTTTAAAATAAAGTTGAATTGATATGTGTGAGCACACATACATACATCTACATCACTCAGCAGACATTCATGGACATGTGCACGGTATATATGAGAAGAGAGGGGGTGGGGGTTGGAGAGAGAAAGAAGTTGGTATAATTCCCGCGATATGCCGCATGGGGAGTAGGTCGGTCCACAAATTCGAGGCTTCACTCATACTGTTCCCTATGAAATAGGGTCAGTAAGGTTAATTGTTATACCACATATTTTAGGATCAAATCACCCAATGCTTGTGTTATTGGGACTTTAGGACTCGGCTCACAATAAAATAAAGGAGTACACAATGTGAGTTTTGTTAGTATAACCATCATACTTGGGTGCACACTTCATTGCTCTTCCATATTCGTCCACTGGCACCCATTCATACTTTGTAAGTACATCCACTGGGATTCCTCAGATTCCATCCTCAGACTAAAACCACAGGTTCTCGAGCTACCTTCCTGCCTCTGCCCCCCCCCCCCCTTCTTTCAATGTACCACTTCCATTCCAGTACCTGGGATGCTCACTGAACCGTTAATCCACTACCCCGTCATCATCCTACATGCCACTCCCTCGGTTGGGTATAAAAGAAGACAACGGTGATATTCAGGGCTATTCACAGCTCAGAATTCTGAGATAAGTATGAACATTTTTTCCAATTTTCATTTTCTCTTCATAGCTTACATTTTTTTTTTCATCTTTTTATTCTTCTCGTCATGTCGTCGTGTTTTAATGTCGTCACAGGAGATCTCCTTGACTATATGTTGTGTTTTGTGAATGTGTTTGATTGCTGATGAGGGCTAATCACCGCAACGTCCTGTATGTGTCGTAATTCTATTATTGATTGATTGATTGACTTAGGAATCGACACCTCAGCATTCGGGGCATTCCCATAAGCGCTCCGTCCCCATCCTCAGCAGCCAGTGAAGAGTTCCAACACTAATAGTAATTCTGTTATGTAAAGCTGCACTACTTTGTATCATTTTATGTTGTTTACATTTTTACAGCTTTGCCGCAGTTCCACCAAAAAATAGTCTATAATGATACAAATGATCCCCAACAATTATGATAGATCGTAAAGTTCATGGTTCTAGTTATCGCATGTGAAAACATCAATTTGAGTCTCGCATTGTTTAGTGAATGTCCCAATTAACGCATTAAATACACTTTCTCCTGTATTATCACACTCGACAGACGATGCAGAGAGCAGAACCCTGCCGCTGTCAATGCAGGGGTTAACGCGCTCATCTATGAACACTCAGATAGCCCCGAAGTGCTCATGTATACAGATGGATCTGTTGTAAAGCAGCAGAGAAGTGCGTGGGCATTTACAGCCCGTTCAGGGGCCGAACCGTTCAAGAATCCAGTGGTGCCCACTCTATGACCACGAGCAGCATGACGATGGAGGTGATGGCAGTTACACAGGCTTTCATATGGCTGGAACTACAGCATTATACCAATGTGTGTGTACTAAGTGATTCAATGAGCATGTTTCAGAAGGTCGAAGCTGGATCTGTACGTAGACAGTGGACTGAGTCGCTGCGGAAGTCTGCTGTCCGTAAAGTCAGCTTCATCTTCGTCCCGGGACATGCGGGAGTCGAGGGAAATGAACGAGCTGACAAACTGGCTGGCTCTGCACCCCCTGTAGATGGCCAGCCCATGGATCGTGCCGATGATATTAACGTACTTAAAGATATGGCGAGAACTGAGGACGTTGACGTCGGTGAATCCACATTGCTGTCCAGGATGAAAGACTTGGGAGTAAGAATCGTCACGGCCAGACAAGAGAGGTACATCGGGAAAACAAAGCGCCTCGTCAACCAACACAGAACTGGCACTATTAGCCACCGGACGCTGATGCATATGCTGGGGGGGGGAGAGAGGATCTGAGCACCTATGGACATGTTCGGAGTGCAACGATGAAGATACCCCAACTAATTAACTAACATTCAAATAGTTTCACCCGTAAATAAAAATTCAGAACAACAACAACAACAAAAATATACTAGGCGGGATAGAGTCGGCTGACTTCCAGGTATGAACCTGGTTTGATTTACGAGTTTGGTAAGTTTCCTATTGGAACGAAGTATCACCTCGACCACGCCCGCCTCGATGTTTCAACCCGTGTTAAAATAGACAAGCTCAGAAGAGATTACAACGTTCACATTATAAATAGTTCTTTGTCACCGCTGATAACATTTATTTTTAGCTGTACACATTTCGTTTTGGCCCTCTCTCTTAATTACAAAACAAATAATACGTTTCAAAGAAATATTAGGCCTACATGGGAAAAGCAATCAGTGATTCTGTCCTTCAGTGAGACAGACAGATATATAACACACACAAGCGAACATAGCTAGCTAGTTATCTGAAGATGTATAGACAGAAAGTAAGACAGAGATAAGAGTGGGTAGCGAAACGGTGACACGGGAGAGACAGACAGATATGCCAACATTCAAATGTACTTTAAAGAAGAATGGTTAAAGTAGGGCAATGTTTCCTTCTAATATTAACATATTTTCCTGGTACCGAAGGACAGGTTTAAATTCAGACTCCTTCATTTGAGAAAAAAACACCAAGACTTTGGCCAGGATTATTTTCTTTCTAATCGGTGAGTTCAGTGTACAGCCCTCCACCCAAGGGCGTCACCAGTTCTTAGTGTTACCTAAGATATGCACTACTGCAGTACGTCCTGTGCTGACTAAGGCTTTGGCCGCAACGTCCATTGTTTTTTGTAGTTGTGCTTTGGTAAAGCTCTCAACCTACTTCTCGTTTTTCAGTCATTTATTCATTGCTTTTCAAGTTTTACCGCAGTTCACCTTATTCTCGATAACCAGGCTTCATTCCCACGAACTGCTACTATATGTTTTATGTTCCGTCCTATAGTCTGTTAAGCTTTTGTTGGTTTTTACAGTCCATTCAGTGTGTGTTGTGTGCTTAGTATTTGTGTCTACACGTCCACCGTCTGCCACGCTGCCCCATTACTGCCCTTCCCACTGGCTATTCTATCAATTTTACCGCCCATTTCCTTTGTGCACACGCTTGTACACCCGGTGACCCCATTTCACGACTTGGCCTTCACATCGGTCTCGTCTCAATATTTTCTCTACCATTTGCCGCTATGCCTTCAACCGAATCACCTCAGTTATTCCAACAGTTGAGATCATACATCATCATCTGCTTTTCTCTTCTACCAACGGATATTAAAATCACAGCCACCGACTTGGCTCTTAACATCTACAAAAAGACGCGTACTACATGTCATTTTAACTTCCTGCAGAACTACCTACGACTTCATCTCACCCCACGTGGGTTCACTTCTAGATTTAACCCATCGGCGGGCTCTCTTCACGACAGCTGTAGTAGACGTTTATCTAAAATTGAGCTTAAATGTGCTACCCTTCGCATGCGCTGTATTGCCGACAACCATGAGCGCCATTTGTCTGACATTAGCTCTTGTATATCCACCCTCGATCGGCGTCTTAAACATCTTACCTCAGGTAATTATTTCCTGTATTGTGTGATACGCTGTATCATCAGTAGCACTAATCACCACTTATATAAATGTCTTTCCACGGCTAAAAAAACTAAGTTAACCAAACTTCGTGCCTCTATCCCTACTCCTTCCGCCTCTTCTCTCTCGGCTCACCCCACCATCGTTTCCGACAATTTAGTTGTGTGCATACCTCCTGATCTCCCCCTATCAGCACCGGAGAAGTCGGGCCTTAGTAAAGGCCTCCGTTTCATACCTCTGCGTCCCTTTGCCGACAGATATGCACTACTGCAGGACGTCCTGTGCTGACGAAGGCTTTGGCCGCAACGTCCATTGTTTTTTGTAGTTGTGCTTTGGTAAAGCTCTCAACCTACTTCTCGTTTTTCAGTGATTCATTCATTAGTGTTACCTAATGCGGTAGGATCCAGAAGCGTGGGCGTGTCAGGGTGGGAGTTGACACTGGCCAGGAAGAACATCTCTTCACCTCCATGCAGGAGCTAACGAAGGGAGATCCCACCATGATCTCTGTTATGATGCATGTCTAGAACAAACAAACCACCTTTCACCCAGGTTTACTGCTCCAACAATCTCCACGAGTTTTATTTGTCCCATCTTATTTTCTGTATTCTTGAAGCATTTCTTTTGTTGCAGCCTGCGCACGGCGACCCTGATATTGGCAGATGGGCAACGTTTGAGCGGCCACACTGAAAGAGTCCACATCCGTCTTCTAGAGATGGTTCACTAGTTAGTTAAACGATCGATCATTCTCACAACACATTATTAACCTACTGTCCATAAGTGCTCGGATCCCTTCCTCAACGAGATACGATTGACGACACAGCTCTGTTTTGGTTTATTGTTCTTCTTTTGTCCACTGCAAAACGCTCGTCTTGGTTCACCCCGTGACTTGATGATATTCTTGCAGTCTGGTGAAGTTTGCAAAGACACTGGCTTCGTCTAATCGCCGTGCATCTCTGAGGGCACTGGGTATATCAGCCAGGTCCACATGGGGTGGGGGGGGGGGGGGAGGGCTCGTGAAACACCGGTTCCACTTCGTTGTCTATGTCTGTGTATTCCCCGCCCCCTTCCCTGTAATATCAGAAGTTGTATCACAGCTCTGACCTGTGACTTCTCCAGAGTTATGACACATCGTTGGAGCAGCTGTTCCAGTTAACAGAGTGTGCTGCGCCGTGTCTCATGGGGGGGGGGGGGGGACCCCTTGAATAAACAAATGCATGCTTCGGGGGGGGGGGGGGGGGAGGGACCCCTTGAATAAACAAATGCATGCTTCATATGTTGAGTGCAGATATGAGGAGAATTAATGCGCCAGGTTTCAATTGTCTTCTATTAATTCTTCATAGTTAGGCTATAACGTTAAGAGTCGGATTATGTCTTTAAAATGCTGGAATATAACATTATTATCAACATCATGTTCCCTGCCAACTAGCGTAGTCGTTCATGCATTTCTCCGATCTCGGTCATCGGGGTTGTAAATCAATTCTGTTGATATTTCTCCATACCACCCGGTCAGTCCGTGCAGCATCATTCCTCCCCGTCTGCCCCTTCTACAACAAATATTTCCTGTGTTCACGATGTTTTCCCAAAGCCTCTCTTCTCATTACTTGACATGTTCCAAATGTTGCTGTTAATGAAGCCGGGGGCGCAGAGTTGGGGTGAGCGCCCAACCTTGCATGAATGCCCCAATGGCTCGTGCATTCATCATCTCTGCAGCAAAAGTCCAACTCTTGGCCTTTACGTGGCGGAACTGTTTTAACTAACAGGAGAAGGGGTGGCGGCGAGTCTCTGGCGCCGAAAAATAACCAGTAAGCTCTAGATGTGTTTGCACGTACATGCATGCCCAGACACGTGTGTGCGCGCATACACATCTAAACTCGAGTGAGACCACAGTCTGCTCTAGCAAAGAAAAGGTGCTGAAGACGGAGGCAACCAGCCAGGAGCCGCACCACAGAAATCAGGATGCCACGCAATTACGCAAAATGGAATATGTCGACTACTGCTAAATGGCCGGCTTCGTGGCTTAGAAGTTGGTGACTTCTCTCCGTAATCTCGTATACTCTCGTAGGTAACGTGATGACGGTCAGAATCAGCAGTGGTTCGAATCGCATCGGTAACTTACGGGGTATGTCAGCCGGCCGCTCAGAAAGCAATGGCAAACTACTAAGCGTAATCTTGCCAAGAAATCAACATACAGCTGAAAGATACTGGTGTTGACAGCGATGTCCTGTAAAGGATATGAAATGGAAAAAAAACCTGCTAAATGGTATGGTGCTCGCCCTGCTTCGGAACCCCAGGCAGGTGCAATGCCGGGCCCTATGCCTCGAAAGGGTCCAACCCCTACTACTGGAGGTCCTTCTCAGATGTCCTGTGGAGCCAGAGGACCTGAGAATAGAACGTCTGGCCATATCAAACAAAGACTAAAAATAATGCACTGGAATGAGGAGGGCGTCAGCAAAAAAAAAAAAAAAAATAGAACTAGAAAACATCTTGGAACCAAGAAAAAGTAAGCGTATGTTGCTTGCAATAAACTCCCCTCAACGAAAATATAGCCTTCAAAATCAGAGGCTACCAAAGTTATCAATCTGACCGAAAGGACAGGCGAAACGGTGGGATACTGACCCCTGTTAAAAAAAAAAAAAAAAAAAATAACATCACTGCTTCCCAAATTGAAGTTTACATGGAAAGGGCCGAGTATCAGACACTTAAACTTAAGACGGGTAATACAGACCTACATCTGATCATGTACTACTGTCCAAGTGACCGTCCACAGGCACTGGACACACTACCATTAACAGAAAAAATGATTGTGTGTGGCGATTTCAACAGCCACTGGCAGAGCTGGGGCTATGATCACATGGACCAGAGAGGAGAGAGACTGGAAGACTGGCAGGATGAGAATAGATTCATCTTGATTAGCAAGCCGTCCGACCCACGTACCTTCTACCCGAGATCATGGCACATTACAATCAACTACACCTAGGAGACTCCGTGGCGAAGTGGTCAAGCCGTCTGACTGGGGCTCCGAAGGTTGTGTGTTCGATTCCGGGCCGCGTCCTTCGGTTCACGAGTGCATTTTTTTCCTGAGACTCCTGAGGGTCGTCGCTGGAGCTACGGAGTTCGTGCTTTGTGCGTTGCGGAAAGAAACTGAACCATATGGGATAATAACCCAGTGCAATGAAGTCGACTTTTAAGCGACTTTTTCTTTAAATACACCTGACCTGGCTTTTCATTCACCAGACCTGGAGTGGAACATTACACGAATTGTTGGGAAACAACTTGGTGGCAGTGACCATCGGCCAGTCTTTCTAACTGTAGAAAATGAGCTTGTAAGTGAAAGCAGCACCCTCTCAAGGTGGAACTACAAGAAAGCAGGCTGGGTAATGTACAAACATTGCACCAGCATGCTGGTTAGAAACCTGAACACTGAGAAAGACATAAATAAAGTAGTTGAAGAGTTTGGGAAATGCATACTACAGGCAGCGCGAGAAACAGTACCAAGAGGAGTCCGTAAACAATATAAACCCTACTGGAGCAGTGAACTGGAACAGTTGCACAATGATGTGCAAGTGTGTAGAAAGCAAGCAGAGGCCAATGAAATGATCAGGAACTTAGGAACAGAGGCCAAAGCAAAACTGTTGCATATCTTCAATAACAGCTGGACCTTGGGCAGTGTCCCACAAGCTTGGAGAGAAGCAATCATGATACCCCTCCTAAAATCGGGGAACGATAGTTCTATTGGCTCCAGCTACAGACCAATTAGCCTCACCAGCTGTCTGTGCAAAACACTGGAGAGCATCATCAATCACAGACTGCAATGGTACATTGAAAGTAAAAACATCCTTGTGCCACAGCAGGCTGGCTTTAGGCAGTGCTACTCTACGGAAGATCAGACAACCTACCTCTCTCAAGAAATTGAGGATGCATTCCAAGAGAAGAAACTGGTGCTTACGGCATGGATAGATCTGAAGAAAGCCTTTGACACAGTCTGGAAAGGTCTGATGAAGAAACTGAGAAACTGTAAAGTCAATGGAAGAAATCAAGAATGTACAAATGGGCGAAAGCATACTTGCACAACAGAAGAGCCCGAGTACAGATTGGTGAATCAGCCATGTGCACATGTGGATTGGCGTCGCAGAGCACATACCTTAAGACTGCCCAAAATCAATATATCTAGGCAAACCTTCTGAAGTTCTGGCCTAGAGACACAAAAGTGGGATATAAACTCCATGGACCGCTGAGTGAACTAAAAAAGACAATTAAATTCATACAAGAGACAACACTGCAGTTATAGAAATATTTCAAGCGAACGAAGGAAGAAAAAGATTACGTGACAACAGAAAATATTGCCATCTTCCATAGTTGTATATAATGTTTTACTTGCATTCGCCTCTTCCAGTCAGGTTAAGCTATCGACAAAGCAGTCCAAGGTGTTCAGGGGCCACATGATGATGCTGACCGAGAGAAGTGCTTCCGGCGAGGTCACGTCAACATGGCGAGGGACAAGATGAAACTGTCGGTGTGGAGAGGAGACTGGGGCATGCCCTCCGTGGACCCGCATTGTCTGGCCGTGCTGGTAAACTCTCCGCTGGTTTATGTACACGTCTCATGTCCACATCTGTTGCATACGATCACACATTATATGACTGGCCAACTCAGTTGCGCTGATGAAACTATCTAATTTTTTTTTCTATCAAGAATCATACAATTCCATCCATCCATCATCATCATGTGATCATGTGCCATGCCGGTAAGCTGGGCAGTCATGTTCTGCCATCTCACTCGATCACCAGAGTCGTGGATCAGCTGCGTGTTTCTGTCTCGACCATGTCACGTGGCCAAGCCATCCAGGTACTTGCTTCTAGGTCTTCCCCTTGGTCTCTTCCCTTCAATCTTGCCAGTTGTCACCAAGTTCTCCAATTTAAAAAAATTCATTTCTTCTCATAACATGCCCAAACATTTTAGATTGTCTACATCTAATGTCTCTAATCAGTTAACGATTTTCGTTTGTTTCTTGAAGGACTTGTTCATTGGTTTTTCTGGCTGTCCATGGTATTCTTTGCATTTTCCTCAGAAACCACATTTCTGCAGCCATCAGATGTTTTTCAGCTTGACTGCTTATTGTCCAGGCTTCACATTCATACAAAAGTATAGGTTCTATGTAGCACCTCAACACTCTTTTCCTCGTTTCAATTGACATCCTTTTATTGGTCAGTATGTTTTTAATCTTGCAAAAGGCTACCTTCGCCATGGCAATTCTTGTTCTAATCTCTTCAAGGCATCTCCAATCAGATGTTATGACTGTTCCGAGATAATTATAATTGTACTGATTCACTCATCGAAGAATATGCCCATCTACATATATATTACATTGTGGTATTTCGTTCTTCCTAGTGACGACCATAACCTGTGTCTTTTTACAATTTAATTCTAACCCTAGTTGTTCACTGTGTGTAACAACTGCATCTACTAAATGTTGCAGGTCCTGTTCATTGTCTGCAATCAAGACTGTATCATCTGCATATCTAATGCTGTTGATCCTACCATACAACTGATACTATTTATTACTAATACTAAATATATTACTAATACTAATATTTATTATTACTCCCCCGATGTGTCTCCACCTTGACGTGGTGGGGGAGCTTGCGTGTCCCATCGACCCCATTCGCTTGCCGATGGATGAAAAACTACATATCGGACAGCTTATGGGATAGGGACCAGACCAAGAGAGACACAACCTGCTGCTCTGCAGGTTAGACTGAGGATAGCAGTCACAAATTTTAATCAGGCGCACGAAGGCAAAAGATCTGGTCCGGACAATACCCTAAGGCTCTCTGTCGAGGGTTGAGGCTGAACGCCTCTAAGCCACAAACCCTCGGATTTGAGAGCCGGGCCCATACCCACCCTCCGAAAAATAGAGGTGAGATACTGTGCAAGCTACATGCCCAGTTCTGATACTTGTTCGAAGGCTCTCAGCTGGGGGATATGAGGGATTCCCGGAAGAGAGGGCCAGGCCGTTTCTCGTTCACTGCTGCACGGAGGTAAGGTGCTGAGCCGGCAGCACATGTAGCCTACCTCTTGAGCGAGTACAAAAAAGTCAGAGAAGTGCCCCAGTCGAATGGAATGGTTACAAAAACTGTCTGTATCTAACTCATAGAGAGTAGACAAAAGTGGGAAAAAACGTCTCAATAACACGAAATGGAATGCAAGGCTAGCGAACGCATTGCGTGGTCCGAAGTCAAAAGCAAAGCTTACCGAGTGGATGACGCCCACAGTCTGACCGATCCTGGTGTGTGCTTGAGCGGCCAGTGGCAATCGAGATGCCCAACACATGGAAGTGAGGAACTAAAGCAGCCATGAGCAGGACGTGGCAACTCCTCGGGTGAGCCCAGTCTCAGAGCAATATGTGCCGGCTCTGCAAGTATGGAAGCCTCCTTGGATAGCGAGAGAATGCCCATGATCTGCCCCTGCCTTCCCTTGAGGGTTGACCATGATGTCGTTGACCGTTCTATCCTGACCAGCTGAGATGCGGGCGGCATCACAACAATAAGTCTAACGTGCCTCGAAACCCGAGGAAGGCTAACCTCATTAAAAAATGCTCGCCGAAGCCGGAAGTGCTGGCCTACGGGTGTCAAAATAAAAATTGGCACTACGCATTTACGTCCGAGTGAAATGTCTCGTCCGAATGTCTCTCGTGCTAGGAACAGCTCTGACTACCTAGTTTCCGAACGCCGCTCTTGCTCGGAACAGTTCTGACTAGGTAGTTTTCCTAATTGATTATGTGGTTGTTTCGGGATTTGAAATTTAAATATTGAGCACAACCCACTACTGGCAACGCCGATCGCATTCCGGTATGAACCTAAGGCCTATCCACATCAATATGGAAGCACTATACTCGAGTTTCGCCCTTGTTTGAGCTCGTCATTAGTGCATATCTCTGACCGGATCCGGAAACAGTCCCGGATCACGCGTGTGAAGCGGGTGTGTAACCATGCGGGACACACTGGACACACCAAATTATCACAACAGATGTGGTGTTCTGTTGTGATAATTTGGTGTGTCCAGTGTGTGCTCTAAACAAGGGCGAAACTCGAGTTTTCCTAATGTCCGCCGTGCCTGGAACAGCTCTGAAGGGCACATGGACAAGCACATGTCCGAAAACTCGCTGAGTGGATACCATCTGCAGACTTGTCTGGTTTGTGCAGGAATGGCCCGGGGCGAACAAAATGCCCAATATATTGAAGTGAGGAATCAAAGCAGCCATGAGCAGGACGTGACGATTCCCTCGGTAAGCCCAGCATCAGGGCGCTATGTGTCGGCACTGCAACCATGGAAGCAACCTTGGATGGCGGAAAATGCTATGGACTGTCCCTGCCTTCCTTTGAGGGATGACCGTTTTCTTCGACCGTTCCAACTTGGCCAGCGGTGTAGCAGATGGCACCACAAAAGTGAGTCTCCCAGGAATGCTACCTGGTCAAAAAAGCACGCTAAAGTCGATGTGTTGGCCTACGGGTTTCGGCCCAAGGGCGCATAACAGACACACCGCAATCACATCTGAAAAAACACTCCGGATGAACGAAAAGAAGAAGATATTTATTATTAGAATTAGAAGAATGACTAACTGACTCCGACTAGTAAACAAAATTGCTTATAAATTCTAAGTTGCAATAACTATGATGATATAAGTAATAATCTAGATTGTAATTGACAACACACGCATGTCTACTTATGCTCATTTTCATGGGCCTTTTGGGTCGCACATTTGGGCCTTTCTGCGCTATGTGCTGCCTTGAGGCTACGTCGCTAGTGGCCCGGTGATTCCCTTCTGGTTGTTGTATGAGTTATATGGCCAGTTGACAGCCCAAGGGCATTGATCTTAGCCACAAGGTCGAGAAGCTCAAGTAGTTCCAGACTGACCTCATACGCCACAAATAACTGGACACACTGCACATCACAGAGACTGAATTAGTCCATCAAATCTGTGTCTGTGTACTGGGACACTCAGGCGTGAAAGGTCACAAGTGAGCCAGACATAGCAGAGGTCAGGGCAATGAGAGGGCCAGGCTTGGTGACTACCATCAGAGCTGGAGAATAAACAGATGGACCATGACGTGATGTTTGATTAGTCAACATGGAATTGGTGCAGTCAGTAGTCATACACTGGTGGGGAGGAGGTTGGAATGTCCATAGACTGGTGCAGTCAGTAGTCATACACTGGTGGGGAGGAGGTTGGAATGTCCATAGACTGGTGCAGTCAGTAGTCATACACTGGTGGGGAGGTTGGAATGTCCATAGACTGGTGCAGTCAGTAGTCATACACTGGTGGGGAGGAGGTTGGAATGTCCACAGACTGGTGCAGTCAGTAGTCATACACTGGTGGGGAGGAGGTTGGAATGTCCATAGACTGGTGCAGTCAGTAGTCATACACTGGTGGGGAGGAGGTTGGAATGTCCATAGACTGGTGCAGTCAGTAGTCATACACTGGTGGGGAGGTTGGAATGTCCATAGACTGGTGCAGTCAGTAGTCATACACTGGTGGGGAGGAGGTTGGAATGTCCATAGACTGGTGCAGTCAGTAGTCATACACTGGTGGGGAGGTTGGAATGTCCATAGACTGGTGCAGTCAGTAGTCATACACTGGTGGGGAGGAGGTTGGAATGTCCACAGACTGGTGCAGTCAGTAGTCATACACTGGTAGGGAGGGGGTTGGAATGTCCACAGACTGGTGCAGTCAGTAGTCATACACTGGTGGGGAGGAGGTTGGAATGTCCACAGACTGGTGCAGTCAGTAGTCATACACTGGTGGGGAGGAGGTTGGAATGTCCATAGACTGGTGCAGTCAGTAGTCATACACTGGTGGGGAGGAGGTTGGAATGTCCATAGACTGGTGCAGTCAGTAGTCATACACTGGTGGGGAGGAGGTTGGAATGTCCATAGACTGGTGCAGTCAGTAGTCATACACTGGTGGGGAGGTTGGAATGTCCATAGACTGGTGCAGTCAGTAGTCATACACTGGTGGGGAGGAGGTTGGAATGTCCACAGACTGGTGCAGTCAGTAGTCATACACTGGTGGGGAGGAGGTTGGAATGTCCATAGACTGGTGCAGTCAGTAGTCATACACTGGTGGGGAGGAGGTTGGAATGTCCATAGACTGGTGCAGTCAGTAGTCATACACTGGTGGGGAGGTTGGAATGTCCATAGACTGGTGCAGTCAGTAGTCATACACTGGTGGGGAGGAGGTTGGAATGTCCATAGACTGGTGCAGTCAGTAGTCATACACTGGTGGGGAGGTTGGAATGTCCATAGACTGGTGCAGTCAGTAGTCATACACTGGTGGGGAGGAGGTTGGAATGTCCACAGACTGGTGCAGTCAGTAGTCATACACTGGTAGGGAGGGGGTTGGAATGTCCACAGACTGGTGCAGTCAGTAGTCATACACTGGTGGGGAGGAGGTTGGAATGTCCACAGACTGGTGCAGTCAGTAGTCATACACTGGTGGGGAGGAGGTTGGAATGTCCATAGACTGGTGCAGTCAGTAGTCATACACTGGTGGGGAGGAGGTTGGAATGTCCATAGACTGGTGCAGTCAGTAGTCATACACTGGTGGGGAGGAGGTTGGAATGTCCACAGACTGGTGCAGTCAGTAGTCATACACTGGTGGGGAGGAGGTTGGAATGTCCACAGACTGGTGCAGTCAGTAGTCATACACTGGTGGGGAGGAGGTTGGAATGTCCATAGACTGGTGCAGTCAGTAGTCATACACTGGTGGGGAGGAGGTTGGAATGTCCACAGACTGGTGCAGTCAGTAGTCATACACTGGTGGGGAGGAGGTTGGAATGTCCATAGACTTGTGCAGTCAGTAGTCATACACTGGTGGGGAGGAGGTTGGAATGTCCATAGACTGGTGCAGTCAGTAGTCATACACTGGTGGGGAGGAGGTTGGAATGTCCATAGACTTGTGCAGTCAGTAATCATACACTGGTGGGGAGGAGGTTGGAATGTCCATAGACTTGTGCAGTCAGTAGTCATACACTGGTGGGGAGGTTGGAATGACCATAGACTTGTGCAGTCAGTAGTCATACGCTGGCGGGAGGTATGGAATGTCCATAGACTTGTGCAGTCAGTAGTCATACACTGGTGGGGAGGAGGTTGGAGTGTCCATAGACTGGTGCAGTCAGTAGTCATAAACTGGTGGGGAGGAGGTTGGAATGTCCATAGACTGGTGCAGTCAGTAGTCATACACTGGTGGGGAGGTTGGAATGTCCATAGACTGGTGCAGTCAGTAGTCATACACTGGTGGGGAGGAGGTTGGAATGTCCATAGACTGGTGCAGTCAGTAGTCATACACTGGTGGGGAGGAGGTTGGAATGTCCATAGACTGGTGCAGTCAGTAGTCATACACTGGTGGGGAGGAGGTTGGAATGTCCATAGACTTGTGCAGTCAGTAGTCATACACTGGTGGGAAGGAGGTTGGAATGTCCATAGACTGGTGCAGTCAGTAGTCATACACTGGTGGGGAGGAGGTTGGAATGTCCATAGACTGGTGCAGTCAGTAGTCATACACTGGTGGGGAGGAGGTTGGAATGTCCATAGACTGGTGCAGTCAGTAGTCATACACTGGTGGGGAGGAGGTTGGAATGACCATAGACTTGTGCAGTCAGTAGTCATACACTGGTGGGGAGGAGGTTGGAATGTCCATAGACTGGTGCAGTCAGTAGTCATACACTGGCGGGGAGGTTGGAATGTCCATAGAATAGTGCAGTCAGTAGTCATACACTGGCGGGGAGGTTGGAATGTCCATAGACTGGTGCAGTCAGTAGTCATACACTGGTGGGGAGGAGGTTGGAATGTCCATAGACTGGTGCAGTCAGTAGTCATACACTGGCGGGGAGGTTGGAATGTCCATAGACTGGTGCAGTCAGTAGTCATACACTGGCGGGGAGGTTGGAATGTCCATAGACTGGTGCAGTCAGTAGTCATACACTGGTGGGGAGGAGGTTGGAATGTCCATAGACTGGTGCAGTCAGTAGTCATACACTGGTGCAGTCAGTAGTCATACACTGGTGGGGAGGAGGTTGGAATGACCATAGACTTGTGCAGTCAGTAGTCATACACTGGTGGGGAGGAGGTTGGAATGACCATAGACTGGTGCAGTCAGTAGTCATACACTGGTGGGGAGGTTGGAATGACCATAGACTGGTGCAGTCAGTAGTCATACACTGGTGGGGAGGTTGGAATGACCATAGACTGGTGCAGTCAGTAGTCATACACTGGTGGGGAGGTTGGAATGACCATAGACTGGTGCAGTCAGTAGTCATACACTGGTGGGGAGGTTGGAATGACCATAGACTGGTGCAGTCAGTAGTCATACACTGGTGGGGAGGAGGTTGGAATGTCCATAGACTGGTGCAGTCAGTAGTCATACACTGGCGGGGAGGTTGGAATGACCATAGACTGGTGCAGTCAGTAGTCATACACTGGTGGGGAGGAGGTTGGAATGTCCATAGACTGGTGCAGTCAGTAGTCATACACTGGTGGGGAGGAGGTTGGAATGTCCATAGACTGGTGCAGTCAGTAGTCATACACTGGTGGGGAGGTTGGAATGACCATAGACTGGTGCAGTCAGTAGTCATACACTGGTGGGGAGGAGGTTGGAATGTCCATAGACTGGTGCAGTCAGTAGTCATACACTGGTGGGGAGGAGGTTGGAATGTCCATAGACTGGTGCAGTCAGTAGTCATACACTGGTGGGGAGGTTGGAATGACCATAGACTGGTGCAGTCAGTAGTCATACACTGTTGGGGAGGAGGTTGGAATGTCCATAGACTGGTGCAGTCAGTAGTCATACACTGGCGGGGAGGTTGGAATGACCATAGACTGGTGCAGTCAGTAGTCATACACTGGTGGGGAGGAGGTTGGAATGTCCATAGACTGGTGCAGTCAGTAGTCATACACTGGTGGGGAGGAGGTTGGAGTGTCCATAGACTTGTGCAGTCAGTAGTCATACACTGGTGGGGAGGAGGTTGGAACATCCATAGACTGGTGCAGTCAGTAGTCATACACTGGTGGGGAGGTTGGAACGTCCATAGATCGGTGCATTCAGTAGTCATACACTGGTAGGGAGGTTGGAACATTCATAGACCTGTGCAGTCATTAGTCTATCTCTGTCATACAAGGGGCGTTTTCAAAGTAATTCCTGTTTTGACCACACAGACAAATACTGATGGAAAACGGTAATGTGTATATGCAGTATGTTTATGTGGTTCATTAGCTAGCTGTGTGCTATTTTTTCACTGTCGAAATCTTGTTTGATGCTGCGTGTGAGTGATTTATAATGAGTGCAAAAGTAGATACTCCCACCAGCTGCAAGGTTCGTGCTGTGATCCGTTTTTTGCTAGCAAAAAGCAACAGTGCTGCAGAAATTCACGTCACATATGGAACTATTCAATTGTTGCAAAAATTTCACTGGGAAATTTTTGACCACCCGCCCTACGGCTCCGATCTGGCGCCAAGTGATTACCACTTGTTCATGCACCTAAAGAAGTGGCTGGCATCCCAGCGGTTTGAAACTGATGATGAACTGCAGACAGGCGTTAATGAATGGTTCAAGACACTGGCGGCAGACTTCTACGACATTGGAATTAAGAACCTGGTGCCACGATACCAAAAATGTGTTGAAGTCAATTGTGACTATGTTGAGAAATAATGTAAATGTGTGGTTCAGTTTTATACATAATGGCTTTTAAAAAAATTTTATACTAGGACTTACTTAAAAAACGCGCCTCGTACATCTTCCGTGCAATGTTTTTCTCTGTGAAACATCTTCTATATGATGCTTATCACATACATTTATCATCTGATATCTCTGTGATAATCTTTCATTTGATGTTATCTCTTTATACATCTTCCTTCTGAATGCTATCCATAGACCAAGATATTTGAATTTCTGTAGTAAGTAACAAGTAAAGTGATGCACATACTTTTGTATGGATGTGAAACATGGACACTGAACAGACAAGCTGAAAAACATCTGACAGCTGTGGAAATGTGGTTTCTGAGGAGAATCCAAAGAATACCATGGACAGACAGAAAAATCAATTAGCAAGTGCTACAAGAAGCAAATGAAAACCATAAACTGATTTGAGAAATGGATGTAGACAGTCATAATTTTGTAAACACATTATAGGAAGAAATAAACTAGAGAACTTGGTGACAACTGGTAAGATTGACGGAAAAAGAACAAGGGGAAGACAGAAATACATATCTGGATGGCTTGATTATTTGCATGCATTCTACACTTCAGAAACCTTACTCATAAATGAATAAATATATATGCATGTGCGATTGGCTATCACAGACTTTTATTGCTCACAACAAACCTTGGAGAGGGAGGAAATGGAGGTGAGTCTTTGAGATGCCAGTATCAATTTTGTGAAGAGAACTTCCTGGAACAGTTGGAAAGGGAAAGAACATCTGGCTCCTTCACTAGGTTGTGTGACAGGGTTGTCTTTCTACACAAGGTGTAATCATCACCATCATCAAGTAACGGGGTGTTACTGCCACACATGACATCATCTACTGATGTCTAGAGGAGACAGTTACATTGTGTACCAGTCACTTTTGTGATTATCATTGTGTACCAGTCACCTGTGCCTTGTTTCTGGCATGTGTTTGAGTTAGTTTACTTCAGTCGTAATTATTTATTTACCAACAACTGAATGTTTCACCCAGGCATATTGCAAGTTTTCTGGTGTTCCCGTGGATGTTGTGAAGACAGGAAATCCGTGGAACTCTCCAACAGGTGAGGCTGGTTCAGTGGTTCTCATTTACCCTGATTAGTTCTAGTGTAACCAGCTATTGCTTCATTCATTCAGCAGCATGTACTTTGCAGAGCCTCGCTCCCATAACAACCTTCCGGAAAACTTATGGGTTGCTATTACATTGATGTTGAGTGAATATAGAAACAAAAATTTTTCACGTTTTTTTCTGTCCGGGGCAAAAAGAAAACTCTAACCTACACAGTTCGCGGCGACTGCACTAGCCATGCAGCCTTAATTCCATAGGCTCAAGTCCCCCATGTCCTACACTGGAAGATACTACTATAGGCAGTAAATGACAGTTTTTTAAATGACAGTATTTTGTAGGATAACTGAATGCCCACAGTTTATGTTTAAGAGTGAAGACATGAGCAGACAAGTCTGCCTAACAATCTGCTCTGTCTGTTTAAGAGTTGAGTTGAGTTAAGAACCGACATCACTGCACTCAGGACATTCCCATACGTGCTCCGTCCCCTCATTCAACAGCCAGCGAAGAGTCACACTACTAATCGTTCCCACCGCTATCTGATTAAAAGTTCTTCTGGTCTTCTCTCTCAGTTTTGAGATTCTTCCAGAACCCCTGCCGACCCCCCACAATCTCATTCTTTCCACATATGGGTTCTCAATCTGTTTAAGAATGAAGACATGAGCAGGCAAGTCTGCCTAACAATCTGCTCTTTCTGATCACCCATCCTCACACACTGACTCCACATTCTCATAATGTCACAATGAGTGTTTATAGTACATACACGTAAAGTTGCAGGTTGAGAATTCCACTGCCCCGCTAAATTGCAAGATTAGATAACCCATGCACAAATGGAATATTGGTCTATCCATGTGTGGTTCTGCTATGGACAAATTTGGGTGCAACCCTGTGGGGGAGTTAGTGCACTGTTCTGAGATTCTCCTTGTGTGATCAATTGGGGGAGAATGGAGCACTTGTGTGCGATCTGTGGGAGGAGTCTGGAGCACTTATGGAGATATCTCTGTGTGATCTATGGGAGGAGACTGAGGCACTCATGGAGATATCTGTGTGCGATCTATGGGACAGTTCATAAATACACACACTTTCATGAAACTAAACATGGATTTCATGATGGCTATGGATACATATGATTATGAATTGAAACTAAATGAGAATTTAATTATGGTTATAGATTCATATGATTATGAGTTGAAACTAAATGAGAATTTCATGGTGGTTATGGATACATATGATTATGAGTTGAAACTAAATGAGAATTTCATGATGGTTATGGATACATATGATTATGAGTTGAAACTAAACATGAATTTTATGATGTTTATGAATACATATGATTACGAGATGAAACTAAACAATAATTTCATGATTTCCCCAGGAAATTTCCCAGTCTTGAGTGTTGGGAATGAGACCTACTCCCGGGTGTCAGACATTTTCACGTTTTTGAGGAAAGAGGTAACAGCTGGTGTCTGACAGTTAATGAGGAGGAACAAGTGGGGGTTGAAAAAGGGGGGGGGGGATAGTTTGTACTAGAGGGGTTGTTTGTGTTTTGTGCTGTCGACGGTTACTGTCAATTACTGTCAATATAGTAGCTTGCGGTGTATGGCAGAGGAGTCTTGAGCCTGAGGAATTAAGTCCGCCTGGCTAGTGCAGTCGCCGCGAACTGTGCAGGTTAGGATTTTCCTTTTGCCCCTGACAGAAAAAAATTCCACACCTTACCGAGGATTCGAACCCGGGTCTCCTGAAGGAGAATCTGGCATTCTAGCCACTCGGCCAGCTGCTCCTCGACAGTTACTGCTTGTACAAATGAGGTGTGTCCATGTGACAGTTACTGCTTGTACAAATGAGGTGTGTCCATGTTACAGTTACTGCTTGTACAAATGAGGTGTGTCCATGTGACAGTTACTGCTTGTACAAATGAGGTGTGTCCATGTTAAAGCCTGTTTGTACAGAGATTGCTTGAACTGTGCTTCTGTGTGGAGGAATGTAAGTAATGAACATGTGAGAAATCTGGTGGTAGGAAAGGGAATTTTGAGAAAAGTATTGAGAATATCTTGGAAAGACAAGCACCCAATGCTTACAGCTGCAAGCAGCACTGGATCGCTCATCACAACCTTCATGAAAAGGCAGTTCTAGGGTGTGTCCACAGAAGAGATCATCCTGTGACAGTGCCATTTGAGAACATTACTGGAAAGACTCCATCTTTACTAGACCCCCCCCCCCCCCCCCCCCCCATCTCATGTGATAGTTCCATTTGAGAACATCACTGGAAAGACTCCATCTTTCACCAGAGTGAACCCCCCCATTTTATGGCCAGAGTGTCTTTGGTGTCCTGTGTCCACCTTCGTATCAGTTGACCCCTGCTCCTTCTCCCAGGGACCATCCCTTTTCTCTCCCCCCAGCCATTGACATTTTAATATGATCAAAGTATTCCAGTGTCTGAGACTGGGCTTTCTTGTGGTAGGGGAGTGTGATTGTTCCAAGGTATATCCTCTCCCCAGACTGAGCTTTCTTGTGGTAGGGGAGTGTGATTGTTCCAAGGTATATCCTCTCCCCAGACTGAGCTTTCTTGTGGTAGGGGAGTGTGATTGTTCCAAGGTATTTCCTCTCCCAAGACTGGGCTTCCTTGTGGTAGGGGAGTGTGATTGTTCCAAGGAAGTGTGCCACATGTAGTGTCACTGGACACATCCAAGTTTGACAGATGGAGGCAGACAAGCTGCTACCTGACAGCTAGACCAGTCACATATACAATTATAAAATGTATCATGTGGCTTCCCAGCAACAACAAATGCAACTGACATATCCCTCCCAAAAAAAAAATATATATATATATATATATTACTCTTGTTCTGCTTCTTCTAACCACTGAACTTTCCAGTCGTCACAATATTCTCCAAAGCTTCTCTCCTCATTGTATGGCCAGAGAACACTCTCTTTCTTTTGTATTCATTTGTATAGAATGTTCTGCTTTCATTAACTCTTATATTTGTATAGAATGTTCTGCTTTCATTAACTCTTATATTTGTATAGAATGTTCTGCTGTCATTACACTCTTATATTTGTATAGAATGTTCTGCTTTCATTAACTCTTATATTTATATAGAATGTTCTGCTGTCATTACACTCTTATATTTGTATAGAATGTTCTGCTTTCATTAACTCTTATATTTGTATAGAATGTTCTGCTTTCATTACACTCTTACAGGCAATTGTTCACTGCTCCAGCAGTTATTTCCTCATTCGTCTCAGGAAGCACAATTCCATTGCCTCCAAGCTCTTTCTGATTTGTTCATACACATTCTGTGATTCTCTGCCATACAGCAAGACAGCTGACAAAACACATCCTTTTCTTACTCCTTGTTTCATATATGGAATATATACAAATATAACTGAACTGAATGACCAAGAATCATCAATGGATGGAAGAAGAAGACCACTAAAGAATCACCAGAGTCATGGAAATATATACAAAATATTCAGTGGAACAGGACACAAGTGAGTGAGTTCAAGCATACACGACCACGGAAGACAAGCCAGGCACTCATGTCTGTTGGATACAAATGTACTAGGAGCCCGAGGACACAGCATAAGGAGCTTACGCTAGAGGAATTCTGTGATATATGTATGTTAGTAGGCAGAATGGGAGTGGAAGAGAGGTAGAGAGAGTTGGAGTGAGAGAGAGGTAGAGAGAGTTGGAGTGAGAGAGAGTGAGAGAGAGGTAGAGAGAGTGGGAATGGGAGAGAGGTAGAAGCTAAAAAAAAATGTATTCCCTGAGTGAATTTATACACAGAAGCCACAATCAAAATGTTGCAGGATTTCTTGCCTGGCGTATTTCAGTGCATCTCGTCAGGTACATACTGCAGAGTTTATATATATGAAATGAATAAATGAATAATATTTTGGCCAGAATACTCATTATACAGTCACTGTCATTGGGGTTATTTCGTGTTCAAGGTGGAGATTCATCAGTGTTAAAATCTGTTGTCTGTGTATTCTCTGCCAGAACTGGGGCAGTGACTTTGAGTTGTCAAGGAAACAGAGTGCGGATGTTGTGGCTTTCTCAGCCTTGCTGGAGGAGAAACTTCTGCCAGCCCTGGTACGTCACTTTGTTTCATTGTAGTCACCACCAGGTTAGCTGTTACAGGCTTAAGGTTCTCTGAGACATGGGCTTAAGATATCTCAGATACAGGCTTAAGATACTCTCAGATACAGACTTAAGATACTCTCAGATACAGGCTTAATATACTTTAGATTCAGGCTTAAGATACTGTCAGATACAGGCTTAATATACTATAAGATACAGGCTTAGGATACTCTCAGATATAGGCTTAAGATACTGTAAGATGCAGGCTTAATATACTCTCATATACAGGTTTAGGATGCTCTCAGATACAGGCTTATGGTACTCTCAGATACAGGCATAAGATGCTCTTAAATATAGGCTTGAAATCCATTTGATCCAGACTTCAAACACTATAGAATAAGGCTGAGGATATTCTAGAATACATGCAGCAAACCACTGTGTGCTGCAGTATTGACAGAGTACAGACATTACCCAGTGCTACAATATTGGACTACAGACATTACCCAGTGCCACAGTATTGACAGAGTACAGACATTACCCAGTGCTATAGTATTGACAGAGTACAGACATTACCCAGTGCTACAGTATTGACAGAGTACAGACATTACCCAGTGCTATAGTATTGACAGAGTACAGACATTACCGAGTGCTATAGTATTGACAGAGTACAGACATTACCCAGTGCTATAGTATTGACAGAGTACAGACATTACCCAGTGCTACAGTATTGACAGAGTACAGACATTACCCAGTGCCACAGTATTGACAGAGTACAGACATTACCCAGTGCTACAGTATTGATAGAGTGCAGACATCCAGTGCTACAGTATTGATAGAGTGAAGACATTACCAGTGCTACAGTATTGACAGTACAGTACAGACATTACCCAGTGCCACAGTATTGACAGAGTACAGACATTACCCAGTGCCACAGTATTGACCGAGTACAGACATTACCCAGTGCCACAGTATTGACAGAGTAAAGACATTACCCAGTACCAATGTATTGACAGTGTACAGACATTACCCAGCGCCACAGTATTGACAGAGTACAGTACAGACATTACCCAGTGCTACAGTAGTGACATAGTACAGTACAGACATTACCCAGTGCCACAGTATTGATAGAGTACAGACATTACCCAGTGCTACAGTATTGATAGAGTGCAGACATTATCCAGTGCTACAGTATTGATAGAGTGCAGACATTACCAGTGCTACAGTATTGACAGTACAGTACAGACATTACCCAGTGCCACAGTATTGACAGAGTACAGACATTACCCAGTGCCACAGTATTGACCGAGTACAAACATTACCCAGTGCCACAGTATTGACAGAGTAAAGACATTACCCAGTACCAATGAATTGACAGAGTACAGACATTTCCCAGTGCTACAGTATAGGCAGAGTACATACATTACCCCATGCTACAGTAGTGATGAAGTACAGACATTACCCAGTGCTACAATATTGGACTACAGACATTACCCAGTGCCACAGTATTGACAGAGTACAGACATTACCCAGTGCTACAGTATTGACAGAGTACAGACATTACCCAGTGCTACAGTATTGACAGAGTACAGACATTACCCAGTGCTACAGTATTGACAGAGTACAGACATTACCCAGTGCCACAGTATTGACAGAGTACAGACATTACCCAGTGCTACAGTATTAACAGAGTACAGACATTACCCAGTGCCACAGTATTGACAGAGCACAGACATTACCCAGTGCCACAGTATTGACCGAGTACAAACATTACCCAGTGCCACAGTATTGACAGAGTAAAGACATTACCCAGTACCAATGAATTGACAGAGTACAGACATTTCCCAGTGCTACAGTATAGGCAGAGTACATACATTACCCCATGCTACAGTAGTGATGAAGTACAGACATTACCCAGTGCTACAATATTGGACTACAGACATTACCCAGTGCCACAGTATTGACAGAGTACAGACATTACCCAGTGCTACAGTATTGACAGAGTACAGACATTACCCAGTGCTACAGTATTGACAGAGTACAGACATTACCCAGTGCTACAGTATTGACAGAGTACAGACATTACCCAGTGCCACAGTATTGACAGAGTACAGACATTACCCAGTGCTACAGTATTAACAGAGTACAGACATTACCCAGTGCCACAGTATTGACAGAGTACAGACATTACCCAGTGCTACAGTATTGACAGAGTACAGACATTACCCAGTGCTACAGTATTGACAGAGTACAGACATTACCCAGTGCTACAGTAGTGACATAGTACAGTACAGACATTACCCAGTGCCACAGTATTGATAGAGTACAGACATTAATCAGTGCTATAGTATTGACAGAGTACAGACATTACCCAGTGCTACAGTATTGACAGAGTACAGACATTACCCAGTGCTATAGTATTGACAGAGTACAGACATTACCCAGTGCTATAATATTGACATAGTACAGACATTACCCAGTGCTATAGTATTGACAGAGTACAGACATTACCCAGTGCTACAGTATTGACAGAGTACAGACATTACCCAGTGCCACAGTATTGACAGAGTACAGACATTACCCAGTGCTACAGTATTGATAGAGTGCAGACATCCAGTGCTACAGTATTGATAGAGTGAAGACATTACCAGTGCTACAGTATTGACAGTACAGTACAGACATTACCCAGTGCCACAGTATTGACAGAGTACAGACATTACCCAGTGCCACAGTATTGACCGAGTACAGACATTACCCAGTGCCACAGTATTGACAGAGTAAAGACATTACCCAGTACCAATGTATTGACAGTGTACAGACATTACCCAGCGCCACAGTATTGACAGAGTACAGTACAGACATTACCCAGTGCTACAGTAGTGACATAGTACAGTACAGACATTACCCAGTGCCACAGTATTGATAGAGTACAGACATTACCCAGTGCTACAGTATTGATAGAGTGCAGACATTATCCAGTGCTACAGTATTGATAGAGTGCAGACATTACCAGTGCTACAGTATTGACAGTACAGTACAGACATAACCCAGTGCCACAGTATTGACAGAGTACAGACATTACCCAGTGCCACAGTATTGACCGAGTACAAACATTACCCAGTGCCACAGTATTGACAGAGTAAAGACATTACCCAGTACCAATGAATTGACAGAGTACAGACATTTCCCAGTGCTACAGTATAGGCAGAGTACATACATTACCCCATGCTACAGTAGTGATGAAGTACAGACATTACCCAGTGCTACAATATTGGACAACAGACATTACCCAGTGCCACAGTATTGACAGAGTACAGACATTACCCAGTGCTACAGTATTGACAGAGTACAGACATTACCCAGTGCTACAGTATTGACAGAGTACAGACATTACCCAGTGCTACAGTAGTGACATAGTACAGTACAGACATTACCCAGTGCCACAGTATTGATAGAGTACAGACATTACCCAGTGCTACAGTATTGATAGAGTGCAGACATTATCCAGTGCTACAGTATTGATAGAGTGCAGACATTACCAGTGCTACAGTATTGACAGTACAGTACAGACATTACCCAGTGCCACAGTATTGACAGAGTACAGACATTACCCAGTGCCACAGTATTGACCGAGTACAAACATTACCCAGTGCCACAGTATTGACAGAGTAAAGACATTACCCAGTACCAATGTATTGACAGAGTACAGACATTTCCCAGTGCTACAGTATAGGCAGAGTACATACATTACCCCATGCTACAGTAGTGATGAAGTACAGACATTACCCAGTGCTACAATATTGGACTACAGACATTACCCAGTGCCACAGTATTGACAGAGTACAGACATTACCCAGTGCTACAGTATTGACAGAGTACAGACATTACCCAGTGCTACAGTATTGACAGAGTACAGACATTACCCAGTGCTACAGTATTGACAGAGTACAGACATTACCCAGTGCTACAGTATTGACAGAGTACAGACATTACCCAGTGCTACAGTATTGACAGAGTACAGACATTACCAGTGCCACAGTATTGACAAGAGTACAGACATTACCCAGTGCTACAGTATTGAAAGAGTTACAGACATTACCCAATGCCACAGACTCACTGTATCATGCTGTAGTCATAAAGATGCATCATCATCATGTGCCATGACGATAAGCGGTCATGTTTCGCCATCTCACTCGATCACCAGAGTCGTGGATCAGCTCTGTGTTCTTGTCTCGACCATACCACATGGCCAAGCCACCCAGGTATTTACTTCTCTGCCTTCCCCTTGTTTTTCCCCCTCAATCTTGCCAGTTGTCACAAAGTTCTCCAACTTATTTCTTCTCATAACGTGCCCAATAAAAATGTTGACTGTCTACATCTAATTTCTCTAAGCAGTTTACGGTTTTCATTTGTTTCTTGCAGGACTTGGTCATTGGTCTTTCTGTCTGTCCATGGTATTTTTTAGATTTTCTTCAGAAATCACATTTCCACAGTCATCCGATGTATTTCAGCTTGTCAGCTCATTGTCCACGTTTCACATCCATACTTCTTCTTCTTCGGCATTTATCCAGAGTCTTTTGTCGGATGTGATTTCGTTGTGCCTGTTTACAGAGGAGCTGCTATACTGCGCCTTTAGGCCGACACATCCGACGTCTGTGGGCGTTTGTTGACCGGGTTAACCTTCCTGGGGATTCATACTTTCCACGTAATGGATTTGCTATCCAAGCAGTATTTCATTTTGTGCCACTGGGACACTGTTCACATTTAATGATGCCCACACAATGAGCTTTCGACATCCATACAAAAGTACAGGTTCTATGTAGCACCTCAACACACTTTTTCTTGTTGCAAATGACATCTTTTTATTGGTCAGTATGTTTTCCATCTTGCAAAAGGCTACCTTCACCATGGCGATTCTTGTTGTAATCCTTCAGGGCACCTCCCATCAGATTTTAAGACTGCTCGAGGTAACTACCGATTCACTTGTTTAAGATGCATCATCATGCAAATTTAAGGTAAACCATGATGCTGTCTTAGGACACTTCAAATAGGGAACTAATTCATGTCATTTGATGACAGCTACATCTCTGGTGGGTAGATGACAAGACATTTGTGGATGTCACCCGTCCATGGTACGCAAGCGCTGTCCCCTTCCCTCTGAGTCTCTTTCATCCTCGACGGAAACAGAAGAAAGCCGAGCTGCGAGTGTTTCTCACAAAAGGAGGTGACCACATCACTGAACTTGAGACAGAAGCCAAGGTCAGTAATCCTAATATTGAGTTGTTTTGTAACAATATCTCGTGTTTTTGTGTAGTTTCTGTGTTCTTGTTACAGGACAATTGTGACAAAGTTTCTGTGTTCTTGCTACAGGCAACTCTTGACAAAGTTTCTGTGTTCTTGCTGCAGGCAAATCTTGAGAAAGAAATTGGTTGCCAGTGGCTTACAGGTATGACATTGATCTGTCGCTGTTTTAGGAGAATTGTTTCCCGCTGAACCCATTTTGATCTCTGCATGTGTGGGTTCTGGCAAACACATCTTGTGTGGGTTCTGGCAAACACATCTTGTGTGGATTCTGGCAAACACATCTTGTGAGGGTTCTGGCAAACACATCTTGTGAGGGTTCTGGCAATCACACCTTGTGTAGGTTCTGGCAAACACATCTTGTGAGGGTTCTGGCAAACACACCTTGTGTAGTTTCTGGTAAACACATCTTGTGAGGGTTCTGGCAAACACCTTGTGATCCTTTCTAGTGCTGCAGAGTGCGTGCGGTGAGCTGGGTCTGCCAGTCATCTGAAGGTTATCCAAACACTAGCATGTAGTGTCACAGTGCAGTCAAGGTGTCCCTTGAATCAAATCACTCAATCTGGGAAGGTTAACCCGGTCAACAAATGCCCGCAGAAGTCGGATGTGTCGGCCTAATGGCGCAAGAACGCAGCTCTGCTGTAAACAGGCACAACGCAATCACGTCCGGAAAAAAAACTCCGGATGAACGAAGAAGAAATCACTCAATAAAACCAAGTAAAGGAACTGTTTTCACATCAGGAGGTGTACAGAGATGCCAGTCCTATATTCTGAGACCAATCATGGATGAGTTCTGTGCTCTGTCACACCAGGTGTTCACCGATGCTAGTCTTATATTCTGAGACCAATCATGGATGAGTTCTGTGCTCTGTCACACCAGGTGTACACCGATGCTAGTCTTATATTCTGAGACCAATCATGGATGAGTGCTGTGCTCTGTCACACCAGGTGTACACCGATGCCAGTCCGGATCAGTGGGGAACGAATGCCCACCACGAAGGGAACTCTAGCGTTGGGAGGAGGCAGGAAAGTGTGTTAGCTCAGCTCACCAGTCTGTCAGCACCTCAGATATATTGCAGGTTGGATTCCAGACATTACCGTCAAGCAAATGATGTCATAGACTCAGGCACACACATTGTGTTACTTTCCAGAACACTTGCTATGTCATATCAGTCTGTGCTGTGTCATGTCAGAGTATGCTTTGTCATGTCAGTTTGTGCTGTGTCATGTCAGTTTGTGCTGTGTCATGTCAGAGTATGCTTTGTCATGTCAGTTTGTGCTGTGTCATATCAGTTTGTGGTGTCTCATGTCAGACAGTGCTCTGTCATGTCAGGAGCCTTGTCCAGTGTCTCTACATGCTACTCCTTCTCTCCAGATTTGAATTTTTCTGTTATTCAGATTGACAGCCATGTTGTGAACTTACTGTTGCAGTTATATCTATCATTTCTGATCACTGCATGTCATATGTCCAGCCCCGACAACTGTGTCATCAACATATTGCAGGATGTTCTCATAATGCTCACAGACTGATATTCCTGGCTTGTCTTGTACAGATGTAATTGTCATGTGACCACAGTGTAAACAGATTGGCTGATCTCACACACAACCCTGTCTGACACCCTGTTGTGATTGCACACACAACCCTGTCTGACACCCTGTTGTGATTGCACACACAACCCTGTCTGACACCTTGTTGTGATTGCACACACAACCCTGTCTGACACCTTGTGATTGCACACACAACCCTGTCTGACACCCTGTTGTGATTGCACACACAACCCTGTCTGACACCTTGTTGTGATTGCACACACAACCCTGTCTACCACCTTGTGATTGCACACACAACCCTGTCTAACACCTTGTTGTGATTGCACACACAACCCTGTCTGACACCCTGTTGTGATTGCACACACAACCCTGTCTGACACTTTGTTGTGATTGCACACACAACCCTGTCTAACACCTTGTTGTGATTGCACACACAACCCTGTCTGACACCTTGTTGTGATTGCACACACAACCCTGTCTGACACTTTGTTGTGATTGCACACACAACCCTGTCTGACACCTTGTGATTGCACACACAACCCTGTCTAACACCTTGTTGTGATTGCACACACAACCCTGTCTGACACCCTGTTGTGATTGCACACACAACCCTGTCTGACACTTTGTTGTGATTGCACACACAACCCTGTCTAACACCTTGTTGTGATTGCACACACAACCCTGTCTGACACCTTGTTGTGATTGCACACACAACCCTGTCTGACACTTTGTTGTGATTGCACACACAACCCTGTCTGACACCCTGTTGTGATTGCACACACAACCCTGTCTGACACCTTGTTGTGATTGCACACACAACCCTGTGATTGCACACACAACCCTGTCTGACACCCTGTTGTGATTGCACACACAACCCTGTCTGACACCTTGTTGTGATTGCACACACAACCCTGTCTGACACCTTGTTGTGATTGCACACACAACCCTGTCTGACACCTTGTTGTGATTGCACACACAACCCTGTCTGACACCTTGTTGTGATTGCACACACAACCCTGTCTGACACTTTGTTGTGATTGCACACACAACCCTGTCTGACACCTTGTTGTGATTGCACACACAACTCTGTCTGACACCCTGTTTTGATTGCACACACAACCCTGTCTGACACCCTGTTGTGATTGCACACACAACCCTGTGATTGCACACACAACCCTGTCTGACACCCTGTTCTGATTGCACACACAACCCTGTCTGACACATTGTTGTGATTGCACACACAACCCTGTCTGACACCTTGTTGTGATTGCACACACAACCCTGTGATTGCACACACAACCCTGTCTGACACCCTGTTCTGATTGCACACACAACCCTGTCTGACACCTTGTTGTGATTGCACACACAACCCTGTCTGACACCTTGTTGTGATTGCACACACAACTCTGTCTGACACCCTGTTTTGATTGCACACACAACCCTGTCTGACACCCTGTTGTGATTGCACACACAACCCTGTGATTGCACACACAACCCTGTCTGACACCCTGTTCTGATTGCACAAACAACCCTGTCTGACATCTTGTTGTGATTGCACACACAACCCTGTCTGACACCTTGTTGTGATTGCACACACAACCCTGTGATTGCACACACAACCCTGTCTGACACCCTGTTCTGATTGCACACACAACCCTGTCTGTCACCTTGTTGTGATTGCACACACAACCCTGTCTGACACTTTGTTGTGATTACACACACAACCCTGTCTGACACCCTGTTGTGATTGCACACACAACCCTGTCCGACACCCTGTTGTGATTGCACACACAACCCTGTCTGACACCTTGTTGTGATTGCACACACAACCCTGTCTGACACCCTGTTGTGATTGCACACACAACCCTGTGATTGCACACACAACCCTGTGATTGCACACACAACCCTGTCTGACACCCTGTTCTGATTGCACACACAACCCTGTCTGACACCTTGTTGTGATTGCACACACAACCCTGTCTGACACTTTGTTGTGATTGCACACACAACCCTCTCTGACACTCTGTTGTGATTGCACACACAACCCTGTCTGACACCTTGTTGTGATTGCACACACAACCCTGTCTGACACTTTGTTGTGATTGCACACACAACCCTGTCTGACACCTTGTTGTGATTGCACACACAACCCTGTCTGACACTTTGTTGTGATTGCACACACAACCCTGTCTGACACTTTGTTGTGATTGCACACACAACCCTGTCTAACACTTTGTTGTGATTGCACACACAACCCCTGTCTGACACCTTGTTTCCATCTAAACATTGGATGTGCTCAGAAAGCACATATACACTGTATATGGTTAGAAAACATGGCTAAACTGTGTATCTGTCCAGGACACATGTCCTGTCTATCTGTCCAGGACACATGTCCTGTCTATCTGTCCAGGACACATGTCCTAACCGTGTATTTGCTCAGGAAACAAGTCTAAACATTTGTAGAAACAAATGTGGTTTATGTGGTGAACAATACACTTTATTATTAAAGGGTCACAAATTGGGCATGCAGGCCCGTCTTACATTAGGCCCTTCCAAACACTCATCTGCTGGCACATCAGTGATCTAGTGTGCATGTTACATTGTCAGGGTGAGCAGTCTGTGGGTGTCTAAGTTGTGTCGATGTTCCTCTCCAGGTTTACAGGGAAGCCAAGGAGTGCTTGAACCTGCTGTCCTACAAACTGGCGGACCAGCCCTACATGTTTGGCAGACTGTAAGTTCTGTTGAGTTGTGGAATGTATCTAGGCTTCTGGGATATGTGCTGGGTTCTGGGATACGTGCTGGGTTTTGGGATACATGCTGGGTTCTGGGATACATGTTGGTTTCTCAGATACACGCTGGGTTCTCGGATACATTATGGTTTTGAGATACTTAATGGGTTCTGGGATACATGATGGGTTCTGGGATACATCCTGGGTTCTGGGATATGTGATGGGTTCTGGGATATGTGCTGGGTTCTGGGATACATGATGGGTTCTGGGATACATGATGGGTTCTGGGATACATGATGGGTTCTGGGATACATGATGGGTTCTGGGATATGTGATGGGTTCTGGGATACATCCTGGGTACTGGGATACATGATGGGTTCTGGGATACATCCTGGGTTCCGGGATACATGATGGGTTCTGGGATTGAAAGCAGGTTAAGTGCAGTAAAGATATGAAAAATAAACAAAACTAACATGATTATGTTTACATGTATATTAATGTAAGATGGGGGGGGGGGGGGTGTTAAACAGTGGTCCCTCTAGTGAGAGGAAGCCACTTCCCTGTGGGTGGACGTGGATTCTACCTGGTTCCCCCAGTCCTCTCCCGCTCACATCTGGCTTCCAGACTGCTAGAATGGGATGTGTGCTGTCACCTGATCCGTTCTGTTTATACGGTGGAATAATGAGGTCTATGCAATATATGCTGGTGTGATAGTTGGGGGAATCATATAAACACTCTTAGCAATGCTGATGACACCGATGATATCACAGACAGCAAAATACAGTTGCAGGAAATAGTTGATGTAGTCACAGTTAAGGATCAGAATACAGGCTTAGTGGTGCTAGCAGGAAAAACAGAGGTGATGGTGATAAAAGTTCTCCAGAGTGAACATCAAATTCATTGGAACAGTCTAGATCAAGGTGAGAGTTCTTGTCCTCATCATCTTGAAGTAGCAGACCGAAGATGTGTGAGGGAAGTGACGCGTAGAATAGCACACAGCAGTCCTCGGGTGGAAGACTAGGTTATGCAGCATCTTTGTCATTGAATGGAACATATTTTAAACGAAAGCAGCATTAAACAGGGCAGTCAATATTGTATGCAGCAAATCTTTGTCAGCAAATGTAGAACTGGTCTTTATCTTTATTTTGTGAATATCCACTTTGTAATCACGACTTATGATGCTGTAAACATGTTTCATGAGATTTTGGTAATCATAGTCATTGTCTGCCAGCAAGACATTCCACTAATACATGGTTTATCATTCACTCAACTAGACTGTCAGCCATTTCACTAATACATGGTTTATCATTCACTCAACTAGACCGTCTTCTCTCGATGCCCTGGTGTTTGGCTATTTGACACCCTTGTTGAAGGCACCATTGCCTAGCAACCCTCTACAGACCCATCTGGCACAGTGCACCAATCTGACCCGCATGTGCAATGAGATTTTGACGTCGTTCTTCCCTGCAGACGTCGGAGGTAATCAGTGTGAAATGTTGGATGTGGGCGCAGGTTGAGGATATGTTGTAGAGTTGGTGGTCATAGGTAATCAGGGATGTGAGGGTGTGCTGTAGGGTTGGTGGTCAGAGCTAATCATTGTAAACATGTTGGATGTGGGTATAGTTTGAAGGTATGTTGTAGGTTTGGTGGTCAGAGGTAATCTGAGAAATGTTGGATGTGGGCACAGTTTGAGGGTATGTTGTAGAGTTGGTGGTCAAAGGTAATCAGTGTGAAATGTTGGATTTGAGCACAGTTTGATGGTATTTTGTAGGATTGGTGGTCAGCTGTAATCAGTGTGAAATGTTGGATGTGGGCACAGTTTGAGGGTATGTTGAAGGGTTGGTGGTCAGAGGTAATCATTGTGAAATGTTGGATGTGGGCATAGTTTGAGGGTATGTTGTAGGTTTGGTGGTCAGAGGTAATCTGTGAAATGTTGGATGTGGGCACATTTTGAGGGTATGTTGTAGGTTTGGTGGTCAGAGGTAATCTGTGAAATGTTGGATATGGGCACAGTTTGAGGGTATGTTGTAGGTTTGGTGGTCAGGGGTAATCTGTGAAATGTTGGATGTGGGCACAGTTTGAGGGTATGTTGTAGGCTTGGTGGTCAAAGGTAATCTGTGAAATGTTGGATGTGGGCACAGTTTGAGGGTATGTTGTAGGTTTGGTGGTCAGAGGTAATCTGTGTGAAATGTTGGATTTGAGCACAGTTTGAAGGTGTGTAGGATTGGTGGTCAGATGTAGTCAATGTGAAATGGATTTGAGCACAGTTTGAGGGTATGTTGTAGGGTTGGTGGTCAGAGGTAATCATTGTGACATGTTGGATGTGGGGGTGTGTTGTAAGGTTGGTGGTCAGAGGTAATCATTGTGACATGTTGGATGTGGGGGTATGTTGTAGGGTTGGTGGACAGAGGTAATTGGTGTGATATGTTGGATGTGGGTGCAGGTTGAGGGTATGTTGTAGGTTTGGTGGTCAGAGGTAATCTGTAAAATGCTGGATGTGGGCGCAGGTTGAGGGCATGTTGTAGGGTTTGTGGTCAGAGGTAATCTGTGAAATGTTGGATGTGGGCTCAGGTTGAGGGTATGTTGTAGGGTTGGTGGTCAGAGGTAATCTGTGAAATGTTGGATGTGGGCTCAGGTTGAGGGTATGTTGTAGGGTTGGTGGTCAGAGGTAATCAGTGTGAAATGTTGGATGTGGGCACAGTTTGAGGGTATGTTGTAGGGTTTGTGGTTAGAGGTAATCAGTGTGAAATGTTGGATGTGAGCACAGACTGAGGTTAAGGTGTAGGTTGGTGGTCAGGTAATTATTGTGAAATGTTGGATTGAGCAAGAGAGAGAGAGAGAGACTGTTGTATAGTTGGCGGATGTAGATGTGGCTAGTCTTTCCTGTTGTGTGTTTGTGAAGTGTTACTACCATCACAGTTTTGTAGTCCTGAGTGTGTCGACGTAGATGTGGCCAGTCTATTCTGCTGTGTGTATGTGAAGTGTTCAAACGATCACAGTTTTGTAGTCCTGAGTCTGTGGATGTAGATACGGCCAGTCTATTCTGCTGTGTGTATATGAAGTGTTCAAACGATCACAGTTTTGTAGTCCTGAGTCTGTGGACGTAGATGCGGCCAGTTTTTCCCTCCCATAGTGATTAAGGAGAGCTGACATCCAGCCCTTATCTGGCTACACTCATACCATTGTCCAGTGAACATCCTAACCATTACGCACCCGCTACTGAGTCTTCTGTGATTAACGCAACCTACTTTCTCCCACAGAAACTGAGAATGTAACAAGCCAGCAGAAGACGAAGAAAGAGGATGGCAAGTCTGAGGTCCACGAGTATCCTCGCAGACATCGCAACATGATTCTGGCGGCCATCTTTGCTGGGACGGCCATGCTAGGGTATGCTGTGGCCAACGGTCTGCTGCAGGTCAGTGTCACCGATGCGGACCCTGGCTTAAACATTAGACCAGTAGCGCCAACTATATCTAGCAACCTGGGGTAAAGACAGGGCGATGAGGGACCCCAGGTCAAGACATGACAATAACAGAACACCTCACACAAAGACACTGCAGTAACTGAAGACCTCAGACAAAGATATGACAATATATGAAGACCCCAGACAAAGACATAATAATATCTCAAGACCTCATTCTAAGACAATAAAAAGTCACTTAAAAGTCGACTTCATTGCACCGGGTTTTATCCCATATGGCTCGGTCTCTTTCCGCAGTGCGGAAAGCGCCGTACAACGCACAAACTCCGTAGCTCTAGCGACGACCCACAGGAGTCTCTTAAAATTTCACTTGTGAGCTGAAGGGTGCAACCCGGAAGCGAATCCACAACCTTCGGAGTCTGAGTCAAACGGCTTGACCACTTCGCCACGAAGACTCCCTAAAGACAGAAATAATAATATAGACAGACATAATAATATTTGAAGACATTACACAAAGACATGACTAACTGAAGACCTCGAACAAAGACGACAGTATCTGAAGACTTCAAACAAATATATAGATGATAAGAATAATAAAAGTTTTGAGTTGTGGAGACAGTGGTTGTGTCTCATCATGTTGAGATGTTGGCACAATTTTCTGATGTTGTCATTGAGATAGTACATCTTTTATCATGTAATCAAGTATATTTCAATATTGTGTTGTGTGTATTTGGTGCTGCTTGCTTATCTGGGTTGTGTGTTGTTGAGACAGTAGTTGTCGGCTGGTGTTGAGATTATGCGAGCTGTTGGGATGTGTGGTGTTGAGACAGTGACTGCTGGATGGTGTTGAGATTATGTGTGGTGTTGAGACATTGGCTGTTGGGATGTGTTGAGATTGTATGAGTTGTTGAGACAGTGGCTGTTGGGATGCGTGGTGTTGAGACAGTGGCTGTGTGTGTTCAGTGCTGGGTGATTAGCTGTGTTGCATGGTGTTGGGAAATGACTGTTGAGATGATGAGTGTGTTGTGGAGACAGTGATTGTGTTGCCTGATGTTGAGAAGGTGCTGACACTGTGGAGACAATTGTTGTATTATGTAATGTTGGGATGCTGCTGACACTGTTGTATCTTTGCATTTGATAAACTCTGTATCTATGCAAGATGTTTTTATACCAATCACTGATTAAATAAATACATATTTGTCTTGATCCACTAGTTTGTGTATATGTGTGTGTATGTGCATGCGAGAGAGAGAGAGAGAGAATTTTCATTTGTAAATTAGCGTTTGTCTCGCATCCTTCAGTATTTTGCTAATTGTGATTGTGTCTCATCCTTCAGTATTTCACTAACCGAGATTGTATATCATCCTTTAGTATTTCACTAATTGTGCTTGCGTCTCTTTGTGTCAGTCAGGTCTTAGTCAGATATGACTGAGCTACCGTATAACAGTAGACGGTACTACCTGGTTTCTGTTAGCGCCGAAAGTTGGGCGGCGCTTACCAAACCCGACACCCCACATTGTGTCAACGGCTTCGGGCGGAAGAGCGCAATTGGGAGGGTACAAGCCTTACCCTGGTGCGAGGAAATGCAAGCTAAAGACAAAATTGTCATGGCAGGGCAGACCAGGCCCTAAGCCTTGGTTGGCGACTGGTCTAGGATCGAAGCTCCGACAGGCGGACAGTTAGAGCATTGCTTTGCTGATCCGGCAGCTTCTGCAGCTTGTCTTGTTCCAGATGTAGGGGTGTTACCTTTCCTCTGGAGTGAACTAGGCAGGCCGAGAGAGGGATCATGCTGCATGGGCAACACATGATCTCTATATTTTAGCCCAGGCTTTGTGCTATGGAGAGGCAATAACTCCATCCCTGGTCTTAACTGGTCTCGGAATCAAAGCGAGAGGCAACTGTTTAATTATCCCTAGATCAGGAAATCAACATCCGGATTGGTAAGGCAGCAACAACAATGAACAGGTTAAGAAAAAGAGTCTGGGAGAACAGGAAGCTTACTGCCAAAACAAAAGTCCTTGTCTATCAAGCCTGTGTCCTTAGTACTCTTCTTTATGGCAGTGAAACCTGGACAACTTACTCACACCAAGAGAACAATTTAAACAGCTTTCATATGCGGTGTCTGCGAAGAATTCTTGGTATTAAGTGGCAAGACAAAATCACAAATACTGAAGTATTGGAAAGATCAGGTTGTGTGACAGTTTATTCCATGCTCAGTCTTCGTAGACTTAGATGGATAGGACATCTTAGGAGGATGGATGATGGTAGAATACCAAAGGATATCTTTTTTGGTGAATTACAGATGGGTAAGAGATCTCAGGGTCGGCCTCTACTACGATACAAAGATGTGTGTAAGCGGGACATGATTGATACAGGCATTGATAATGCACATTGGGAGCAAGTCGCCGCTGAACGTGTTGCATGGAGGGCAAATATCAGAAATGGAATAAAGTCAAAGGAGAAAATTATTGCAGAAAAGTCACACACCAAGCGTTTGAGACGTAAGATGGTGCATGATGGTGGAAATGACCACGTGTTCACATGCACCCACTGTGAACGGACATTTACAGCGCAAATTGGCCTTATCAGTCACACTCGTTACCGCCATAGTTAAAAGTTATGCCTTTTTAAAGCACAAACTATCGTCTGTCAAGACGGCAAGGTGCCAATGAAGCTTGCGTCTCATCCTTCAGAATTTCACTAATTGCGATTGTATCTCATCCTTCATTATTTCATTAATTGCGATTGTGTCTCATCCTTCAATATTTCACTAATTGTGATTGTGTCTCATCCTTCAATATTTCACTGATTGTGATTGTGTCTCATCCTACAACAATTGCACAAGTATCTCATTCTCATCCTGTGTAGTTGTGTTTGTATCAGTTGGGTTGAGTTGAGCTAAGAACTGACATCACTTCACTCAGGACATTCCCATATGTGATCCGTCCTCTTGTTCAACATCCAGCGAAGGGACACTACTAATCATTCCCATTGCTATTAGATTGAAAGTTCTCCTTGTCTTCCCTCTAAGTTTTGAGATTCATACCAGAACCCCTGCCAATCCACCATAATCTCATTCTTTCCACATACTCTCAATGTGTTCCCCCACCTTCTCCACAAGTGCACGACCACCCCACCCCCCTTGTCCATAGGCAAACTACCACCAAGAGGTGCATTCCCTGCTAGCCTATCAGCCTGTTCATCCCCCCCCCCCCCCCATGCTGGAGGTCATATGTCAGACTCTCCTTTTTGCAATGAAACCCAAACCACTCCGTCTGGTTCTCACCACTGACCCATCAGTATAGATGACTATGTCACACATCATTACTCTGGATCAGCTGTTGCACTTCAAACTCAGTGCAGCTCGCTGTCCATTCTCTGCACTCACGACCCAGTGTTATTATTACATTATGCCAGTCCGTCATGTCTTCCGGAACTTCAACCCACTCTCTTTCACGATTGATGGTCTCTAGATCACACACCTGACTTATAGAAAGTTCTGCGAGTGCCATCCAGGACCTGCCTCGTCTTAGTCTATGACCCTTGACCATATCCATTGCTGCATGTAGCGGGTTATCCCTGTCTGCGGCAACTCTCAGGTACCATTTGGCCTGAAGAACCCTATGCCTATCCGTCATTGTAGGTAGCGCCAGGATATGCCTCATGCATATAATTGGTGTGTCCTTTATGCATCCCAGGATCACCTGCATGGCAGCATTCTGTATGCGCTCCAACTTTCATGCTGGCTCTTTGATACTGTCAGCAGCCTCAAACCATACTCAGTGACAGAAATTATTAACTGCTGAAAGAGCCTGTAAAGCATCCTCTGGTCTACCCCGGTTGCTGCCATCGCCCTCGATGCATTTAGTCGTCCCCTACCAGCCTTCACCACCAAAGCTTCCACATGATCCTTAAACACCTGTCAAAGGTGATACCCAAATACTTCAGTTTACTCTCGCTACTAAGAGGACATCCATTCAATATAATACATGGGACATCTGCCTTGGCGATCGGGTTATCCAGGGAGTACCACACAACCGATGCCTTGTCTGGGTTTATAACGGCCCTCTGTCCCTGCACCACCCCGCCACCCTGTTTACTGCCATCTGTACGTCTGCAGCCAAACTTTCCCTGTCTCTGTCCTGTCTGTACACCAGCACATCATCTGCAAATGTCAAGATTCTACCCACACCTGGTGTCTCAATAGCTGCGACTTTGCTGGTGTAGACATTAAAGAGCACCGGGGACAAGGCAGAGCCTTGTGGCAGCACAGGTGTAATAGTACAGGGGTGTGTATCATCTGACAGCATGTTATTGTGTATGCTTCTTCTTTCATTGCTTGTGTTCTGTCATCCTTCACCACTCAGTGCCTGCTAGTGTATGCGTGTGTGCGAGATAGATCTCTGACATGTGTCATTGCTTGTGTTCTCTCATCCTTCACCACTCAGTGCCTGCTAGTGTATGCGTGTGTGCGAGATAGATCTCTGACATGTGTCATTGCTTGTGTTCTCTCATCCTTCACCACTCAGTGCCTGCTAGTGTATGCGTGTGTGCGAGATAGATCTCTGACATGTGTCATTGCTTGTGTTCTGTCATCCTTCACCACTCAGTGCCTGCTAGTGTATGCGTGTGTGCGAGATAGATCTCTGACATGTGTCATTGCTTGTGTTCTCTCATCCTTCACCACTCAGTGCCTGCTAGTGTATGCGTGTGTGCGAGATAGATCTCTGACATGTGTCATTGCTTGTGTTCTCTCATCCTTCACCACTCAGTGCCTGCTAGTGTATGCGTGTGTGCGAGATAGATCTCTGACATGTGTCATTGCTTGTGTTCTCTCATCCTTCACCACTCAGTGCCTGCTAGTGTATGCGTGTGTGCGAGATAGATCTTTGACATGTGTCATTGCTTGTGTTCTCTCATCCTTCACCACTCAGTGCCTGCTAGTGTATGCGTGTGTGCGAGATAGATCTTTGACATGTGTCATTGCTTGTGTTCTCTCATCCTTCACCACTCAGTGCCTGCTAGTGTATGCGTGTGTGCGAGATAGATCTTTGACATGTGTCATTGCTTGTGTTCTCTCATCCTTCACCACTCAGTGCCTGCTAGTGTATGCGTGTGTGCGAGATAGATCTTTGACATGTGTCATTGCTTGTGTTCTCTCATCCTTCACCACTCAGTGCCTGCTAGTGTATGCGTGTGTGCGAGATAGATCTCTGACATGTGTCATTGCTTGTGTTCTCTCATCCTTCACCACTCAGTGCCTGCTAGTGTATGCGTGTGTGCGAGATAGATCTTTGACATGTGTCATTGCTTGTGTTCTCTCATCCTTCACCACTCCGTGACTGCTAGTGTATGCGTGTGTGCGAGAGAGATCTCTGACATGTGTCATTGCTTGTGTTCTCTCATCCTTCACCACTCATTGCCTGCTAGTGTAGACCAAACTTCTCTGGCCTTAACCAACCATGGGGCAGTAGCCTGACCACAACCAACTTCTACATCCCTGCCCAACTTACAACAATCAACATAAACAGATGCAGCAGCAACCAACTTCATTACACCAACAATAACAACTATATTGGGATGTCATGAACCTGAAACTAACTGCTGCCTTCACTAGAGACATCAGCCTGGAGGTTTGAGTGTGACCGAGGAGGAACTACTGACTGGACTAGAGACATCAGCCTGGAGGTTTGTGTGTGACAAAGGAGGAACTGCCTTCACTAGAGACATCAGCCTGGAGGTTTGTGTGTGACAAAGGAGGAACTGCCTTCACTAGAGACATCAGCCTGGAGGTTTGAGTGTGACCAAGGAGGAACTGCCTTCACTAGAGATATCAACCTGGAGGTTTGAGTGTGACCGAGGAGGAACTACTGACTGGACTGGAGACATCAGCCTGGAGGTTTGAGTGTGACCAAGGAGGAACTGCTGACTGGACTAGAGACATCAGCCTGGAGGTTTGAGTGTGACCAAGGAGGAACTGCTTTCACTAGAGACATCAGCCTGGAGGTTTGAGTGTGACCAAGGAGGAACTGCTGACTGGACTAGAGACATCAGCCTGGAGGTTTGAGTGTGACCAAGGAGGAACTGCCTTCACAAGAGACAGCCTGGAGGTTTGAGTGTAACCAATGAGGAACTGGTGCCTTCACTAGAGACATCAGCCTTCACTAGAGACATCAGCCTTCACTAGAGACATCAGCCTTCACTAGAGACATCAGCCTTCACTAGAGACATCAGCCTTCACTAGAGACATCAGCCTTCACTAGAGACATCAGCCTTCACTAGAGACATCAGCCTTCACTAGAGACATCAGCCTTCACTAGAGACATCAGCCTGGAAGTTTGAGTGTGACCCAAGAGCAACTGTTGGTGTAGGTTGTCTAGCTAGTTCTCTGTTGCGCGCACGCACGCATGCACACACACACACAGAGTGCTCCTCGTAGAACCTGACACTGTGAACCACCAGGCCTAAACTCAGGACGAGAGTCCCAGCACAGTATGTTGACAGATGTGATCTCTGCTGTAGTAGAATATGCCAGGAACACAATCCCAGAACTGTATGTTGACAGATGTGATCTTTGGACCAGGGGTGGGGAATCCCCAGACATCTCTGCGCCTGGGAGGGCACTCGTAGGACTGGCCAACGTTGCATGGATGGGTGTTGAGGCAAAGCTGCAAGCAGACGTTTGCAGGGTATGATGTGTTCTGACTGATTCCAACTCCCGACCCTCAGATAATCCGTGTGTGGTTTGTGGGAGTCGACTGCCAGGACAGTGATCCTTGACAAAACTTTCGTCAATGTTTAAATAGTGCCTCAATGACAGATTATGTCATGGTGATGTTTATATGATGCCTCAGTGACAGATGATGTTAAAGTTAAAATCTGAAGTGGGAACGCACGGTGATGTCAAATTTTCTGATGTCAACACTGAGCTATATGCTAGACAGAGACTTGTCGTTTATGACGCAACTGTCGCCGTGGGCCGCCGGACACCAGTCTGCCTGTGGGCTGCTACCTGCAGGATCAACGAGCGTTTGTAGAGTTCCCAGTTGACTTTAGTCTGTAGGCTGTCCTGCAAGCTTTCCTCGTCCGGGTATGGCTGGATGATCTCCGCTAATCTCTTCCTCAAGGAGTCGTTGGCGTGTTTGACGAAGAAAGCCTTGGAGAGCATCACACACTCTGCTCCTAGACTCACCTGAAATGTGCATCACCCCAATGTTAGGCACCGCCTACATGGGCAAGTCAATGTGTAAGTTAGAAACAAGTATGTGAAGAATACAGTATGAGATGTGAACTTGAACACCATTTATTATTGTACTTACAACTCGGGGGACTGCGTGGTCTCGAGGTATCGTGTCCGCCTCGAGTGCTGGAGGTCCCGGGTTCATGCCCCGGTGAGGACCGGGATATTTTCATGTGGACTTCTAGTAATAAAATTTCCCCTGGTCTCTGGGTAGTGAGATCGGACGCCCGTGTGTATTGTTGTGCACGTAAAAAATCCCTTGGCAGTTGGAAATCGAAAAATAGTAGCCTAACGGCGCTGCTCGGGCAAAATTTCGAGTTAAAAATCTATCCAAAAGTATTTCAGGATCCTCGCCGGTGCTACGGAGTTCGTGCACTGAACTGAGTTTTTCCAGACTCGACTCAGGTTTGAGTTAGGAGAAGCACGGAGCACTTATGGGTTACACCCGTGTGCCGTGATGTTGATCCTTAAACTAAACGACTAAACTAACTTACAACTCCTTATTTCTCAACATAATCTCTATTAATATTGGTGCATTTAACCCATCGTTTTATCAGTACTCCAATACCCTGCACCATGTAAGCCATTTGGGCGGTCGCCATAGCCACGTGTGCAGCTCTCGCTCAACCTCTTCGTCATCAGCAAATCATTTGCCACCAAAGTGGACCACATGTGGACATCGCCGTGGGCTAGGGCAGGGCTGCAGGCCGGACGTTCAAGAAGTGTTCACCCTAGAGTTGCTAGTGAGGCACCCTTGACTCATCGCCGGTGACAATCTTGTTGAGCATGTGTTCCCTTCATACAAATGTACAGTCTCTTTCAGGTCTGTCAACTGGCTGAGGTGTTTCACAGAAAGCCTCATTCAGTTCATTAGTGTTCTTCAGTCAATTTGCCGGGCACCAATTGTGACCACTCTCTGCAAACATTCAACAAATCATGCATTCTCCTCTAGGCTGAACCACGAGAACTTCCTGCTACAGACGCAACATTGTCTACCGTGACCCATCTGTCTGCTCTATAACCCACATCGTGACCAACCTGTCTGCTCTATAACCCACATCGTGACCCACCTGTCTGCTCTATAATAATCGTCTGGACCCGTCGCACAGCTGATTCTGTGACCGTCTGTACAGGGCGAGCTGGTCGGTGTTCATCAACAAATCGTGAATGTCCTTGAGAGAACATAGCCATCCAGTTGTTTTATAATGCGCGACCAACATTTCTCGCCACAGACAACAATATTTCCCTAACATCAAGTTCTCTACCCCTCTCCCCCCCCCCCCATCTCCCCCCCCCCCCAAAAAAAAAACTAACAAAAGCACGCTATCATTCTGTGGTACAATCTTCCAACATGACCGACATTTGTAATGCCTCGTGCGTATGAAACTTCGTTTGCACATATGTATTCGGAAATTATCGTCCTCCACACACTGACACAAGCTAGATGTATATGCCACATGTCGACACCTTTATGAACCACCAACAACTTCCATGTTTGCTCATTGAGACGGAGCATTTTGGGGTGTCTCGCGAGTGTCGTGACGTCATTTTGGTAACTATCAATGCTGCCACAGCTGGGGATTGAACCCAGACCGCTGTCTAGGCATGCCTGACCACTGCCCGCCACGCCACGGTCGCTGTCGTATACTTCTTTCTTTAAACAAATATTCGCAAATTAACAGCAGAAGTGATATCATCATCATCACCATCATCATCACCATTTTCATCATCATCATCATCATGTGCCATGCCGATAAGCGTGGGCGGTCATGTTTCACCATTTCAGACGATCACCAGAATCCTGGCTTAGCTCTGTGTTCTGGTCTCCACCATGCCACTTGGCCAAGCCATCCTGATATTTACTTTTCTACCTTCCTCTTGTTCTTTTCTCTTCCATCTTGCCAGCTATCACATGTTCTCTAGTTGATTTCTTCTCTTAAAATACCAAAAAATATTGACTGTCTATATGTAATTTTTCTAATCAGTTTACGGTTTTCATTTGTTTGAAGTAATGTACACAACTACTTACACAGCTACAACCACACAACTGCAACTATACACGTGTGTACATGACACGAACAATCCATCCATCATGTGCCATGCCGTTAAGCGTGGGCGGTCATGAATCGCCAATTCACTCGATCACCAGAGTACTGGTTCAGCTCAGTGTTCTTGTCTCGACTCTGTCACGGGGTCAAGCCATCCAGGTATTTACCTCTCTGTCTTCCCCTTATTCTCTTTCCCTCGATCTTGCCACGAACAATAAATGGACAAAAATACATTTAATTGGTGTGCATGAGTTACACATAGAATGAGATGTGAGATTGTCCAACCTACCAAACTGACACTGGGCGGGTTCGAGTCCAAGTTGTTGTTGACCATGTCCAAGCCCTGCAAATAGAGCAGACCTGGTCATCACTCATACAACCGTGGTCATCATTCACACAACCGTGGTCATCATTGATACAACCGTGGTCATCACTCACACAACCGTGGTCATCATTGATACAACCGTGGTCATCATTTACACAACCGTGGTCATCACTCACACAACCGTGGTCATCATTGATACAACCGTGGTCATCACTGATACAACCGTGGTCATCATTGACACAACCGTGGTCATCATTGATACAACCGTGGTCATCATTGAAACAACCGTGGTCATCACTCACACAACCGTGGTCATCATTGATACAACCGTGGTCATCATTGATACAACCGTGGTCATCATTGATACAACCGTGGTCATCATTGATACAACCGTGGTCATCATTGATACAACCGTGGTCATCATTGATACAACCGTGGTCATCATTGATACAACCGTGGTCATCATTGATACAACCGTGGTCATCACTCACACAACCGTGGTCATCATTGACACAACCGTGGTCATCACTCACACAACCGTGGTCATCATTGACACAACCGTGGTCATCACTCACACAACCGTGGTCATCATTTACACAACCGTGGTCATCATTGACACAACCGTGGTCATCACTCACACAACCGTGGTCATCATTGATACAACCGTGGTCATCATTGATACAACCGTGGTCATAATTGATACAACCGTGGTCATCATTGATACAACCGTGGTCATCATTGATACAACCGTGGTCATCATTCACACAACCGTGGTCATCACTCACACAACCGTGGTCATCATTGATACAACCGTGGTCATCATTGATACAACCGTGGTCATCATTTACACAACCGTGGTCATCATTCACACAACCGTGGTCATCATTGATACAACCGAGGTCATCATTGATACAACCGTGGTCATCATTGATACAACCGTGGTCATCATTGATACAACCGTGGTCATCATTGATACAACCGTGGTCATCATTGACACAACCGTGGTCATCATTGACACAACCGTGGTCATCATTGATACAACCGTGGTCATCATTGATACAACCGTGGTCATCATTGATACAACCGTGGTCATCAATCACACAACCGTGGTCATCATTGATACAACCGTGGTCATCATTGATACAACCGTGGTCATCACTCATACAACCGTGGTCATCACTCATACAACCGTGGTCATCATTGACACAACCGTGGTCATCATTGATACAACCGTGGTCATCATTGACACAACCGTGGTCATCATTGATACAACCGTGGTCATCATTGATACAACCGTGGTCATCACTCACACAATCGTGGTCATCATTGATACAACCGTGGTCATCATTGATACAACCGTGGTCATCATTGATACAACCGTGGTCATCACTCACACAACCGTGGTCATCATTGATACAACCGTGGTCATCATTGATACAACCGTGGTCATCATTGATACAACCGTGGTCATCATTGACACAAACGTGGTCATCACTCACACAACCGTGGTCATCATTGATACAACCGTGGTCATCATTGATACAACCGTGGTCATCATTGACACAACCGTGGTCATCACTCACACAACCGTGGTCATCATTGACACAACCGTGGTCATCATTGACACAACCGTGGTCATCATTGATACAACCGTGGTCATCATTTACACAACCGTGGTCATCATTGACACAACCGTGGTCATCATTGATACAACCGTGGTCATCATTGATACAACCGTGGTCATCATTTACACAACCGTGGTCATCACTCACACAACCGTGGTCATCATTGATACAACCGTGGTCATCATTGATACAACCGTGGTCATCACTGATACAACCGTGGTCATCATTGATACAACCGTGGTCATCATTGATACAACCGTGGTCATCATTGATACAACCGTGGTCATCATTTACACAACCGTGGTCATCATTGACACAACCGTGGTCATCATTGATACAACCGTGGTCATCATTGATACAACCGTGGTCATCATTCACACAACCGTGGTCATCACTCACACAACCGTGGTCATCATTGATACAACCGTGGTCATCATTGATACAACCGTGGTCATCATTTACACAACCGTGGTCATCATTTACACAACCGTGGTCATCATTGACACAACCGTGGTCATCATTGACACAACCGTGGTCATCATTCACACAACCGTGGTCATCATTGACACAACCGTGGTCATCATTCACACAAACGGGGTCATCATTGATACAACCGTGGTCATCATTTACACAACCGTGGTCATCAGCCACACAATCGTGGTCATCATTTACACAACCGTGGTCATCATTGACACAACCGTTATCATCATCCACACAACCGTGGTCATCATTCACACAACCGTGGTCATCATTTACACAACCGTGGTCATCATTTACACAACCGTGGTCATCATTCACACAACCGTGGTAATCATTCACACAACCGTTATCATCATTCACACAACCGTGGTCATCATTTACACAACCGTTATCATCATCCACACAACCGTGGTCATTACTCACACAACAGTTATCATCATTCACACAACCATGGTCATCATTCACACAACCGTGGTCATCATTCACACAACTGTGGTCATCACTCACACAACCGTGGTAATCATTCACACAACCGTGGTCATCATTCACACAGCCGTGGTCATCATTTACACAACCGTGGTCATCATTCACACAACCGGAGTCATCATTCACACAACCGTGGTCATCATATACACAACCGTGGTCATCATTCACACAACCGTTATCATCATCCACACAACCGTGGTCATCATTTACACAACCGTGGTCATCATTCACACAACCGTGGTCATCATTTACACAACCGTGGTCATCATTGACACAACCGTTATCATCATCCACACAACCGTGGTCATCATTCACACAACCGTGGTCATCATTTACACAACCGTGGTCATCATTTACACAACCGTGGTCATCATTCACACAACCGTGGTAATCATTCACACAACCGTTATCATCATTCACACAACCGTGGTCATCATTTACACAACCGTTATCATCATCCACACAACCGTGGTCATCACTCACACAACCGTTATCATCATTCACACAACCGTGGTCATCACTCACACAACCATTATCATCATTCACACAACCGTGGTCATCATTCACACAACCGTGGTCATCATTCACACAACTGTGGTCATCATTTACACAGCCGTGGTCTTCCACACAACCGTGGTCATCATCCACACAACCGTGGTCATCACTCACACAACCGTGGTCATCATTCACACAACCGTGGTCATCATTCACACAACCGTGGTCATCATTCACACAACCGTGGTCATCATTCACACAACCGTGGTCATCATTCACACAACCGTAGTCATCATTTACACAACCGTGATCATCATTCACACTACCGTGGTCATCATCCACACAACCGGGGTCATCATTCACACAACCGTGGTCATCATCCACACAACCGTGGTCATCATCCACACACCCGTGGTCATCATTCACACAACCGTGGTCATCATTCACACAACCGTGGTCATCATTCACACAACCGTGGTCATCATTCACACAACCGTGGTCATCATCCACACAACCGTGGTCATCATTCACACAACCGTGGTCATCATCCACACAACCGTGGTCATCATTCACACAACCGTGGTCATCATCCACACAACCGTGGTCATCATTCACACAACCGTGGTCATCATTCACACAACCGTGGTCATCATTCACACAACCGTGGTCATCATTCACACAACCGTGGTCATCATTCACACAACCGTGGTAATCATTCACCCAACCGTGGTCATCATTCACACAACCGTGATCATCATCCACACAACCGTGGTCATCATTCACACAACCGTGGTCATCATTTACACAATACAGGGCGGCACATTGTGGTGACTGTCGAAGAGCACACGGGATTTCATGAACACAACACAGGATGCTACAAATCACAGTTCCGTCGGATTGTATCACAAAAGCAAACACATCACAGATTCCTCAAATATATCACACAAACACATAAATGACAATCTGGTCAGATATCACATCACAAAAGCAAACACATCACAATTTCGTCATGTATCATATCACAAACACACACACACCTCACTGTTTGTGGTGTACTTGACTGGAGTCACGCCATCTTTGTTTATACTTGACCATTTCCGGCGCTTGCTATGCGTCTATTCCAGCTTGAGGTCTTCACCTGACTCCTGGAGTGTGTCGGAAGTGTCGCTCCACGGCCAGGTGTGCCCTCTCTGTCTGACGAGGTCACGGTCATGCTCGCAAAGCATTGGGGTTTGTTTTGATGCCCCATGTTTGCAAGTGAGGCCCATTCTGGGGAGGTGTGCTGCTAGCCTTCCATGCCCTCCTGTTCGTTCAGTCTGAGATTAAGATTATAATCTGTGGGTGCCAGGCAATCTCGTTTATTCTGTCGTTCTCTGATACGTGGTTTATGCTGTCGTTCTCTGGTATATGGTTTATGCTGCCCTCCTCTGATATGTGGTTTATGCAGTCGTCCTCTGTCATGCGGTTTTCAGTTTATTTCTTCCAGTTCGTTCTCATAGATTTCTTCAGTGGTGTTTTTCCTTCCCAACACGATTGAACGTTCAGGGCTGATGTAGGTTTACTACAGCTCTTGCTAGCATGTCAGCTCTGACATGTGCAGGGGCCCCTCACTGGGCTGATGTAGGTTTCAGACAGCTCTTGCTAGCATGTCAGCTCTGACATGTGCAGGGGCCCCTCACTGGGCTGATGTAGGTTTCAGACAGCTCTTGCTAGCATGTCAGCTCTGTCATGTACAGGGGCCCCGCAATGGGCTGATGTACTATACAGGACTAGTCCTATTCTTGTAGACAGCGTTCTAATATTGTCGTTTATTTTCTGGGTGACGTTGTCGTGTTTGGAACATGAGAAGGCTCGGAGGACATACTTTGGATCTGTCAAGGCAGTGGCTTTTTTATGGGTTAGTTCTACTCGATTGTTTAGGTGCTGGAGGGTAGCGGAGAGAGAGAAAAAAAAGGAGGGGCATGGCAGATCTAAATGTGCAATGTTTTACAGATATTAAATGGGCGTGTTTGCCATTGCATCAAGCGTTACTCCCAGTCCCATAGTGTGGACTGTGGCCAGAGCTATGATGAAACTGTGGACACACGCCCCCTGTCGGCAACATTCACACAGTGGATAGTACGGTCCCTGCCGGCAACATTCACACAGTGGATAGTACGGTCCCTGCCGGCAACATTCACACAGTGGATAGTACGGTCCCTGCCGGCAACATTCACACAGTGGATAGTACGGTCCCTGCCGGCAACATTTACTTAGTGGATAGTACGGTCCCTGCCGGCAACATTTACATAGTGGATAGTACGGTCCCTGCCGGCAACATTTACACAGTGGATAGTACGGTCCCTGCAGGCAACATTTACACAGTGGATAGTACGGTCCCTGCCGGCAACATTTACATAGTGGATAGTACGGTCCCTACCGGCAACATTTACATAGTGGATAGTACGGTCCCTGCCGGCAACATTCACACAGTGGATAGTACGGTCCCTGCCGGCAACATTCACACAGTGGATAGTACGGTCCCTGCCGGCAACATTCACACAGTGGATAGTACGGTCCCTGCCGGCAACATTCACACAGTGGATAGTACGGTCCCTGCCGGCAACATTTACAATCCGCCTCGATGTGAACTCAAACCCGTGACCGCCAGGCCGACAGGCAGGCCACGTGACACCACTCTGGGGAGCCAGACCGAGACATGGGGGTAAAACCCGGTGCAGGAAAGTTGATCATCTCGCCGTTAGACTCTCCCATCACCCAGAAGTCAAAAATGTGATCTCCCACGCCAGTCAGCCAGAACTTGATGATATTTATGATGATGATGAGGGTATGTGGTTATACAGACACACAAACAGACAGAATCTACAGACAGTCACAGGAAAACGGATCTTACAAACAGACAGTCACAGGAAAACGGATCTTACAAACATACAGATCCTACAGACAAACATGGGATAACGGATCTTACAAACATACAGATCCTACAGACAAACATGGGATAACGGATCTTACAAACATACAGATCCTACAGACACACATGGGATAACGGATCTTACAAACATACAGATCTTACAGACAAACATGGGATAACGGATCTTACAAACATACAGATCCTACAGACAAACATGGGATAACGGATCTTACAAACATACAGATCTTACAGACAAACATGGGATAACGGATCTTACAATCATACAGATCCTACAGACAAACATGGGATAACGGATCTTACAAACATACAGATCCTACAGACAAACATGGGATAACGGATCTTACAAACATACAGATCTTACAGACAAACATGGGATAACGGATCATACAAACATACAGATCTTACAGACAAACATGGGATAACGGATCTTACAAACATACAGATCTTACAGACAAACATGGGATAACGGATCTTACAAACATACAGATCTTACAGACAAACATGGGATAACGGATCTTACAAACATACAGATCCTACAGACAAACATGGGATAACGGATCTTACAATCATACAAATCCTACAGACAAACATGGGATAACGGATCTTACAAACATACAGGTCTTACAGACAAACATGGGATAACGGATCTTACAAACATACAGATCTTACAGACAAACATGGGATAACGGATCTTACAAACATACAGATCCTACAGACAAACATGGGATAACGGATCTTACAAACATACAGATCCTACAGACAAACATGGGATAACGGATCTTACAATCATACAGATCCTACAGACAAACATGGGATAACGGATCTTACAAACATACAGATCTTACAGACAAACATGGGATAACGGATCTTAAAAACATACAGATCTTACAGACAAACATGGGATAACGGATCTTACAAACATACAGATCCTACAGACAAACATGGGATAACGGATCTTACAAACATACAGATCTTACAGACAAACATGGGATAACGGATCTTACAAACATACAGATCTTACAGACAAACATGGGATAACGGATCTTACAATCATACAGATCCTACAGACAAACATGGGATAACGGATCTTACAAACATTCAGATCTTACAGACAAACATGGGATAACGGATCATACAAACATACAGATCTTACAGACAAACATGGGATAACGGATCTTACAAACATACAGATCTTACAGACAAACATGGGATAACGGATCTTACAATCATACAGATACTACAGACAAACATGGGATAACGAATCTTACAAACATACAGATCCTACAGACAAACATGGGATAACGGATCTTACAAACATACAGATCTTACAGACAAACATGGGATAACGGATCTTACAAACATACAGATCTTACAGACAAACATGGGATAACGGATCTTACAATCATACAGATCCTACAGACAAACATGGGATAACGGATCTTACAAACATACAGATCCTACAGACAAACATGGGATAACGGATCTTACAAACATACAGATCTTACAGACAAACATGGGATAACGGATCTTACAATCATACAGATCCTACAGACAAACATGGGATAACGGATCTTTCAAACATACAGATCCTACAGACAAACATGGGATAACGGATCTTACAAACATACAGATCTTACAGACAAACATGGGATAACGGATCTTACAATCATACAGATCCTACAGACAAACATGGGATAACGGATCTTACAAACATATAGATCCTACAGACAAACATGGGATAACGGATCTTACAAACATACAGATCTTACAGACAAACATGGGATAACGGATCTTACAATCATACAGATCCTACAGACAAACATGGGATAACGGATCTTACAAACATACAGATCCTACAGACAAACATGGGATAACGGATCTTACAAACATATAGATCCTACAGACAAACATGGGATAACGGATCTTACAAACATACAGATCTTACAGACAAACATGGGATAACGGATCTTACAATCATACAGATCCTACAGACAAACATGGGATAACGAATCTTACAAACATACAGATCCTACAGACAAACATGTGATAACGGATCTTACAAACATACAGATCTTACAGACAAACATGGGATAACGGATCTTACAAACATACAGATCTTACAGACAAACATGGGATAACGGATCTTACAATCATACAGATCCTACAGACAAACATGGGATAACGGATCTTACAAACATACAGATCCTACAGACAAACATGGGATAACGGATCTTACAAACATACAGATCTTACAGACAAACATGGGATAACGGATCTTACAATCATACAGATCCTACAGACAAACATGGGATAACGGATCTTACAAACATACAGATCCTACAGACAAACATGGGATAACGGATCTTACAAACATACAGATCTTACAGACAAACATGGGATAACGGATCTTACAATCATACAGATCCTACAGACAAACATGGGATAACGGATCTTACAAACATACAGATCCTACAGACAAACATGGGATAACGGATCTTACAAACATATAGATCCTACAGACAAACATGGGATAACGGATCTTACAATCATACAGATCCTACAGACAAACATGGGATAACGGATCTTACAAACATATAGATCTTACAGACAAACATGGGATAACGGATCTTACAAACATACAGATCCTACAGACAAACATGGGATAACGGATCTTACAATCATACAGATCCTACAGATAAACATGGGATAACGGATCATACAAACATACAGATCTTACAGACAAACATGGGAATCGGGATCTTACAAACATACAGATCCTACAGACAAACATGGGATAACGGATCTTACAAACACATCTTTCGGCTTCAGCAGCTCAATCTGGACAAAGACAGGAAGTTCCGTCTGTTGTTTGTCCTTCACCTCATTGAGCGGGTCTTTGTTGACATCTGATGGGGGAGGCTGTAACAGAAGTCTGAGATAGTTACTCTGATAACAGCAAGGCACATCAAATATCAGATCAATCAATAGAAAGACCGGCACTATTCTCTCTGATGTTCCGGTTTCCGGCTTCGAGAGGACGTGTTTTAACATATTCTCCCGATTTTTGATTATTTTAATAAGTTTACTCAATTCAATCACGATGCTGTGTATATCATTGTGTTCATTCTAAACTGGATTTACATACTACTCAACAGTTCAAGTCTATGTGACTGTTTATTTAATGAAATGAGAGTTTCTTTATTTTATGTGGCCGTAAGAGCACCAATCTATGAATGTTACCAATTATCGATTCACGACAACGTGAGAATTTGCCATGCCTGACTAACAAGTGATAAACACCACGCACCTTCTACAGAAAGGCCTGCGCGTATATTTACTCCATCATTTTGTTCGTTTAAAGCTGGATTTACATACAACACAAAATGTCAAGTTTATGTGAATGTGTATTTAGTTAAATGAGGATTTCTTTGTGAATCGTGACGGTAAGATCACCCATTTTTCAATTTTACCAATTATCGATCTACGACAACGGGAGAATTAACCATGCATGGCTAGCAAGTAAACGTCACGCACGACCTACAGAAAAGATAGCAATATTATTTTATTCCTTGCCTTATCGAGCTGCCTATGTTGCCAAAATGTCCTCCAACTTGCGATCATCAACTGTGTCCAAGCGGCACAATGTAAACAAGAACAAGACGGGACAAATTTTGACGAGCACGCCAGCTCAGCGAATGAATCGATCATCTACATCGCCAACCTCAATCGTGTTGTCTAGTGAACAATCAGACACTGAATTCCAGCTGGACATACAACAGAATTCACCAGCTCAATCTAATCAAACCAGCACATCACATTCAAGCACTCTTTCTTCGGCCGAACCACAGAGCCACAATGATATTGATTGTCGTGAACTTATTCAGGCTTTGGAGATGAGGTTAACAGATTTTATTACCAGCAACACCACTAATATTATTGCTGTGCTTAAAAACGAAAACCTTTTTCTTCGAGAAGAAATCCGCCTCCTTAGACAAGAGAAGGAAACTTTCAAAGCATCAATACATGCTTTAGAACTAAGAAGTGCACAGTCATCTAATAAAAGTGCACAGACAGAAACTACCCTTGGTGTTATAGATACGTGTGCTACCAGTGAATTTTCGTCGCATAATGACATACAGACAGTTTCTACAATCAACAAAACTACTTCTAAACCTGTAGAACGCACACCATCCATCTACCCCATTGATGTGCATGTCAGCAACAGGTTCCAGGCCTTAAGTGTAGACTCTCCAGCAGCAGACCAGGAATCACAAAGTTCAATTGTTACCACTACTGGGCATCAACAACCAACGCAAGCAAGCTATAATAATCAAGAACACAAGAAAGACCGCAGTGGTCAGTGGCAACAACAGCCCAAGCGGACACGCCAGCAGCGTGACCTTACAATTGATGACAGTGCAACTCATGTTATCATTGGAGACTCCCTGCTGAAGGGAATCTATAGTGATCGCATGTCATCTTCTGACAGCGAGTCAACTTCAATCTTTCCTCTACCAGGCGCTGACATTGATAGGCTTACCGCTACACTGCGAAAATTCCAAGTGAATGAGAGAATTAAAAAAGCGACAGTCCATATTGGTGTCAATGACATAATGGATAATAACATCATAAGCACCTCACAACTATCTACGCTGGAGGTACTGTTACGAAATAAATTTCCTAACTCATCTATGTTCATTTCATCCATCATTCCACCATGTTATGGATTCCAACGTCGGACTGCCGATGCTGCCAATCTAACTTTGTTTAAATTTTGTAAAGACAATGCCATTAGTTTCATTAATAACACCCCGTACTTTACTTCGTCGTCCGGGGCTCCTAAGAAAAAACTATACAGGGATCAAATACATTGTTCCAAGCTAGGAAGTAGTATACTAGCGAAGAACATAAAATATCCCGAACGTGCACAACAACCAGCACCAGTTACAGGAGTAACCCGAACTTCACCCCCGGCGACAGCGACATCTAAGTGTTCAGAAAATGCTCCTTCTCTTCCTGTACCACCATTGCCTATACCCCAGGAATACAATGCCGTGGATAGCAACCCATGCTCCAATCCCAATGTTGCTAACTATGATGGTTTGTTTCCTCCCATGCCCATAAAGCATCCTCCCCCTATTGTGTCAAAGGGGACACCGTTAAACAATGTTGCTGTGCCCCCGATGTATGCTTCTAATGTAGGCACTTCCAGTAACTCTCACAGCAGTGGTCCCTCGTTGGATGGTAATCTACACTCCTATCAGTGGAACCGCCAACTTCAACAGCTAATGCAATACAATCCTGCAGCCCTGCATCAAGCTTTCATGATGTCACTCCAGCACAGACATTTTCCTACCCCATCTAATAGTCTTAACTACTACTAAATAAAGTTTCAAAAACTCTGAAAATTTCTACCGCAAGCGACATCATCCTTTCATCGTGCAATGTTCGCAAATCACGATCAGTGGCTTCACAAAGATGGCCTAAGTATAGGCCATCTCAACATCTATCATTTGCTCAATAAATTACCTGAGCTTTCGGTAATACTGCAAACAATTCCATGTGTTTGGAATCACAGAAAGTCGTCTCAACGACAAAATATCCGACTCTGAAATCACTCTTAAGGGGTTTAAAGTAATTCGAAGAGACGCAAATCAAAAATTAGAGACAGGTATTGCTGTATACATTTCCAATTCTCTCAACTGTTACCGTAGAAGTGATCTCGAGTCAGTAGAGATAGAATGTGTTTGGTTAGAGGTGAAGCCAGCCAGCCAACAGCCGTTTCTCATTGGATACCTATATAGGAATCCGTGTGCTGGGTACAATTGGTATGACTGTTTCACTACAATGATGGATATAGTGTTTACAGAAGGTAGAGAAGTCATGATATTAGGTGACTTTAACATAGATATTCCTAAATCCAACCAGACATGGGACGATATCATTCTTTCTTACAATTTCAAACAACTAATAAACCGTCCCACAAGGGTTACTGACACATCCTCAACTATAATTGATCATATATATGTTACTTGTCCAGATAATATTGTTGAATGTTCTGTTCCTGTTTGTACAGTTAGTGACCACTACCCGGTATGTTGTACATGGTCAAGAATTGGGTTCAAACCTCTTAAACATAAACATGTAAGTATCAAATTTAGGAATTTTAAAGCATTCAACCAAGATTTATTTTTGCAAGACTTAAGAAAAGCAGCCCTTGATTGCGTTTACCAACTTCCTGACCCGGACGATGCATTAGCTTTCTGGACGAAGACAGTCTACAATGTGTTCGATAAACACGTGCCAATCAAAGAAGTTCGAGTCAAAAATCAACATAAATCCCCATGGGTCACTAGAGAAGTGCTGGAAATCATGAGAGAGCGAGATACAGCACACAAAAATAAAGACTTCATCAATTACCGCAGACTAAGGAATAAAGTTAAATATGACATTCGTAGGATAAAAAAAGATCATTTTAAAAATTTGATTGTAGATAATTCAAACAGTACAAATATATGGAAGGCTATTAACTTGCTAACCAATAAGAAACGCCCTACAGAATCAGCAATACCAAATTCTATAACATGCGATGAATTCAGTTGGTTCTTTCAATCAGAAATAGAGAATCTAAAGTCTTCAATACCAGACTCATCGTGTAATTTAAGTTCACTGGCATCATTCTGTGAGGAGAAGTGCACCAGAAATATTCCCGATGAGATTCCTTTAATGTCTGTTGCAGACGTTTATAAATATCTCTTGAACCTCAAATCAACAAACTCACACGGCCTAGATGGTATCAGTAATAGAATTCTTCGTTGTGCTGCACCAGTCATTAGTGAGTCCTTAACGTTCATATATAACCAGTGCCTGGCCAAAAACTACTTTCCATCTGCTTTTAAAATTGCTAAAGTGTTTCCGCTAATTAAAAATGGCTCAATCGATAATAGCGTTTTGGGTAATTATAGACCTATTTCCTTATTATCGTCGCTATCAAAACCACTAGAAAAACACATTCATAAAATAACGTTACACCATTTAATTAACAACGATCTAATAATTAACAGTCAATCTGGGTTTCGACCTAAATATTCTTGCCATAGTGCTCTAACAAAAATGACCGATAACTGGCACTTAAACATCAACAACGGTAGAATTTGTGGAGCGGTGTTTGTAGACTTTAAAAAAGCTTTTGATATGGTAGATCACGATATTTTAATTAGAAAACTAAAGCAAATGAAGACAAGCACCAACATGGTGAACATAATTACGTCATTTCTATCCGACAGGCAACAAGTCGTGTCCTTCAACAACTGTCTATCAAGACCCACACAGCTTAATATTGGTGTGCCTCAGGGCTCAATACTAGGTCCGCTGCTTTTTGCAGTTTATATTAATGATCTTCCTTTATATATCAATACAACTTGTGATCTATTTGCTGACGACTGTACTATATATACTAGTCAAGAAAACCGTAGTGAATTAGAGAATTCTTTACAAAAGGAACTTGATAATCTTACTAGATGGAGCAATGAAAACCGCATGCAAATTAACATCGGCAAAACCAAATCCATGCTAATAACGACCAGACAAAAACTACAGACACTAGCCATAACTGGATCACCGCTCGAACTCCGCATGGGCACGTTACCTATAGTTAATGTGACTGAACATAAAACACTAGGGCTTTTAATAGACAGCCATTTGAACTGGAGCTCTCATGTTCACGCTCTTACCAAGAAAATAGCACAAAAAGTTTACCAACTTGCTAAAATTCAGCACTTCCTGGACGAAAGCACACGAAAAATATTCTATACATGCTATATCCAATCACATCTCGATTACTGTTCCACAGTTTGGGATGGTTGCCCTAAATCTAATTTAAAACGACTATGTTCTCTACAAAACCGCGCTATTCGTCTGGTTTCTGGCATAAAGCACGTTGAAAGTAATAATTTGTACAGTCATCTAAGACTTCTACCACTACAAAAGCTCTTCCTTTTCAACAAAGCCAAATTAGTGAATAAAATTATATCTCAAAATACCCCAGAGTATCTTCTGCCGCTGATTCAATCTAATGCAATGAACAGCAAGCGCCTAAATTTGTTACATGTCTCAAAGCCTAGATTGGACTTATACAAAACATGTTTTGCCTATTCTGGTGCTCACTTATGGAATCATCTGCCTCCAGATCTGAAAACTCCAATGAGTCCCTACACATTTAACCGAAAACTCTTTCAATACTTAATCCATACCGACTATATGCCACCATAATTCATTTAATGGTATAATTGTTCAGTATAATTGTTCATTATAATTGTTCACTATATATGTGTGTGCGTGTGGGAGCGAGAGAGAGAGAGAGAGAGAGAGAGAGAGAGAGAGAGTGGGTGTCAGAGAGAGGGAGAGAGTGAATGCGTGTGTGCATGCGTGTGTGTGGAGAGAGTGATTGAGCGAGAAATGGGGGAATGTGTCAGTGCATGCATTCGTACGTGTATGTGTGAGATGGAGTGAGGGAGTGTGTGCGTGCGTGCATGCGTTCATGTGTACGTGTATGTGTGAGAGAGTGTGATTGAGAGAGTGAGTGTGTGTGTGTAGGATTGTGTGTTAGAGAGTGAGACAGTGGGAGAGTTGATGTGTTAGTGTGTGTGTGTGTGTGAGCGCGCGCATGCGTGTGAGTGTGTGTATATGAAAGAATACAGAGAGAGAGAGAGAGAGAGAGAGAGAGAGAGAGAGAGCTGAGCAGATGCATGTCATGTAACACGCATGTTATGTAACACGCGAATCCATATGTTTGTGTATTCTCATCTGTCATATTATAAGTTAAATACCATTTGATTTTATCATGTATAATCTAAACTTATGTTCATTACTGTAGTTTGAGTGAGAGAGTGAGTGAGTGTGAATGAGAGACAGAATGAGTGAGCGTGAGAGTGAATTAGTGAGCGGGAGAGTGAATGAGTGAGAGTGAATGAGTGAGCGTGAGGGTGAATGAGTGAGCGGGAGAGTGAATGAGTGAGCGTGAGAGCGAATGAGTGAGCGGGAGAGTGAATGAGTGAGAGTGTCTGTGTGTGTGAGTGAATGAGTGAGAGTGAATGAGTGGGCGTGAGAGTGAATGAGTGAGCGTGAGAGTGAATGAGTGAGCGGGAGAGTGAATGAGTGAGCGGGAGAGTGAATGAGTGAGCGGGAGAGTGAATGAGTGAGCGGGAGAGTGAATGAGTGAGAGTGAATGAGTGAGCGTGAGAGTGAATGAGTGAGCGTGAGAGTGAATGAGTGAGCGTGAGAGTGAATGAGTGAGCGTGAGAGTGAATGAGTGAGAGTGAATGAGTGAGCGTGAGAAGGAATGAGTGAGCGTGAGAGTGAATGAGTGAGCGTGAGAGTTAATCAGTGAGCGTGAGAGTGAATGATTGAGCGTGAGAGTAAATGAGTGAGTGTGAGAGTGAGTGAGTGAGCGGCAGAGTGAATGATTGAGCGGGACAGTGAATGAGTTAGCGTGAGAGTGAATGAGTGAGCGGGAGAGTGAATGAGTGAGCGGGAGAGTGAATGAGTGAGCGGGAGAGACAGAATGAGTGAGCGTGAGAGTGAATGAGTGAGCGGGAGAGTTAATGAGTGAGCGGGAGAGTAAATGAGTGAGCGGGAGAATGAATGAGTGAGCGGGAGAGTGAATGAGTGAGCGTGAGAGTGAATTAGTGAGCGTGAGAGTGAATGAGTGAGCTGGAGAGTGAATGAGTGAGCGGGAGAGTGAATGAGTGAGCGTGAGAGCGAATGAGTGAGCGTGAGAGTGAATGAGTGAGCGTGAGAGTGAATGAGTGAGCGGGAGAGTGAATTAGTGAGAGTGAGAGTGAATGAGAGAGAAAGAGAGAGTGTGTGTGTGTGTGAGCGTACGCATGCGTGTGAGTGTGTGTATATGAAAGAATACAGAGAGAGAGAGAGAGAGTGAGAGAGAGAGAGAGAGCTGAGCAGATGCATGTCATGTAACACGCATGTTATGTAACACGCGAATCCATATGTTTGTGTATTCTCATCTGTCATATTATAAGTTAAATACCATTTGATTTTATCATGTATAATCTAAACTTATGATCATTACTGTAGTTTGAGTGAGAGAGTGAGTGAGTGTGAATGAGAGACAGAACGAGTGAGCGAGAGAGTGAATGAGTGAGCGTGAGAGTGAATGAGTGAGCGTGAGAGTGAATGAGTGAGCGTGAGAGTGAATGAGTGATCGTGAGAGTGAATGAGTGAGCGGGAGAGTGAATGATTGAGCGTGTGAGTGAATGAGTGAGCGGGAGAGTGAATGAGTGAGAGTGAATGAGTGAGCGGGAGAGTGAATGAGTGAGAGTGAATGAGTGAGGGTGAATGAGTGAGCGGGAGAGTGAATGAGTGAGCGTGAGAGCGAATGAGTGAGCTGGAGAGTGAATGAGTGAGAGTGTCTGTGTGTGGGAGTGAATGAGTGTGAGTGAATGAGTGAGAGTGAATGAGTGAGCGTGAGAGTGAATGAGTGAGCGTGAGAGTGAATGAGTGAGCGGGAGAGTGAATGAGTGAGCGGGAGAGTGAATAAGTGAGCGGAAGAGTGAATGAGTGAGCGGGAGAGTGAATTAGTGAGAGTGAATGAGTGAGCGGGAGAGTGAATGATTGATCGGGAGAGTGAATGAGTGAGCGTGAGAGTGAATGAGTGAGCGTGAGAGTGAATGAGTGAGCGTGAGAGTGATTGAGTGAGAGTGAATGAGTGAGAGTGAATGAGTGAGCGTGAGAAGGAATGAGTGAGCGTGAGAGTGAATGAGTGAGTGTGAGAGTGAATCAGTGAGCGGGAGAGTGAATGATTGAGCGTGAGAGTGAATGAGTGAGCGTGAGAGTGAATGAGTGAGCGGCAGAGTGAATGAGTGAGCGGGACAGTGAATGAGTGAGCGTGAGAGTGAATGAGTGAGAGTGAATGAGTGAGCGGGAGAGTGAATGATTGAACGGGAGAGTGAATGAGTGAGCGGGAGAGTGAATGAGTGAGCGGGAGAGTGAATGATTGAGCGGGAGAGACAGAATGAGTGAGCGTGAGAGTGAATGAGAGAGCGGGAGAGTGAATGAGTGAGAGTGAATGAGTGAGCGTGAGGGTGAATGAGTGAGCGGGAGAGTGGCTGAGTGAGCGTGAGAGCGAATGAGTGAGCGGGAGAGTGAATGAGTGAGAGTGTCTGTGTGTGTGAGTGAATGAGTGAGAGTGAATGAGTGAGCGTGAGAGTGATTGAGTGAGCGTGAGAGTGAATGAGTGAGAGTGAATGAGTGAGCGTGAGAAGGAATGAGTGAGCGTGAGAGTGAATGAGTGAGTGTGAGAGTGAATCAGTGAGCAGGAGAGTGAATGATTGAGCGTGAGAGTGAATGAGTGAGAGTGAATGAGTGAGCGGCAGAGTGAATGAGTGAGCGGGACAGTGAATGAGTGAGCGTGAGAGTGAATGAGTGAGCGTGAGAGTGAATGAGTGAGCGTGAGAGTGAATGAGTGAGCGTGAGAGTGAATAAGTGAGCGTGAGAGTGAATGAGTGAGAGTGAATGAGTAAGCGTGAGAAGGAATGAGTGAGCGTGAGAGTGAATGAGTGAGCGTGAGAGTGAATCAGTGAGCGGGAGAGTGAATGATTGAGCGTGAGAGTGAATGAGTGAGCGTGAGAGTAAATGAGTGAGTGTGAGAGTGAATGAGTGAGCGGCAGAGTGAATGATTGATCGGGACAGTTAATGAGTTAGCGTGAGAGTGAATAAGTGAGCGTGAGAGTGAATGAGTGAGAGTGAATGATTGAACGGGAGAGTGAATGAGTGAGCGGGAGAGTGAATGAGTGAGCGGGAGAGTGAATGAGTGAGCTGGAGAGTGAATGAGTGAGCGGGAGAGACAGAATGAGTGAGCGTGAGAGTGAATGAGTGAGCGGGAGAGTGAATGAGTGAGCGGGAGAGTAAATGAGTGAGCGGGAGAATGAATGAGTGAGCGGGAGAGTGAATGAGTGAGCGTGAGAGTGAATGAGTGAGCGTTAGAGTGAATGGGTGAGCGGGAGAGTGAATGAGTGAGCGGGAGAGTGAATGAGTGAGCGGGAGAGTGAATGAGTGAGCGTGAGAGCGAATGAGTGAGCGTGAAAGTGAATGAGTGAGCGCTAGAGTGAATGAGTGAGCGGGAGAGTGAATTAGTGAGAGTGAGAGTGAATGAGAGAGAAAGAGAGAGAGAGTGTGTGTGTGTGTGTGTGAGCGTACGCATGCGTGTGAGTGTGTGTATATGAAAGAATACAGAGAGAGAGAGAGAGAGAGAGAGAGAGTGAGAGAGAGAGAGAGAGAGAGCTGAGCAGATGCATGTCATGTAACACGCATGTTATGTAACACGCGAATCCATATGTTTGTGTATTCTCATCTGTCATATTATAAGTTAAATACCATTTGATTTTATCATGTATAATCTAAACTTATGTTCATTACTGTAGTTTGAGTGAGAGAGTGAGTGAGTGTGAATGAGAGACAGAATGAGTGAGCGTGAGAGTGAATGAGTGAGCGTGAGAGTGAATGAGTGAGCGTGAGAGTGAATGAGTGAGCGGGAGAGTGAATGATTGAGCGTGAGAGTGAATGAGTGAGCGGGAGAGTGAATGAGTGAGAGTGAATGAGTGAGCGGCAGAGTGAATGAGTGAGCGTGAGAGTGAATGAGTGAGCGTGAGGGTGAATGAGTGAGCGGGAGAGTGAATGAGTGAGCGGGAGAGTGAATGAGTGAGCGTGAGAGCGAATGAGTGAGCGGGAGAGTGAATGAGTGAGCGTGAGAGCGAATGAGTGAGCTGGAGAGTGAATGAGTGAGAGTGTCTGTGTGTGGGAGTGAATGAGTGTGAGTGAATGAGTGAGAGTGAATGAGTGAGCGGGAGAGTGAATGAGTGAGCGGGAGAGTGAATGAGTGAGCGGAAGAGTGAATGAGTGAGCGGGAGAGTGAATTAGTGAGAGTGAATGAGTGAGCGGGAGAGTGAATGATTGAGCGGGAGAGCGAATGAGTGAGCGTGAGATTGAATGAGTGAGCGTGAGAGTGAATGAGTGAGCGTGAGAGTGAATGAGTGAGAGTGAATGAGTGAGCGTGAGAAGGAATGAGTGAGCGTGAGAGTGAATGAGTGAGCGTGAGAGCGAATCAGTGAGCGGGAGAGTGAATGATTGAGCGTGAGAGTGAATGAGTGAGCGTGAGAGTGAATGAGTGAGCGGCAGAGTGAATGAGTGAGCGGGACAGTGAATGAGTGAGCGTGAGAGTGAATGAGTGAGCGGGAGAGTGAATGATTGAACGGGAGAGTGAATGAGTGAGCGGGAGAGTGAATGAGTGAGCGGGAGAGTGAATGAGTGAGCGGGAGAGACAGAATGAGTGAGCGTGAGAGTGAATGAGTGAGCGGGAGAGTGAATTAGTGAGCGGGAGAGTGAATGAGTGAGCGGGAGAGTGAATGAGTGAACGGGAGAGTGAATGAGTGAGCGGGATAGTGAATGAGTGAGAGTGTGTGTGTGTGAGTGAATGAGTGAGAGTGAGAGTGAATGAGAGAGAGAGAGAGTGTGTGTGGTGTGTGTGTGTGTGTGGGACGCGCTGGCATCACTACTTTTACGTCACATACTTTTTATGTACACATTTTTCTCCATGTTTAGCCTTGTTTATGTTTACAACATTCATTTCACAATGTTTATTTTTCTTCCTATGTAAATGTATAATGCTCTTGATGAACGAAAGACGAGTGATTGGAAGGGCCGAATTTAAGACGGGCCTTCGCGCCCAATTTGTGACCCTAATAAAGTTGATTTGATTTGATTTGATTTCTCTTGTTGCCTTGTAAATATTCATCCACATATTGACTCAACCGTAAAAAGGCGTTGACTTATTTGCTTTTCTTACCTGGTTCAACCCTAGGTCGCTTGATTGTTTCCTCATTATATCCTTGCACTGGAGCACGTGTAACCCATGCATGCCAGCTGGCCGCAGATGGATATGTGCTGGCCACAAGAACTTCAATGTGTCCTTAGTCTGAACTGTTTCTGCTCCATCCGTGTTCATCGATTACCCGCGTGTATGTTATTGCATCTCTACGTCTAGTCTGCGAGTACTACACAAATCTAGCTATACAAAAATGTGTTAACATGGACACAATATCTGTTGCCTCATCCGACAGTTATGTTTTATTTCAATGTGATTTCTGTGACCGTTGGACATCTGGGGTCAAATATTGTAGAACTGAAACAAGTTACGAGGGAAAGTCAATAAGTGAGTCACAAATGGCTGTAGAAAAATGAATAAATATGATAACAACTTGAAACTAGTTTATTTTTATACATACATTGTCCCTTTATTTCTCAACATAATTTCCACCAACATTAATGCACTTATCCCATCGTTTTATCAGTCCTCCCAAACCGGCTGCATAGAACTGCATGCTCTGTTTTCTAAACCACGTTTTCACTTCACATTCACCTTCGGCGTCATTCGCGTCCTTGAGAAAATGTTTCTACCCAGCTATGTACCGCTTTACGGGATAACCATTTGTCAGCATAAACAGGAAGCATGTTCTTATGAATGTCCTTTTGCCCACACAAAACGCACAACAGCAGGTTGCGCTTTGATTTTACACTCCGTAAGTACAGTAGCCAGTTTGTTTATGCGCTGCGCATGCGCATGAGACACCTAGCGCCACCCGACGAACGGGACTATAAAGTTCGATGTTGCTGTCACCTAATGACACCTGTAGAACACCAACTACATTTACCTGCCATCCCACAGAACCGTGTCTTATATATTGACCAGCCCTCGTAATTCTGCTATACCGCGTGTGTTCGTATTCTGCACAATATGTCGCACCAGGCGTCGTTATATTCTACTTTCGTTTCATGTTTAGGCCAGGTGCAAATTCTGCGCCATAAATTATTGCATTCAAATAGGACTCCAGGGTATAGGCAAATATCGTCTGATAGACGGAACCTGTTACCTGGGATCGGGTCTACATAGAGCAGGTATCTAATATTTCAGTCACTATAGGCAGGGATGAGTAGAGACGGCCCTGAAGCAGGTATCTAGTATTACTGCAGTCACTATAGGAGTAGAGTCGGGCCTGGAGCAGGTGTCTAGTATTACTGCAGTCACTATAGGAGTAGAGTCGGACCTGGAGCAAGTGTCTAGTATTACTGCAGTCACTATAGGAGTAGAGTCGGACCTGGAGCAAGTGTCTAGTATTACTGCAGTCACTATAGGAGTAGAGTCGGGCCTGGAGCAGGTGTCTAGTATTACTGCAGTCACTATAGGAGTAGAGTCGGGCCTGGAGCAGGTGTCTAGTATTACTGCAGTCACTATAGGAGTAGAGTCGGGCCTGGAGCAGGTGTCTAGTATTACTGCAGTCACTATAGGAGTAGAGTCGGACCTGGAGCAAGTGTCTAGTATTACTGCAGTCACTATAGGAGTAGAGTCGGACCTGGAGCAAGTGTCTAGTATTACTGCAGTCACTATAGGAGTAGAGTCGGACCTGGAGCAAGTGTCTAGTATTACTGCAGTCACTATAGGAGTAGAGTCGGGCCTGGAGCAGGTGTCTAGTATTACTGCAGTCACTATAGGAGTAGAGTCGGGCCTGGAGCAGGTGTCTAGTATTACTGCAGTCACTATAGGAGTAGAGTCGGGCCTGGAGCAGGTGTCTAGTATTACTGCAGTCACTATAGGAGTAGAGTCGGGCCTGGAACAGGTGTTTAGTATTACTGCAGTCACTATAGGAGTAGAGTCGGGCCTGGAGCAGGTGTCTAGTATTACTGCAGTCACTATAGGAGTAGAGTCGGGCCTGGAGCAGGTGTCCAGTATTACTGCAGTCACTATAGGCAGGCAGGAGTAGAGTCGGCCAAGAAACAGGTGCTGATTGAGAGGTACCAGGCCTGGAGGTCACCCAGTTTTTGCCAAGCCTCTAATCGGAAGACACACCACCCTGTAGGGGTCATGTGACACTCAGTGGTTACGAAGGCTCAGTGACTATATCCACTAAACGTACGTCACCAGTCTGACCTGGTCAGTCCCAGTGTGTGGACTAGTTTTAGCGTGGACACCCAGTTCAGGGCCCTACTGTACGCATACTGTTGTATTCACGTGATAGAAGCAATGACATGACCGTACTGTTTTAGGGGTGGGAATTATTAGTTCTTGACATATGCTAGGTTATGATATACCTTGTAAGGGTAAGCTGTTCCTTTCTTCGACGCCTTTCCTTCCCAGGTAATTGCAAGAAATGTCTGAACATTATACGAAACAGCCTTGCCAGGTGGATCGACCCAGATAGGTAGGACAACTTCCGTCCACTGGGAACTGAACCAGCACCAATCACCACGCAGCCACGGCACTTGTATAACAACAGCACGTGCAGGCTATATCAGATCACAGCATGCACAACACAGATGATGATACACCACCTTGGGAATATATACAGACAAGAGCAAGTGGGACAAGAATAAAGGACAACACGTGAATAACGACTGTGTTGGATACAATACAGAGAAGGAGAAGAAGGGGAAGAAGAAGAAGAAGAAGAAGAAGAAGAAGAGGGGGAGGAGGAGGAGAAGACGAAGAAGGGGAAAAGGAGGAGGGGTAGAGAGAGAGAGAGAGAGAGAGAGAGAGAGAGAGAGAGAGAGAGAGAGAGAGAGAGAGACGTGAACCAAGAGGAAAGACTGAAGAACTTAGACAAGTATAGTCAGTCTGTACCTGCGTTAACTCCCCTGATCGTGTCTTCCCATGGAGTTGTCTGCCCGATGTCTGTCTCAGCTCTGTGGAGAGTACAATTGGTCAGATTACAACAGTTGGAGACACTATCATCAAGTGAGGGTTGTTTGTTTTCTTGTGGCACACTGTGCAAGATGTGATCACGGCCTAGAGTTTTACCTGTCCAATGGTAACAACACGTGACTAGCCGAAGCGCTGACAGACTTGGCTCACGTTTGTACCAGGATCGTCTCATCCACGGAGGTTTATGTGAACTTGTGGTCCTGTGTCCAGTCATTGCAACTGTATATATTCATGTCTCCTGTGTAACCACGCAACGATAGCAATATGTTCCATTTGTCCTTGTATGTCTCAAATTATGCCATCACTGTACTGTAGCAGTTGTCAACATGGTGAGCCATATCCAACCAGTAAGTGTGTGTAAAATAGCCTCGTTACACACATTATACCAGCATCCAGGTATGAGAGATATTCATTCATGATTTTCTGACCTAGCATCGATCTACGCGAGTTCTGGTGTGGCAGGACTGCGTGGAGGCTGTCTTACATACCGTGACATAACAGGAAGCGGGTACATGCCTCTGTGTGACATTGACTTGTGCTATCCAGATAGAGGTTGATGAACGCCTAGCGTGATTGGTATAGAAGCCTTCACCTGGGGAAGAACCTGGCGAGGAAGTACAAGTATGCCAAGTTAGATAACTTGTGGGGTAAATCGTCATTTCTGCTGCCATGAGTTGTGCCATGTCTATTGTCATCGTGTCACAGTTTTGTCAACCAGCTAACCCTGAAACGAGCGGTACCAACACAACAACCTTGGTAGCTAAAATCTGTCCCTAACATAATCAAGCAACAAATCGTCTCCCTCGCCAACAAGCCAGCAGTAGGCCTTAGATCACTCACCCGCTCACCTGTGTAGACTCACCAGCTGGTCTCCATCACCTCGGCAGTGTCCCCAAGACATCAGACTTGTATAAGACAATACCATAGAAGCTTCCGGTCTACCATGGCGGTATGTTCGTATATTGTAATTGTCATAACGGCCACTACTTACGTGTGAAAGATATTTAATTCATTGTTTTCGTGTTGGTGCTTTCTGCCAGAACATAACACAGGAGTCCAACTTTCCTAAGCTGCTGGTGCTACAGAGTTTGGTAAATCAGTACTGCAACTTTGAAAGGTACGTTCAACAGGTAGCGGCCACGAGATCAACCCAAGTGAAGTGAAGTGGTTCTCATTAGATAACCCAATTGCTAACACCCTAACGTATAGCCAGATCTTAGTCAGATATGACTGAGCTACCATGTGACAGTAGATGGTACTACCTGCTTTCTGTTCAGATATGACTGTGCTGAGAAGGGCAACCGGGAGAGTACAAGCCTTACCCTAGTGCGAGGAAATGCACACTAAAGACTGAATGTCATGGCAGGGCAGACCAGGCCCTAAGTTAGAGTATTATATTGCTGATCCGTCAGCTTCTGCAGCTTGTCTTGTTCCAGACGTATAGGTATAACCTTTTCTCTGGAGTAAATTAGGCAGGCTGAGAGGGAGATTATGCATGGGCAACACATGGTCTCTAAATTCAGCACAGGCTTTGTGTTATGGAGAGATATAGTTATAGCTCCATTTTACAAACTATCGCCTGTCAAGACGGCAAGGTGTCAGTCAGCACCCCAACGTCAGCTGTAAACATGTACTCGGGGGTAGTGAAGAGGACCTATGTCATGAAACAGCTGGGAGTTTTGTTTGATGGGAACCTTGTTTTTATCGAACACACGGACCACGTGATCATAAAAGCTTGGAAATGTGTGTCAGCAATGAGAGTGACGGCTGCGAGAAACTGTGAACAGCGCCACCTATGTCTCTTATACCAGGGTCTGGTCATGTCTGTAGCCGAGTGTGCTCTAGCCATGGCACTCCAGACACAGATGGACAGACTGGACAGTGTGCTGAATGAGGACATGATCTGAATCGATTTTGTTTAAGCGACTCAGATGCATAAAAGAAACGGCATGCAGGGCAAAGCGCTATCTGCTTGATTATAGTGCCATGGAGAACAGAACAGAACAGAACAGAGATGTACCGTGCAAGTGTGTACTTCGATTCCCACAACACCCACACACAACACCCACACACAACACCCACACACACTGAGGAGGGGACCAGTGGACCAGTCGCTATACGGTGGGGAGATACTGAGGAGGGACCCTGTGGGGAGATACTGAGGAGGTGATCAGTCGCTACACGCTGGGGGAGATACTGAGGAGGTGATCAGTCGCTACACGCTGGGGGAGATACTGAGGAGGTGATCAGTCACTACACGCTGGGAGAGATACTGAGGAGGTGATCAGTCGCTACACGCTGGGGGAGATACTGAGGAGGTGATCAGTCGCTACACGCTGGGGGAGATACTGAGGAGGTGATCAGTCACTACACGCTGGGAGAGATACTGAGATGGTGATCAGTCGCTACACGCTGGGGGAGATACTGAGGAGGTGATCAGTCGCTACACGCTGGGGGAGATACTGAGGAGGTGATCAGTCGCTACACGCTGGGGGAGATACTGAGGAGGTGATCAGTCGCTACACGCTGGGGGAGATACTGAGGAGGTGATCAGTCGCTACACGCTGGGGGAGATACTGAGGAGGTGATCAGTCGCTACACGCTGGAAGAGATACTGAGGAGGTGATCAGTCGCTACACGCTGGGGGAGATACTGAGGAGGTGATCAGTCGCTACACGCTGGGGGAGATACTGAGGAGGTGATCAGTCGCTACACGCTGGGGGAGATACTGAGGAGGTGATCAGTCGCTACACGCTGGGAGAGATACTGAGGAGATGATCAGTCGCTACACGCTGGGAGAGATACTGAGGAGGTGACCAGTCGCTACACGCTGGGGGAGATACTGAGGAGGTGATCAGTCGCTACACGCTGGGGGAGATACTGAGGAAGTGATCAGTCGCTACACGCTGGGGGAGATACTGAGGAGGTGATCAGTCGCTACACGCTGGGGGAGATACTGGGGAGTTGATCAGTCGCTACACGCTGGGGGAGTGTCACAAAATAAAACCGTGTGTTTAACCGGTTGATTATTATAGAGGATTTTCTGATTAACCGGACTATCTGCTAAGCATCAAGTGTTTCAACTAATACAGAGAAAATATTCATAGTTGTGGCTGCACGTGGTCCCAAACAGGATGGGCATAAATAACAGCTGTACTTGTACATCTGGTTGACGGATTGGCAACACTCGGAAGTGAGTGCGCTGAATCATACATCGCTTTGACAAGTCAATAACATATCAGAGGGAAAAACGGAAGTACTCAGCACGGAGGTAAACAGTACCTCTGTCAATTCTTGGTTTCCGGAACATCAAGAAGACTTGCAGCTTGTTGGGAAAAACTGTTGTTGGGATCATACAGTAACTCGTTAGTTTGTTGGGGGAGTAGAAACAATTGATGACAACTTTGACAGTGACTAAGGAAAGGGAGAATCGATTCTTGACAATGGCTGATATGAAAATAAATAACACCTGCAGGACGTCACCCATATCACGTGACCAATTTTAGGTTTTGCCATAAACCATGATTGGGAGAAAGGGAGTTGACAAAAACCGTGGATTATGATGGACGTGTTTGTGGGAGAGCTCTACAGTGTTAGATTAATTCTAGATTAACTAGCATGTGTCGTTATGGCAAAGTGTAGTAGCCATCCCGGGAATGAGGCGGTTTTGCATAAGGTTCCCCACCAGTTACTAGGAAACTCAACACTGGTTTTGAAGAAGTGCACTCCAATTGGACGACCACCAGTTGGACTCTAAAATGATTCTTACGGAAAAGGAATAACGTCCGAGAAGAAAGATGGTATATGTTGGCGCTGGACTCATACTCAGAAGGGTTCACCATGGCATGGCCCAGAAGAGCCAGCCAATATAACGACTCCTGCGTGGTATGGTTCACATAGGATGGGTGATGATTGTTGATATATCACACATCAGACAACCATTGTTTAAGGAACGAGAACATTAACGGATAAGTCACATAGTGTGCTAGATTCCAGTGAAATATTACATAGGACATATACTTGAACCTATATGAACACTAGTTAGGATCAAGTGTAGAAACATTAACAGTAAAACCTAAATACACTACAAAGGATTTGTGCATTCTGTAGGACCGATAGGAACTTACAAAGTTAGTTGACAATCAGTTCGTGATCAATCTGTACTTACAAACAGTATCTATTTCGGATGATCATGAAGATGGATTACCAGGTGGCTACAGATGACAGTCAGTATCCGGCAAGAGGGCTTCAACACCGGGTGAGGTGCACTGGTTATGATTTAATGTGCTGTGGTGTGCCCTTGCAATGAAGAAACTATGCTATTATCTGAAAGTCCGATCATACACACAGTATAGAACACATCACGCATTTTCTTCGCATACACATCTCATATACGTTACACTTTTCTTTTAATAAATTAATCTTTATTAATTTTTAGAAGCAAGAGTTGTTGAGTATGTTGCGTTGGGGAAGTATGAGAGGGGGCATAGTACGACAGTGAGAGAGTGATAGGAAAAGGTGTCCATAGGCTGATGGAGTGTGTTGGACGGAAGCTGGTGGATTCTCCAGGATATTGATAAGGAAAAAAAATATTATAATGTGAGTGTTGACTCTCTTCACTCCAGGGACGACACTTTAAAGGAGGACACGACATTATTGGGGGCTCGATAACGGGATCTTTGGACAGCGGGATCTCTCGTAAACGGAATCTTTGGACAGCGGGATCTCCCGTAAACGGAATCCTTGGACAGCGAGATCTCCTGCAAGCAGGAACCTTTGACAGTGGGATCTTCTGACAACGGGGTCTTTTGACACGGGATCCTTAGTTATAAGAGGGAGATATCATTTTGGAGAATCCAGCTAGAGTGAATGTGGATAGGGGTTAGGACAAATATCTTACCTGTTCACACTTCACACGTCTGCATAGGTCTGTGGTCCTGATTCTACTCTTGTCACTGTGTGAATGTGCTGTGTGTGGTAATATCTAGATTTATATTACTTGTTCATATATCTGTATAGTAATTTGTAGTTATATTGTACTCGACCTGCTAGCTTACCTCTCTGTATAATGGCCACCCCTAAACTTAGCACAGCAGAATTAAAGGCAAAGGGGGAGGACATGGGATTGGCGGGGTCTGCTCTAACGGATTACATACAGGAAGTGGAGAGAGAGTATCGTCAAGCAGAAAGGGAAGATCGAAAGGCCGAGTTGGAATTGAGAAGGATGGAATTGGAAGCTGAGCAAGCAGCTAAGAAATTTGAAGCTGAGCAAACAGCTAGGAAACTGGAAGCTGAACAAGAAGCTCAGAAAAGGGAGCACGAGTACCGGATGAGGGAACTCGAGTTGAAGAGTCAATCTAATGGAGAAACTGAGGGAGCAGTTGGAAGTTCCTCCATCCCAGGCTCAACACCAGTAGGTGGACATGGGTACCATGCCATGAAGTTTCCTTTGGCGGTCTACGAGGAGGACAAAGAGAAGATTGACCAGTACCTTCAATGCTTCGAGGCTATGTCAGTTGCTATGGGTCTGGAGCGTAACAAATGGAATCTTAAGCTATCCCAGGGTTTACGCGGGACCGGATACGAGGTTTATTCTCGCCTGCCACCAGGACATGAGAACAATTATGACGAGCTAAAGACGGCTCTGCTGAAACGATTCGAGGTTACGTCACATACCTACCGGGAAAAAATTTCGAGCAGCGAAACGAGAACCGGGAGAGTTGTTTGCCGCCTACAGTTTGCGTCTAAAATCTTATCTCCATAAGTGGATGGATTTGGCTGGGTTCGCACATGACTATGAGAGTCTGGAAGAGCTCATGGTGGTCGACCAGCTGAAGAAGCAAATGTCTAAACCTCTCAGGACGTTCCTGGGAGAACAAGGAGCGGAACGTATTGACCTCGTGACTAAATTAGCAGAACGGTTCGTCGAGGTACATGGGGAGGCAGGGGAAAACCTTTCCACCAACACCAAAAGTCAAGAGAAACATGATAAGAAGAAAGCCAAAAACTCAGGAACAAAAAAGTGGGAACTTTATGTGCAAAAATCAGAGGATAGTTCAGAGAAGAAGAAGGAGGGAAGCAAGAGCACTTCAAGCTCTACACCTAAACGACCGTGGTCGGAGAAGTGGTGTTCAATTTGTAAGTCACCCTCTCACAATACGAGGGACTGCAAATCAAAGGCTAAGAACCCTCACTTCGCAGCATGTCAAGTGACTTCCAAGGAGGTTGTCACAGAAAATGCCAAGGTCAACAAGGAAGCTCGCCACCAGGAGAGCTCACTCAAGTCCGGCCCTAGAAAATCTAGGACAGGGAACTGGTGCAACCAATGCAAGTCGAATACGCACAATGCTATTGACTGCAGGGGAAAGTCAGGAGACACTCAATTCGTCGTGTGCCCCGGGAAACCTAAGGTGGAGCCCACCGAACAGGTCGAGGCCGAGGAAGAGACTCCAGACCAGGAAAAACCACCTGTAGTGGAATTGGTAGAGGTTAACGGTCGTCAAGTGGAGTGTTTATACGACACAGGACTGGACGGGGAGGCCGTGATTTCTGCGGATCTGGTACATCCAGAACAATTCACAGGTGAGACATTGGATATACAGCCTGCACAGAAGAGTGCTGTAGTCATGAAGTTGCCTATTGCTAATGTGGAGATTCGGTCAAGGTACGTCACCGGCACCATCAAGGCCGCTGTATTGACCGATCCCATTTTTCCAGTCATCCTAGGTTGCCGGTATGTCTTTCTGGGAATGCCCAGGGAGCCAATCCATATGGGAGCAATGCAGACTCGCTCTCAGACGAAAACGGAAGAGGCAGACGCAATTGTGACTAACCCAATGCCGGGGGAGCTACGAACTGCCCAGAGTGAGGATGATACTTTACGTCCTTGCTACAAAAAGCTGCAGAAAAGTGCTGATCCACCAGGACGGGGGCAGTACTACATGAAGAATAGGATACTCTACAGGAGAGCAGGAAGGGGAGACAACCTATACGGTCAGTTGGTCGTCCCGAAAGCTCACCGGTCCCAGATTCTTCATATGGGGCATACCATATCCTTTAGTGGACACATGGGTATTGCCGCCACCATGCAGCGGATTTCCTGCCATTACTATTGGCCGGGAATGACAGATGATGTGCGTCGGTATGTGAAGTCATGCCCTGAGTGCCAGAGGGTGGCACCAAAACACTGGACAGCACCGGTGGTGTTGGGTGAGATGCCCATCATGAACTCTCCTTTCGAGAGGGTAGCCATCGATATCGTGGGTCCACTTCCCAGGACTAGGAAGAGGAACATGTATATACTCACAATGGTGGATTGCTGTACAATGTGGGGTGAGGCTATACCGTTGACCACGATTGACTCGAAAAGAGTGGCGGACGCACTGATGGAGGCCTTTGCCAGATTAGGCTTTCCGGATCAAATTCTGACGGACAATGGATCTCAGTTTTGTGGAAAACTCATGGAGGAGGTATTTAGGGTGTTTCACTCTAACCACATACATACCAGCCCTTACCACCCTCAAGCCAATGGACAAGTAGAGCGTTTCAACGGCACGTTGATGACAATGCTCAGGAAACTAGCGCAGGAAAAACCTGATAGGTGGAATGAATATATCCCAGCAGCACTCTTTGCCTATCGGGAAGTTCCTCATGGCTCAACAGGACTACCACCCGCTACGTTGCTGTTTGGTCGCCCAATCAAAGGACCGTTGGAAGCCATGTTGAGGAGTTGGACTGAAGAGGGGACGTCAGAAGAAGTGATCTCATCCTACAAATACGTGGAGGAACTGAAAGAAAAACTCCACAAGGGATGGACTCTGGCAAATCAAAACTTGAAAAAGGCCAGGAAAAGACATGCGGCTTACTACAACCGTAGTTCTAAAGAAAGATCTCTAGAGGTGGGAGATAAAGTCTTGTTGCTACTCCCAACGGGAAACAACAAACTGGAGATAGGTTGGCAAGGACCATTTCCCGTGGAAAGGGTGATATCCAGAACCAACTATCAGATCCGGATCCGGGGAAAGTCGAAGATTTTCCATATCAATCTCTTGCGGAAATACGAAGAGAGACCCGGAGACAAGGCAGCTCACCTCATGGCAATGGCAGTTGCAGTGGAGACAGAAGTGGGAACCAGCGAGGGCAGGGAATATCCCTTGGTACACCAGGAAACCTATAGGGATGTGCAAGTGAACCCTGATCTGACCTCCCAGGAGAGGGAAAGGATAACCCAGGTTCTCAAGTCTCATAAGGAGATACTGACTGATAAACCAGGACGAACGAGGTTGGTTGAGTTCGAGATGACTTTGACCACACAGGAGCCTGTTCGCCAAAAGGTTTACCCAGTGCCATTCTCTAAAGAAAAGGCCCTGGAGGAGGAAATACAAAAACTGCTGGAGGATGAAGTGATTGCACCATCCACATCCCCATACAATGCGGGGGTAGTTTTGTTACGCAAACCAAGTGGAGAACACCGGTTGTGTATAGACTACCGACTTCTGAACAGTCACACACAATTTCAGGTGGAACCTTTGCCGAATCCAACTCAGTTATTCGCTAGGCTCCATAAGGCTCGGTACTTTTTAAAGGTGGATCTGAGTCGGGGGTACTATCAGATACCAGTCAAACCGGAGATTCGACCACTGTTAGCTTTCAGTACACCCAGTGGACACTACGAATTCAAGGTCATGCCCTTTGGACTCAGCAATGCACCTAGTGTGTTTACACGCATGATGAGGACTTTACTAGATCCGTTACAGGATCCGTCCATCATCTCATTCATGGATGATATTCTGATTTCCAGTGACAGCTTGGATGACCACTTACAATCCTTGGAGAGAGTGTTTAATAGACTCAAGGAAGCAGGGCTTACTGCTCGTCCAACCAAGTGCATGATTGGTTACCAGACTCTGGAATTTCTAGGTCACACTATCACTCCAGGACACATTGTTCCAGAAGAGAAGAACCTGGAGAAAATCAGAAATGCACCAAGGCCAAAAACGAAGAAGGATGTGCGATCTTTTCTCTCGTTGTGTGGGTTCTACCACAAATTTATCCCACATTTCACGGAACTGGGAGCTCCGTTGACGGAAACCTTGAAAAAGGGATTCCCGGACCAAATCATTTGGACACCAGAATGTGAGAATGCCTATAGTCAGTTAAAGGAGGCCTTGGTCAGCAAACCTGTATTACAGCTCCCTGACCTTTCAAAACCATTTGTGTTGAGAACGGATGCGAGTGCGATTGGAATTGGAGCCGCTTTGTTACAGGAAGGAAAAGACGATGCTTCGGTTTTGAAACCTGTGGCATATGCAAGTAAGAAACTTCTACAGGCGGAGAGGAATTATTCAACCGTCGAGAGAGAGTGCTTGTCCCTCGTATGGGCAGTGCAAAAATTTCAGCCATATTTGTATGGAGATAAGTTTCGAGTCCAGTCGGATCATCAACCCCTGATGTTCTTGGCTACTTCTCAGAAGCTCAACGCCCGTTTGATGCGGTGGTCGTTGTTACTTCAACCTTATAATTTCACAGTAGAGTACATTCCTGGGAAGGAAAATGTTGGAGCGGATTTCTTGTCAAGACACCCAGCTCCTGAAGAAGAAGAATGAATCATCTGGATTAAACTCACGGTGGAGAAGAGTGAGATGGACTACTCTCTTAGGAGGGGGCCTATGTCACAAAATAAAACCGTGTGTTTAACCAGTTGATTATTATAGAGGATTTTCTGATTAACCGGACTATCTGCTAAGCATCAAGTTTTTCAACTAATACAGAGAAAATATTCATAGTTGTGGCTGCACGTGGTCCCAAACAGGACGGGCATAAATAACAGCTGTACTTGTACATCTGGTTGACGGATTGGCAACACTCGGAAGTGAGTGCGCTGAATCATACATCGCTTTGACAAGTCAATAACATATCAGAGGGAAAAACGGAAGTACTCAGCACGGAGGTAAACAGTACCTCTGTCAATTCTTGGTTTCCGGAACATCAAGAAGACTGGCAGCTTGTTGGGAAAAACTGTTGTTGGGATCATACAGTAACTCGTTAGTTTGTTGGGGGAGTAGAAACAATTGATGACAACTTTGACAGTGACTAAGGAAAGGGAGAATCGATTCTTGACAATGGCTGATATGAAAATAAATAACACCTGCAGGACGTCACCCATATCACGTGACCAATTTTAGGTTTTGCCATAAACCATGATTGGGAGAAAGGGAGTTGACAAAAACCGTGGATTATGATGGACGTGTTTGTGGGAGAGCTCTACAGTGTTAGATTAATTCTAGATTAACTAGCATGTGTCGTTATGGCAAAGTGTAGTAGCCATCCCGGGAATGAGGCGGTTTTGCATAAGGTTCCCCACCAGTTACTAGGAAACTCAACACTGGTTTTGAAGAAGTGCACTCCAATTGGATGACCACCAGTTGGACTCTAAATGATTCTTACGGAAAAGGAATAACGTCCGAGAAGAAAGATGGTATATGTTGGCGCTGGACTCATACTCAGAAGGGTTCACCATGGCATGGCCCAGAAGAGCCAGCCAATATAACGACTCCTGCGTGGTATGGTTCACATAGGATGGGTGATGATTGTTGATATATCACACATCAGACAACCATTGTTTAAGGAACGAGAACATTAACGGATAAGTCACATAGTGTGCTAGATTCCAGTGAAATATTACATAGGACATATACTTGAACCTATATGAACACTAGTTAGGATCAAGTGTAGAAACATTAACAGTAAAACCTAAATACACTACAAAGGATTTGTGCATTCTGTAGGACCGATAGGAACTTACAAAGTTAGTTGACAATCAGTCCGTGATCAATCTGTACTTACAAACAGTATCTATTTCGGATGATCATGAAGATGGATTACCAGGTGGCTACAGATGACAGTCAGTATCCGGCAAGAGGGCTTCAACACCGGGTGAGGTGCACTGGTTATGATTTAATGTGCTGTGGTGTGCCCTTGCAATGAAGAAACTATGCTATTATCTGAAAGTCCGATCATACACACAGTATAGAACACATCACGCATTTTCTTCGCATACACATCTCATATACGTTACACTTTTCTTTTAATAAATTAATCTTTATTAATTTTTAGAAGCAAGAGTTGTTGAGTATGTTGCGTTGGGGAAGTATGAGAGGGGGCATAGTACGACAGTGAGAGAGTGATAGGAAAAGGTGTCCATAGGCTGATGGAGTGTGTTGGACGGAAGCTGGTGGATTCTCCAGGATATTGATAAGGAAAAAAAAATATTATAATGTGAGTGTTGACTCTCTTCACTCCAGGGACGACACTTTAAAGGAGGACACGACATTATTGGGGGCTCGATAACGGGATCTTTGGACAGCGGGATCTCTCGTAAACGGAATCCTTGGACAGCGGGATCTCTCGTAAACGGAATCCTTGGACAGCGGGATCTCTCGTAAACGGAATCTTTGGACAGCGGGATCTCCCGTAAACGGAATCCTTGGACAGCGAGATCTCCTGCAAGCAGGAACCTTTGACAGTGGGATCTTCTGACAACGGGGTCTTTTGACACGGGATCCTTAGTTATAAGAGGGAGATATCATTTTGGAGAATCCAGCTAGAGTGAATGTGGATAGGGGTTAGGACAAATATCTTACCTGTTCACACTTCACACGTCTGCATAGGTCTGTGGTCCTGATTCTACTCTTGTCACTGTGTGAATGTGCTGTGTGTGGTAATATCTAGATTTATATTACTTGTTCATATATCTGTATAGTAATTTGTAGTTATATTGTACTCGACCTGCTAGCTTACCTCTCTGTATAATGGCCACCCCTAAACTTAGCACAGCAGAATTAAAGGCAAAGGGGGAGGACATGGGATTGGCGGGGTCTGTTCTAACGGATTACATACAGGAAGTGGAGAGAGAGTATCGTCAAGCAGAAAGGGAAGATCGAAAGGCCGAGTTGGAATTGAGAAGGATGGAATTGGAAGCTGAGCAAGCAGCTAAGAAATTTGAAGCTGAGCAAACAGCTAGGAAACTGGAAGCTGAACAAGAAGCTCAGAAAAGGGAGCACGAGTACCGGATGAGGGAACTCGAGTTGAAGAGTCAATCTAATGGAGAAACTGAGGGAGCAGTTGGAAGTTCCTCCATCCCAGGCTCAACACCAGTAGGTGGACATGGGTACCATGCCATGAAGTTTCCTTTGGCGGTCTACGAGGAGGACAAAGAGAAGATTGACCAGTACCTTCAACGCTTCGAGGCTATGTCAGTTGCTATGGGTCTGGAGCGTAACAAATGGAATCTTAAGCTATCCCAGGGTTTACGCGGGACCGGATACGAGGTTTATTCTCGCCTGCCACCAGGACATGAGAACAATTATGACGAGCTAAAGACGGCTCTGCTGAAACGATTCGAGGTTACGTCACATACCTACCGGAAAAAAATTTCGAGCAGCGAAACGAGAACCGGGAGAGTTGTTTGCCGCCTACAGTTTGCGTCTAAAATCTTATCTCCATAAGTGGATGGATTTGGCTGGGTTCGCACATGACTATGAGAGTCTGGAAGAGCTCATGGTGGTCGACCAGCTGAAGAAGCAAATGTCTAAACCTCTCAGGACGTTCCTGGGAGAACAAGGAGCGGAACGTATTGACCTCGTGACTAAATTAGCAGAACGGTTCGTCGAGGTACATGGGGAGGCAGGGGAAAACCTTTCCACCAACACCAAAAGTCAAGAGAAACATGATAAGAAGAAAGCCAAAAACTCAGGAACAAAAAAGTGGGAACTTTATGTGCAAAAATCAGAGGATAGTTCAGAGAAGAAGAAGGAGGGAAGCAAGAGCACTTCAAGCTCTACACCTAAACGACCGTGGTCGGAGAAGTGGTGTTCAATTTGTAAGTCACCCTCTCACAATACGAGGGACTGCAAATCAAAGGCTAAGAACCCTCACTTCGCAGCATGTCAAGTGACTTCCAAGGAGGTTGTCACAGAAAATGCCAAGGTCAACAAGGAAGCTCGCCACCAGGAGAGCTCACTCAAGTCCGGCCCTAGAAAATCTAGGACAGGGAACTGGTGCAACCAATGCAAGTCGAATACGCACAATGCTATTGACTGCAGGGGAAAGTCAGGAGACACTCAATTCGTCGTGTGCCCCGGGAAACCTAAGGTGGAGCCCACCGAACAGGTCGAGGCCGAGGAAGAGACTCCAGACCAGGAAAAACCACCTGTAGTGGAATTGGTAGAGGTTAACGGTCGTCAAGTGGAGTGTTTATACGACACAGGACTGGACGGGGAGGCCGTGATTTCTGCGGATCTGGTACATCCAGAACAATTCACAGGTGAGACATTGGATATACAGCCTGCACAGAAGAGTGCTGTAGTCATGAAGTTGCCTATTGCTAATGTGGAGATTCGGTCAAGGTACGTCACCGGCACCATCAAGGCCGCTGTATTGACCGATCCCATTTTTCCAGTCATCCTAGGTTGCCGGTATGTCTTTCTGGGAATGCCCAGGGAGCCAATCCATATGGGAGCAATGCAGACTCGCTCTCAGACGAAAACGGAAGAGGCAGACGCAATTGTGACTAACCCAATGCCGGGGGAGCTACGAACTGCCCAGAGTGAGGATGATACTTTACGTCCTTGCTACAAAAAGCTGCAGAAAAGTGCTGATCCACCAGGACGGGGGCAGTACTACATGAAGAATAGGATACTCTACAGGAGAGCAGGAAGGGGAGACAACCTATACGGTCAGTTGGTCGTCCCGAAAGCTCACCGGTCCCAGATTCTTCATATGGGGCATACCATATCCTTTAGTGGACACATGGGTATTGCCGCCAACATGCTTCGGATTTCCTGCCATTACTATTGGCCGGGAATGACAGATGATGTGCGTCGGTATGTGAAGTCATGCCCTGAGTGCCAGAGGGTGGCACCAAAACACTGGACAGCACCGGTGGTGTTGGGTGAGATGCCCATCATGAACTCTCCTTTCGAGAGGGTAGCCATCGATATCGTGGGTCCACTTCCCAGGACTAGGAAGAGGAACATGTATATACTCACAATGGTGGATTGCTGTACAATGTGGGGTGAGGCTATACCGTTGACCACGATTGACTCGAAAAGAGTGGCGGACGCACTGATGGAGGCCTTTGCCAGATTAGGCTTTCCGGATCAAATTCTGACGGACAATGGATCTCAGTTTTGTGGAAAACTCATGGAGGAGGTATTTAGGGTGTTTCACTCTAACCACATACATACCAGCCCTTACCACCCTCAAGCCAATGGACAAGTAGAGCGTTTCAACGGCACGTTGATGACAATGCTCAGGAAACTAGCGCAGGAAAAACCTGATAGGTGGAATGAATATATCCCAGCAGCACTCTTTGCCTATCGGGAAGTTCCTCATGGCTCAACAGGACTACCACCCGCTACGTTGCTGTTTGGTCGTCCAATCAAAGGACCGTTGGAAGCCATGTTGAGGAGTTGGACTGAAGAGGGGACGTCAGAAGAAGTGATCTCATCCTACAAATACGTGGAGGAACTGAAAGAAAAACTCCACAAGGGATGGACTCTGGCAAATCAAAACTTGAAAAAGGCCAGGAAAAGACATGCGGCTTACTACAACCGTAGGTCTAAAGAAAGATCTCTAGAGGTGGGAGATAAAGTCTTGTTGCTACTCCCAACGGGAAACAACAAACTGGAGATAGGTTGGCAAGGACCATTTCCCGTGGAAAGGGTGATATCCAGAACCAACTATCAGATCCGAATCCGGGGAAAGTCGAAGATTTTCCATATCAATCTCTTGCGGAAATACGAAGAGAGACCCGGAGACAAGGCAGCTCACCTCATGGCAATGGCAGTTGCAGTGGAGACAGAAGTGGGAACCAGCGAGGGCAGGGAATATCCCTTGGTACACCAGGAAACCTATAGGGATGTGCAAGTGAACCCTGATCTGACCTCCCAGGAGAGGGAAAGGATAACCCAGGTTCTCAAGTCTCATAAGGAGATACTGACTGATAAACCAGGACGAACGAGGTTGGTTGAGTTCGAGATGACTTTGACCACACAGGAGCCTGTTCGCCAAAAGGTTTACCCAGTGCCATTCTCTAAAGAAAAGGCCCTGGAGGAGGAAATACAAAAACTGCTGGAGGATGAAGTGATTGCACCATCCACATCCCCATACAATGCGGGGGTAGTTTTGTTACGCAAACCAAGTGGAGAACACCGGTTGTGTATAGACTACCGACTTCTGAACAGTCACACACAATTTCAGGTGGAACCTTTGCCGAATCCAACTCAGTTATTCGCTAGGCTCCATAAGGCTCGGTACTTTTTAAAGGTGGATCTGAGTCGGGGGTACTATCAGATACCAGTCAAACCGGAGATTCGACCACTGTTAGCTTTCAGTACACCCAGTGGACACTACGAATTCAAGGTCATGCCCTTTGGACTCAGCAATGCACCTAGTGTGTTTACACGCATGATGAGGACTTTACTAGATCCGTTACAGGATCCGTCCATCATCTCATTCATGGATGATATTCTGATTTCCAGTGACAGCTTGGATGACCACTTACAATCCTTGGAGAGAGTGTTTAATAGACTCAAGGAAGCAGGGCTTACTGCTCGTCCAACCAAGTGCATGATTGGTTACCAGACTCTGGAATTTCTAGGTCACACTATCACTCCAGGACACATTGTTCCAGAAGAGAAGAACCTGGAGAAAATCAGAAATGCACCAAGGCCAAAAACGAAGAAGGATGTGCGATCTTTTCTCTCGTTGTGTGGGTTCTACCACAAATTTATCCCACATTTCACGGAACTGGGAGCTCCGTTGACGGAAACCTTGAAAAAGGGATTCCCGGACCAAATCATTTGGACACCAGAATGTGAGAATGCCTATAGTCAGTTAAAGGAGGCCTTGGTCAGCAAACCTGTATTACAGCTCCCTGACCTTTCAAAACCATTTGTGTTGAGAACGGATGCGAGTGCGATTGGAATTGGAGCCGCTTTGTTACAGGAAGGAAAAGACGATGCTTCGGTTTTGAAACCTGTGGCATATGCAAGTAAGAAACTTCTACAGGCGGAGAGGAATTATTCAACCGTCGAGAGAGAGTGCTTGTCCCTCGTATGGGCAGTGCAAAAATTTCAGCCATATTTGTATGGAGTTAAGTTTCGAGTCCAGTCGGATCATCAACCCCTGATGTTCTTGGCTACTTCTCAGAAGCTCAACGCCCGTTTGATGCGGTGGTCGTTGTTACTTCAACCTTATAATTTCACAGTAGAGTACATTCCTGGGAAGGAAAATGTTGGAGCGGATTTCTTGTCAAGACACCCAGCTCCTGAAGAAGAAGAATGAATCATCTGGATTAAACTCACGGTGGAGAAGAGTGAGATGGACTACTCTCTTAGGAGGGGGCCTATGTCACAAAATAAAACCGTGTGTTTAACCGGTTGATTATTATAGAGGATTTTCTGATTAACCGGACTATCTGCTAAGCATCAAGTTTTTCAACTAATACAGAGAAAATATTCATAGTTGTGGCTGCACGTGGTCCCAAACAGGACGGGCATAAATAACAGCTGTACTTGTACATCTGGTTGACGGATTGGCAACACTCGGAAGTGAGTGCGCTGAATCATACATCGCTTTGACAAGTCAATAACATATCAGAGGGAAAAACGGAAGTACTCAGCACGGAGGTAAACAGTACCTCTGTCAATTCTTGGTTTCCGGAACATCAAGAAGACTGGCAGCTTGTTGGGAAAAACTGTTGTTGGGATCATACAGTAACTCGTTAGTTTGTTGGGGGAGTAGAAACAATTGATGACAACTTTGACAGTGACTAAGGAAAGGGAGAATCGATTCTTGACAATGGCTGATATGAAAATAAATAACACCTGCAGGACGTCACCCATATCACGTGACCAATTTTAGGTTTTGCCATAAACCATGATTGGGAGAAAGGGAGTTGACAAAAACCGTGGATTATGATGGACGTGTTTGTGGGAGAGCTCTACAGTGTTAGATTAATTCTAGATTAACTAGCATGTGTCGTTATGGCAAAGTGTAGTAGCCATCCCGGGAATGAGGCGGTTTTGCATAAGGTTCCCCACCAGTTACTAGGAAACTCAACACTGGTTTTGAAGAAGTGCACTCCAATTGGATGACCACCAGATGGACTCTAAATGATTCTTACGGAAAAGGAATAACGTCCGAGAAGAAAGATGGTATATGTTGGCGCTGGACTCATACTCAGAAGGGTTCACCATGGCATGGCCCAGAAGAGCCAGCCAATATAACGACTCCTGCGTGGTATGGTTCACATAGGATGGGTGATGATTGTTGATATATCACACATCAGACAACCATTGTTTAAGGAACGAGAACATTAACGGATAAGTCACATAGTGTGCTAGATTCCAGTGAAATATTACATAGGACATATACTTGAACCTATATGAACACTAGTTAGGATCAAGTGTAGAAACATTAACAGTAAAACCTAAATACACTACAAAGGATTTGTGCATTCTGTAGGACCGATAGGAACTTACAAAGTTAGTTGACAATCAGTCCGTGATCAATCTGTACTTACAAACAGTATCTATTTCGGATGATCATGAAGATGGATTACCAGGTGGCTACAGATGACAGTCAGTATCCGGCAAGAGGGCTTCAACACCGGGTGAGGTGCACTGGTTATGATTTAATGTGCTGTGGTGTGCCCTTGCAATGAAGAAACTATGCTATTATCTGAAAGTCCGATCATACACACAGTATAGAACACATCACGCATTTTCTTCGCATACACATCTCATATACGTTACACTTTTCTTTTAATAAATTAATCTTTATTAATTTTTAGAAGCAAGAGTTGTTGAGTATGTTGCGTTGGGGAAGTATGAGAGGGGGCATAGTACGACAGTGAGAGAGTGATAGGAAAAGGTGTCCATAGGCTGATGGAGTGTGTTGGACGGAAGCTGGTGGATTCTCCAGGATATTGATAAGGAAAAAAAATATTATAATGTGAGTGTTGACTCTCTTCACTCCAGGGACGACACTTTAAAGGAGGACACGACATTATTGGGGGCTCGATAACGGGATCTTTGGACAGCGGGATCTCTCGTAAACGGAATCTTTGGACAGTGGGATCTCCCGTAAACGGAATCCTTGGACAGCGAGATCTCCTGCAAGCAGGAACCTTTGACAGTGGGATCTTCTGACAACGGGGTCTTTTGACACGGGATCCTTAGTTATAAGAGGGAGATATCATTTTGGAGAATCCAGCTAGAGTGAATGTGGATAGGGGTTAGGACAAATATCTTACCTGTTCACACTTCACACGTCTGCATAGGTCTGTGGTCCTGATTCTACTCTTGTCACTGTGTGAATGTGCTGTGTGTGGTAATATCTAGATTTATATTACTTGTTCATATATCTGTATAGTAATTTGTAGTTATATTGTACTCGACCTGCTAGCTTACCTCTCTGTATAATGGCCACCCCTAAACTTAGCACAGCAGAATTAAAGGCAAAGGGGGAGGACATGGGATTGGCGGGGTCTGCTCTAACGGATTACATACAGGAAGTGGAGAGAGAGTATCGTCAAGCAGAAAGGGAAGATCGAAAGGCCGAGTTGGAATTGAGAAGGATGGAATTGGAAGCTGAGCAAGCAGCTAAGAAATTTGAAGCTGAGCAAACAGCTAGGAAACTGGAAGCTGAACAAGAAGCTCAGAAAAGGGAGCACGAGTACCGGATGAGGGAACTCGAGTTGAAGAGTGAATCTAATGGAGAAACTGAGGGAGCAGTTGGAAGTTCCTCCATCCCAGGCTCAACACCAGTAGGTGGACATGGGTACCATGCCATGAAGTTTCCTTTGGCGGTCTACGAGGAGGACAAAGAGAAGATTGACCAGTACCTTCAACGCTTCGAGGCTATGTCAGTTGCTATGGGTCTGGAGCGTAACAAATGGAATCTTAAGCTATCCCAGGGTTTACGCGGGACCGGATACGAGGTTTATTCTCGCCTGCCACCAGGACATGAGAACAATTATGACGAGCTAAAGACGGCTCTGCTGAAACGATTCGAGGTTACGTCACATACCTACCGGAAAAAAATTTCGAGCAGCGAAACGAGAACCGGGAGAGTTGTTTGCCGCCTACAGTTTGCGTCTAAAATCTTATCTCCATAAGTGGATGGATTTGGCTGGGTTCGCACATGACTATGAGAGTCTGGAAGAGCTCATGGTGGTCGACCAGCTGAAGAAGCAAATGTCTAAACCTCTCAGGACGTTCCTGGGAGAGCAAGGAGCGGAACGTATTGACCTCGTGACTAAATTAGCAGAACGGTTCGTCGAGGTACATGGGGAGGCAGGGGAAAACCTTTCCACCAACACCAAAAGTCAAGAGAAACATGATAAGAAGAAAGCCAAAAACTCAGGAACAAAAAAGTGGGAACTTTATGTGCAAAAATCAGAGGATAGTTCAGAGAAGAAGAAGGAGGGAAGCAAGAGCACTTCAAGCTCTACACCTAAACGACCGTGGTCGGAGAAGTGGTGTTCAATTTGTAAGTCACCCTCTCACAATACGAGGGACTGCAAATCAAAGGCTAAGAACCCTCACTTCGCAGCATGTCAAGTGACTTCCAAGGAGGTTGTCACAGAAAATGCCAAGGTCAACAAGGAAGCTCGCCACCAGGAGAGCTCACTCAAGTCCGGCCCTAGAAAATCTAGGACAGGGAACTGGTGCAACCAATGCAAGTCGAATACGCACAATGCTATTGACTGCAGGGGAAAGTCAGGAGACACTCAATTCGTCGTGTGCCCCGGGAAACCTAAGGTGGAGCCCACCGAACAGGTCGAGGCCGAGGAAGAGACTCCAGACCAGGAAAAACCACCTGTAGTGGAATTGGTAGAGGTTAACGGTCGTCAAGTGGAGTGTTTATACGACACAGGACTGGACGGGGAGGCCGTGATTTCTGCGGATCTGGTACATCCAGAACAATTCACAGGTGAGACATTGGATATACAGCCTGCACAGAAGAGTGCTGTAGTCATGAAGTTGCCTATTGCTAATGTGGAGATTCGGTCAAGGTACGTCACCGGCACCATCAAGGCCGCTGTATTGACCGATCCCATTTTTCCAGTCATCCTAGGTTGCCGGTATGTCTTTCTGGGAATGCCCAGGGAGCCAATCCATATGGGAGCAATGCAGACTCGCTCTCAGACGAAAACGGAAGAGGCAGACGCAATTGTGACTAACCCAATGCCGGGGGAGCTACGAACTGCCCAGAGTGAGGATGATACTTTACGTCCTTGCTACAAAAAGCTGCAGAAAAGTGCTGATCCACCAGGACGGGGGCAGTACTACATGAAGAATAGGATACTCTACAGGAGAGCAGGAAGGGGAGACAACCTATACGGTCAGTTGGTCGTCCCGAAAGCTCACCGGTCCCAGATTCTTCATATGGGGCATACCATATCCTTTAGTGGACACATGGGTATTGCCGCCACCATGCAGCGGATTTCCTGCCATTACTATTGGCCGGGAAGGACAGATGATGTGCGTCGGTATGTGAAGTCATGCCCTGAGTGCCAGAGGGTGGCACCAAAACACTGGACAGCACCGGTGGTGTTGGGTGAGATGCCCATCATGAACTCTCCTTTCGAGAGGGTAGCCATCGATATCGTGGGTCCACTTCCCAGGACTAGGAAGAGGAACATGTATATACTCACAATGGTGGATTGCTGTACAATGTGGGGTGAGGCTATACCGTTGACCACGATTGACTCGAAAAGAGTGGCGGACGCACTGATGGAGGCCTTTGCCAGATTAGGCTTTCCGGATCAAATTCTGACGGACAATGGATCTCAGTTTTGTGGAAAACTCATGGAGGAGGTATTTAGGGTGTTTCACTCTAACCACATACATACCAGCCCTTACCACCCTCAAGCCAATGGACAAGTAGAGCGTTTCAACGGCACGTTGATGACAATGCTCAGGAAACTAGCGCAGGAAAAACCTGATAGGTGGAATGAATATATCCCAGCAGCACTCTTTGCCTATCTGGAAGTTCCTCATGGCTCAACAGGACTACCACCCGCTACGTTGCTGTTTGGTCGCCCAATCAAAGGACCGTTGGAAGCCATGTTGAGGAGTTGGACTGAAGAGGGGACGTCAGAAGAAGTGATCTCATCCTACAAATACGTGGAGGAACTGAAAGAAAAACTCCACAAGGGATGGACTCTGGCAAATCAAAACTTGAAAAAGGCCAGGAAAAGACATGCGGCTTACTACAACCGTAGTTCTAAAGAAAGATCTCTAGAGGTGGGAGATAAAGTCTTGTTGCTACTCCCAACGGGAAACAACAAACTGGAGATAGGTTGGCAAGGACCATTTCCCGTGGAAAGGGTGATATCCAGAACCAACTATCAGATCCGGATCCGGGGAAAGTCGAAGATTTTCCATATCAATCTCTTGCGGAAATACGAAGAGAGACCCGGAGACAAGGCAGCTCACCTCATGGCAATGGCAGTTGCAGTGGAGACAGAAGTGGGAACCAGCGAGGGCAGGGAATATCCCTTGGTACACCAGGAAACCTATAGGGATGTGCAAGTGAACCCTGATCTGACCTCCCAGGAGAGGGAAAGGATAACCCAGGTTCTCAAGTCTCATAAGGAGATACTGACTGATAAACCAGGACGAACGAGGTTGGTTGAGTTCGAGATGACTTTGACCACACAGGAGCCTGTTCGCCAAAAGGTTTACCCAGTGCCATTCTCTAAAGAAAAGGCCCTGGAGGAGGAAATACAAAAACTGCTGGAGGATGAAGTGATTGCACCATCCACATCCCCATACAATGCGGGGGTAGTTTTGTTACGCAAACCAAGTGGAGAACACCGGTTGTGTATAGACTACCGACTTCTGAACAGTCACACACAATTTCAGGTGGAACCTTTGCCGAATCCAACTCAGTTATTCGCTAGGCTCCATAAGGCTCGGTACTTTTTAAAGGTGGATCTGAGTCGGGGGTACTATCAGATACCAGTCAAACCGGAGATTCGACCACTGTTAGCTTTCAGTACACCCAGTGGACACTACGAATTCAAGGTCATGCCCTTTGGACTCAGCAATGCACCTAGTGTGTTTACACGCATGATGAGGACTTTACTAGATCCGTTACAGGATCCGTCCATCATCTCATTCATGGATGATATTCTGATTTCCAGTGACAGCTTGGATGACCACTTACAATCCTTGGAGAGAGTGTTTAATAGACTCAAGGAAGCAGGGCTTACTGCTCGTCCAACCAAGTGCATGATTGGTTACCAGACTCTGGAATTTCTAGGTCACACTATCACTCCAGGACACATTGTTCCAGAAGAGAAGAACCTGGAGAAAATCAGAAATGCACCAAGGCCAAAAACGAAGAAGGATGTGCGATCTTTTCTCTCGTTGTGTGGGTTCTACCACAAATTTATCCCACATTTCACGGAACTGGGAGCTCCGTTGACGGAAACCTTGAAAAAGGGATTCCCGGACCAAATCATTTGGACACCAGAATGTGAGAATGCCTATAGTCAGTTAAAGGAGGCCTTGGTCAGCAAACCTGTATTACAGCTCCCTGACCTTTCAAAACCATTTGTGTTGAGAACGGATGCGAGTGCGATTGGAATTGGAGCCGCTTTGTTACAGGAAGGAAAAGACGATGCTTCGGTTTTGAAACCTGTGGCATATGCAAGTAAGAAACTTCTACAGGCGGAGAGGAATTATTCAACCGTCGAGAGAGAGTGCTTGTCCCTCGTATGGGCAGTGCAAAAATTTCAGCCATATTTGTATGGAGATAAGTTTCGAGTCCAGTCGGATCATCAACCCCTGATGTTCTTGGCTACTTCTCAGAAGCTCAACGCCCGTTTGATGCGGTGGTCGTTGTTACTTCAACCTTATAATTTCACAGTAGAGTACATTCCTGGGAAGGAAAATGTTGGAGCGGATTTCTTGTCAAGACACCCAGCTCCTGAAGAAGAAGAATGAATCATCTGGATTAAACTCACGGTGGAGAAGAGTGAGATGGACTACTCTCTTAGGAGGGGGCCTATGTCACAAAATAAAACCGTGTGTTTAACCGGTTGATTATTATAGAGGATTTTCTGATTAACCGGACTATCTGCTAAGCATCAAGTTTTTCAACTAATACAGAGAAAATATTCATAGTTGTGGCTGCACGTGGTCCCAAACAGGACGGGCATAAATAACAGCTGTACTTGTACATCTGGTTGACGGATTGGCAACACTCGGAAGTGAGTGCGCTGAATCATACATCGCTTTGACAAGTCAATAACATATCAGAGGGAAAAACGGAAGTACTCAGCACGGAGGTAAACAGTACCTCTGTCAATTCTTGGTTTCCGGAACATCAAGAAGACTGGCAGCTTGTTGGGAAAAACTGTTGTTGGGATCATACAGTAACTCGTTAGTTTGTTGGGGGAGTAGAAACAATTGATGACAACTTTGACAGTGACTAAGGAAAGGGAGAATCGATTCTTGACAATGGCTGATATGAAAATAAATAACACCTGCAGGACGTCACCCATATCACGTGACCAATTTTAGGTTTTGCCATAAACCATGATTGGGAGAAAGGGAGTTGACAAAAACCGTGGATTATGATGGACGTGTTTGTGGGAGAGCTCTACAGTGTTAGATTAATTCTAGATTAACTAGCATGTGTCGTTATGGCAAAGTGTAGTAGCCATCCCGGGAATGAGGCGGTTTTGCATAAGGTTCCCCACCAGTTACTAGGAAACTCAACACTGGTTTTGAAGAAGTGCACTCCAATTGGATGACCACCAGTTGGACTCTAAATGATTCTTACGGAAAAGGAATAACGTCCGAGAAGAAAGATGGTATATGTTGGCGCTGGACTCATACTCAGAAGGGTTCACCATGGCATGGCCCAGAAGAGCCAGCCAATATAACGACTCCTGCGTGGTATGGTTCACATAGGATGGGTGATGATTGTTGATATATCACACATCAGACAACCATTGTTTAAGGAACGAGAACATTAACGGATAAGTCACATAGTGTGCTAGATTCCAGTGAAATATTACATAGGACATATACTTGAACCTATATGAACACTAGTTAGGATCAAGTGTAGAAACATTAACAGTAAAACCTAAATACACTACAAAGGATTTGTGCATTCTGTAGGACCGATAGGAACTTACAAAGTTAGTTGACAATCAGTCCGTGATCAATCTGTACTTACAAACAGTATCTATTTCGGATGATCATGAAGATGGATTACCAGGTGGCTACAGATGACAGTCAGTATCCGGCAAGAGGGCTTCAACACCGGGTGAGGTGCACTGGTTATGATTTAATGTGCTGTGGTGTGCCCTTGCAATGAAGAAACTATGCTATTATCTGAAAGTCCGATCATACACACAGTATAGAACACATCACGCATTTTCTTCGCATACACATCTCATATACGTTACACTTTTCTTTTAATAAATTAATCTTTATTAATTTTTAGAAGCAAGAGTTGTTGAGTATGTTGCGTTGGGGAAGTATGAGAGGGGGCATAGTACGACAGTGAGAGAGTGATAGGAAAAGGTGTCCATAGGCTGATGGAGTGTGTTGGACGGAAGCTGGTGGATTCTCCAGGATATTGATAAGGAAAAAAAAATATTATAATGTGAGTGTTGACTCTCTTCACTCCAGGGACGACACTTTAAAGGAGGACACGACATTATTGGGGGCTCGATAACGGGATCTTTGGACAGCGGGATCTCTCGTAAACGGAATCCTTGGACAGCGGGATCTCTCGTAAACGGAATCCTTGGACAGCGGGATCTCTCGTAAACGGAATCTTTGGACAGCGGGATCTCCCGTAAACGGAATCCTTGGACAGCGAGATCTCCTGCAAGCAGGAACCTTTGACAGTGGGATCTTCTGACAACGGGGTCTTTTGACACGGGATCCTTAGTTATAAGAGGGAGATATCATTTTGGAGAATCCAGCTAGAGTGAATGTGGATAGGGGTTAGGACAAATATCTTACCTGTTCACACTTCACACGTCTGCATAGGTCTGTGGTCCTGATTCTACTCTTGTCACTGTGTGAATGTGCTGTGTGTGGTAATATCTAGATTTATATTACTTGTTCATATATCTGTATAGTAATTTGTAGTTATATTGTACTCGACCTGCTAGCTTACCTCTCTGTATAATGGCCACCCCTAAACTTAGCACAGCAGAATTAAAGGCAAAGGGGGAGGACATGGGATTGGCGGGGTCTGTTCTAACGGATTACATACAGGAAGTGGAGACAGAGTATCGTCAAGCAGAAAGGGAAGATCGAAAGGCCGAGTTGGAATTGAGAAGGATGGAATTGGAAGCTGAGCAAGCAGCTAAGAAATTTGAAGCTGAGCAAACAGCTAGGAAACTGGAAGCTGAACAAGAAGCTCAGAAAAGGGAGCACGAGTACCGGATGAGGGAACTCGAGTTGAAGAGTCAATCTAATGGAGAAACTGAGGGAGCAGTTGGAAGTTCCTCCATCCCAGGCTCAACACCAGTAGGTGGACATGGGTACCATGCCATGAAGTTTCCTTTGGCGGTCTACGAGGAGGACAAAGAGAAGATTGACCAGTACCTTCAACGCTTCGAGGCTATGTCAGTTGCTATGGGTCTGGAGCGTAACAAATGGAATCTTAAGCTATCCCAGGGTTTACGCGGGACCGGATACGAGGTTTATTCTCGCCTGCCACCAGGACATGAGAACAATTATGACGAGCTAAAGACGGCTCTGCTGAAACGATTCGAGGTTACGTCACATACCTACCGGAAAAAAATTTCGAGCAGCGAAACGAGAACCGGGAGAGTTGTTTGCCGCCTACAGTTTGCGTCTAAAATCTTATCTCCATAAGTGGATGGATTTGGCTGGGTTCGCACATGACTATGAGAGTCTGGAAGAGCTCATGGTGGTCGACCAGCTGAAGAAGCAAATGTCTAAACCTCTCAGGACGTTCCTGGGAGAACAAGGAGCGGAACGTATTGACCTCGTGACTAAATTAGCAGAACGGTTCGTCGAGGTACATGGGGAGGCAGGGGAAAACCTTTCCACCAACACCAAAAGTCAAGAGAAACATGATAAGAAGAAAGCCAAAAACTCAGGAACAAAAAAGTGGGAACTTTATGTGCAAAAATCAGAGGATAGTTCAGAGAAGAAGAAGGAGGGAAGCAAGAGCACTTCAAGCTCTACACCTAAACGACCGTGGTCGGAGAAGTGGTGTTCAATTTGTAAGTCACCCTCTCACAATACGAGGGACTGCAAATCAAAGGCTAAGAACCCTCACTTCGCAGCATGTCAAGTGACTTCCAAGGAGGTTGTCACAGAAAATGCCAAGGTCAACAAGGAAGCTCGCCACCAGGAGAGCTCACTCAAGTCCGGCCCTAGAAAATCTAGGACAGGGAACTGGTGCAACCAATGCAAGTCGAATACGCACAATGCTATTGACTGCAGGGGAAAGTCAGGAGACACTCAATTCGTCGTGTGCCCCGGGAAACCTAAGGTGGAGCCCACCGAACAGGTCGAGGCCGAGGAAGAGACTCCAGACCAGGAAAAACCACCTGTAGTGGAATTGGTAGAGGTTAACGGTCGTCAAGTGGAGTGTTTATACGACACAGGACTGGACGGGGAGGCCGTGATTTCTGCGGATCTGGTACATCCAGAACAATTCACAGGTGAGACATTGGATATACAGCCTGCACAGAAGAGTGCTGTAGTCATGAAGTTGCCTATTGCTAATGTGGAGATTCGGTCAAGGTACGTCACCGGCACCATCAAGGCCGCTGTATTGACCGATCCCATTTTTCCAGTCATCCTAGGTTGCCGGTATGTCTTTCTGGGAATGCCCAGGGAGCCAATCCATATGGGAGCAATGCAGACTCGCTCTCAGACGAAAACGGAAGAGGCAGACGCAATTGTGACTAACCCAATGCTGGGGGAGCTACGAACTGCCCAGAGTGAGGATGATACTTTACGTCCTTGCTACAAAAAGCTGCAGAAAAGTGCTGATCCACCAGGACGGGGGCAGTACTACATGAAGAATAGGATACTCTACAGGAGAGCAGGAAGGGGAGACAACCTATACGGTCAGTTGGTCGTCCCGAAAGCTCACCGGTCCCAGATTCTTCATATGGGGCATACCATATCCTTTAGTGGACACATGGGTATTGCCGCTACCATGCTTCGGATTTCCTGCCATTACTATTGGCCGGGAATGACAGATGATGTGCGTCGGTATGTGAAGTCATGCCCTGAGTGCCAGAGGGTGGCACCAAAACACTGGACAGCACCGGTGGTGTTGGGTGAGATGCCCATCATGAACTCTCCTTTCGAGAGGGTAGCCATCGATATCGTGGGTCCACTTCCCAGGACTAGGAAGAGGAACATGTATATACTCACAATGGTGGATTGCTGTACAATGTGGGGTGAGGCTATACCGTTGACCACGATTGACTCGAAAAGAGTGGCGGACGCACTGATGGAGGCCTTTGCCAGATTAGGCTTTCCGGATCAAATTCTGACGGACAATGGATCTCAGTTTTGTGGAAAACTCATGGAGGAGGTATTTAGGGTGTTTCACTCTAACCACATACATACCAGCCCTTACCACCCTCAAGCCAATGGACAAGTAGAGCGTTTCAACGGCACGTTGATGACAATGCTCAGGAAACTAGCGCAGGAAAAACCTGATAGGTGGAATGAATATATCCCAGCAGCACTCTTTGCCTATCGGGAAGTTCCTCATGGCTCAACAGGACTACCACCCGCTACGTTGCTGTTTGGTCGTCCAATCAAAGGACCGTTGGAAGCCATGTTGAGGAGTTGGACTGAAGAGGGGACGTCAGAAGAAGTGATCTCATCCTACAAATACGTGGAGGAACTGAAAGAAAAACTCCACAAGGGATGGACTCTGGCAAATCAAAACTTGAAAAAGGCCAGGAAAAGACATGCGGCTTACTACAACCGTAGGTCTAAAGAAAGATCTCTAGAGGTGGGAGATAAAGTCTTGTTGCTACTCCCAACGGGAAACAACAAACTGGAGATAGGTTGGCAAGGACCATTTCCCGTGGAAAGGGTGATATCCAGAACCAACTATCAGATCCGAATCCGGGGAAAGTCGAAGATTTTCCATATCAATCTCTTGCGGAAATACGAAGAGAGACCCGGAGACAAGGCAGCTCACCTCATGGCAATGGCAGTTGCAGTGGAGACAGAAGTGGGAACCAGCGAGGGCAGGGAATATCCCTTGGTACACCAGGAAACCTATAGGGATGTGCAAGTGAACCCTGATCTGACCTCCCAGGAGAGGGAAAGGATAACCCAGGTTCTCAAGTCTCATAAGGAGATACTGACTGATAAACCAGGACGAACGAGGTTGGTTGAGTTCGAGATGACTTTGACCACACAGGAGCCTGTTCGCCAAAAGGTTTACCCAGTGCCATTCTCTAAAGAAAAGGCCCTGGAGGAGGAAATACAAAAACTGCTGGAGGATGAAGTGATTGCACCATCCACATCCCCATACAATGCGGGGGTAGTTTTGTTACGCAAACCAAGTGGAGAACACCGGTTGTGTATAGACTACCGACTTCTGAACAGTCACACACAATTTCAGGTGGAACCTTTGCCGAATCCAACTCAGTTATTCGCTAGGCTCCATAAGGCTCGGTACTTTTTAAAGGTGGATCTGAGTCGGGGGTACTATCAGATACCAGTCAAACCGGAGATTCGACCACTGTTAGCTTTCAGTACACCCAGTGGACACTACGAATTCAAGGTCATGCCCTTTGGACTCAGCAATGCACCTAGTGTGTTTACACGCATGATGAGGACTTTACTAGATCCGTTACAGGATCCGTCCATCATCTCATTCATGGATGATATTCTGATTTCCAGTGACAGCTTGGATGACCACTTACAATCCTTGGAGAGAGTGTTTAATAGACTCAAGGAAGCAGGGCTTACTGCTCGTCCAACCAAGTGCATGATTGGTTACCAGACTCTGGAATTTCTAGGTCACACTATCACTCCAGGACACATTGTTCCAGAAGAGAAGAACCTGGAGAAAATCAGAAATGCACCAAGGCCAAAAACGAAGAAGGATGTGCGATCTTTTCTCTCGTTGTGTGGGTTCTACCACAAATTTATCCCACATTTCACGGAACTGGGAGCTCCGTTGACGGAAACCTTGAAAAAGGGATTCCCGGACCAAATCATTTGGACACCAGAATGTGAGAATGCCTATAGTCAGTTAAAGGAGGCCTTGGTCAGCAAACCTGTATTACAGCTCCCTGACCTTTCAAAACCATTTGTGTTGAGAACGGATGCGAGTGCGATTGGAATTGGAGCCGCTTTGTTACAGGAAGGAAAAGACGATGCTTCGGTTTTGAAACCTGTGGCATATGCAAGTAAGAAACTTCTACAGGCGGAGAGGAATTATTCAACCGTCGAGAGAGAGTGCTTGTCCCTCGTATGGGCAGTGCAAAAATTTCAGCCATATTTGTATGGAGTTAAGTTTCGAGTCCAGTCGGATCATCAACCCCTGATGTTCTTGGCTACTTCTCAGAAGCTCAACGCCCGTTTGATGCGGTGGTCGTTGTTACTTCAACCTTATAATTTCACAGTAGAGTACATTCCTGGGAAGGAAAATGTTGGAGCGGATTTCTTGTCAAGACACCCAGCTCCTGAAGAAGAAGAATGAATCATCTGGATTAAACTCACGGTGGAGAAGAGTGAGATGGACTACTCTCTTAGGAGGGGGCCTATGTCACAAAATAAAACCGTGTGTTTAACCGGTTGATTATTATAGAGGATTTTCTGATTAACCGGACTATCTGCTAAGCATCAAGTTTTTCAACTAATACAGAGAAAATATTCATAGTTGTGGCTGCACGTGGTCCCAAACAGGACGGGCATAAATAACAGCTGTACTTGTACATCTGGTTGACGGATTGGCAACACTCGGAAGTGAGTGCGCTGAATCATACATCGCTTTGACAAGTCAATAACATATCAGAGGGAAAAACGGAAGTACTCAGCACGGAGGTAAACAGTACCTCTGTCAATTCTTGGTTTCCGGAACATCAAGAAGACTGGCAGCTTGTTGGGAAAAACTGTTGTTGGGATCATACAGTAACTCGTTAGTTTGTTGGGGGAGTAGAAACAATTGATGACAACTTTGACAGTGACTAAGGAAAGGGAGAATCGATTCTTGACAATGGCTGATATGAAAATAAATAACACCTGCAGGACGTCACCCATATCACGTGACCAATTTTAGGTTTTGCCATAAACCATGATTGGGAGAAAGGGAGTTGACAAAAACCGTGGATTATGATGGACGTGTTTGTGGGAGAGCTCTACAGTGTTAGATTAATTCTAGATTAACTAGCATGTGTCGTTATGGCAAAGTGTAGTAGCCATCCCGGGAATGAGGCGGTTTTGCATAAGGTTCCCCACCAGTTACTAGGAAACTCAACACTGGTTTTGAAGAAGTGCACTCCAATTGGATGACCACCAGTTGGACTCTAAATGATTCTTACGGAAAAGGAATAACGTCCGAGAAGAAAGATGGTATATGTTGGCGCTGGACTCATACTCAGAAGGGTTCACCATGGCATGGCCCAGAAGAGCCAGCCAATATAACGACTCCTGCGTGGTATGGTTCACATAGGATGGGTGATGATTGTTGATATATCACACATCAGACAACCATTGTTTAAGGAACGAGAACATTAACGGATAAGTCACATAGTGTGCTAGATTCCAGTGAAATATTACATAGGACATATACTTGAACCTATATGAACACTAGTTAGGATCAAGTGTAGAAACATTAACAGTAAAACCTAAATACACTACAAAGGATTTGTGCATTCTGTAGGACCGATAGGAACTTACAAAGTTAGTTGACAATCAGTCCGTGATCAATCTGTACTTACAAACAGTATCTATTTCGGATGATCATGAAGATGGATTACCAGGTGGCTACAGATGACAGTCAGTATCCGGCAAGAGGGCTTCAACACCGGGTGAGGTGCACTGGTTATGATTTAATGTGCTGTGGTGTGCCCTTGCAATGAAGAAACTATGCTATTATCTGAAAGTCCGATCATACACACAGTATAGAACACATCACGCATTTTCTTCGCATACACATCTCATATACGTTACACTTTTCTTTTAATAAATTAATCTTTATTAATTTTTAGAAGCAAGAGTTGTTGAGTATGTTGCGTTGGGGAAGTATGAGAGGGGGCATAGTACGACAGTGAGAGAGTGATAGGAAAAGGTGTCCATAGGCTGATGGAGTGTGTTGGACGGAAGCTGGTGGATTCTCCAGGATATTGATAAGGAAAAAAAAATATTATAATGTGAGTGTTGACTCTCTTCACTCCAGGGACGACACTTTAAAGGAGGACACGACATTATTGGGGGCTCGATAACGGGATCTTTGGACAGCGGGATCTCTCGTAAACGGAATCCTTGGACAGCGGGATCTCTCGTAAACGGAATCCTTGGACAGCGGGATCTCTCGTAAACGGAATCTTTGGACAGCGGGATCTCCCGTAAACGGAATCCTTGGACAGCGAGATCTCCTGCAAGCAGGAACCTTTGACAGTGGGATCTTCTGACAACGGGGTCTTTTGACACGGGATCCTTAGTTATAAGAGGGAGATATCATTTTGGAGAATCCAGCTAGAGTGAATGTGGATAGGGGTTAGGACAAATATCTTACCTGTTCACACTTCACACGTCTGCATAGGTCTGTGGTCCTGATTCTACTCTTGTCACTGTGTGAATGTGCTGTGTGTGGTAATATCTAGATTTATATTACTTGTTCATATATCTGTATAGTAATTTGTAGTTATATTGTACTCGACCTGCTAGCTTACCTCTCTGTATAATGGCCACCCCTAAACTTAGCACAGCAGAATTAAAGGCAAAGGGGGAGGACATGGGATTGGCGGGGTCTGTTCTAACGGATTACATACAGGAAGTGGAGACAGAGTATCGTCAAGCAGAAAGGGAAGATCGAAAGGCCGAGTTGGAATTGAGAAGGATGGAATTGGAAGCTGAGCAAGCAGCTAAGAAATTTGAAGCTGAGCAAACAGCTAGGAAACTGGAAGCTGAACAAGAAGCTCAGAAAAGGGAGCACGAGTACCGGATGAGGGAACTCGAGTTGAAGAGTCAATCTAATGGAGAAACTGAGGGAGCAGTTGGAAGTTCCTCCATCCCAGGCTCAACACCAGTAGGTGGACATGGGTACCATGCCATGAAGTTTCCTTTGGCGGTCTACGAGGAGGACAAAGAGAAGATTGACCAGTACCTTCAACGCTTCGAGGCTATGTCAGTTGCTATGGGTCTGGAGCGTAACAAATGGAATCTTAAGCTATCCCAGGGTTTACGCGGGACCGGATACGAGGTTTATTCTCGCCTGCCACCAGGACATGAGAACAATTATGACGAGCTAAAGACGGCTCTGCTGAAACGATTCGAGGTTACGTCACATACCTACCGGAAAAAAATTTCGAGCAGCGAAACGAGAACCGGGAGAGTTGTTTGCCGCCTACAGTTTGCGTCTAAAATCTTATCTCCATAAGTGGATGGATTTGGCTGGGTTCGCACATGACTATGAGAGTCTGGAAGAGCTCATGGTGGTCGACCAGCTGAAGAAGCAAATGTCTAAACCTCTCAGGACGTTCCTGGGAGAACAAGGAGCGGAACGTATTGACCTCGTGACTAAATTAGCAGAACGGTTCGTCGAGGTACATGGGGAGGCAGGGGAAAACCTTTCCACCAACACCAAAAGTCAAGAGAAACATGATAAGAAGAAAGCCAAAAACTCAGGAACAAAAAAGTGGGAACTTTATGTGCAAAAATCAGAGGATAGTTCAGAGAAGAAGAAGGAGGGAAGCAAGAGCACTTCAAGCTCTACACCTAAACGACCGTGGTCGGAGAAGTGGTGTTCAATTTGTAAGTCACCCTCTCACAATACGAGGGACTGCAAATCAAAGGCTAAGAACCCTCACTTCGCAGCATGTCAAGTGACTTCCAAGGAGGTTGTCACAGAAAATGCCAAGGTCAACAAGGAAGCTCGCCACCAGGAGAGCTCACTCAAGTCCGGCCCTAGAAAATCTAGGACAGGGAACTGGTGCAACCAATGCAAGTCGAATACGCACAATGCTATTGACTGCAGGGGAAAGTCAGGAGACACTCAATTCGTCGTGTGCCCCGGGAAACCTAAGGTGGAGCCCACCGAACAGGTCGAGGCCGAGGAAGAGACTCCAGACCAGGAAAAACCACCTGTAGTGGAATTGGTAGAGGTTAACGGTCGTCAAGTGGAGTGTTTATACGACACAGGACTGGACGGGGAGGCCGTGATTTCTGCGGATCTGGTACATCCAGAACAATTCACAGGTGAGACATTGGATATACAGCCTGCACAGAAGAGTGCTGTAGTCATGAAGTTGCCTATTGCTAATGTGGAGATTCGGTCAAGGTACGTCACCGGCACCATCAAGGCCGCTGTATTGACCGATCCCATTTTTCCAGTCATCCTAGGTTGCCGGTATGTCTTTCTGGGAATGCCCAGGGAGCCAATCCATATGGGAGCAATGCAGACTCGCTCTCAGACGAAAACGGAAGAGGCAGACGCAATTGTGACTAACCCAATGCCGGGGGAGCTACGAACTGCCCAGAGTGAGGATGATACTTTACGTCCTTGCTACAAAAAGCTGCAGAAAAGTGCTGATCCACCAGGACGGGGGCAGTACTACATGAAGAATAGGATACTCTACAGGAGAGCAGGAAGGGGAGACAACCTATACGGTCAGTTGGTCGTCCCGAAAGCTCACCGGTCCCAGATTCTTCATATGGGGCATACCATATCCTTTAGTGGACACATGGGTATTGCCGCTACCATGCTTCGGATTTCCTGCCATTACTATTGGCCGGGAATGACAGATGATGTGCGTCGGTATGTGAAGTCATGCCCTGAGTGCCAGAGGGTGGCACCAAAACACTGGACAGCACCGGTGGTGTTGGGTGAGATGCCCATCATGAACTCTCCTTTCGAGAGGGTAGCCATCGATATCGTGGGTCCACTTCCCAGGACTAGGAAGAGGAACATGTATATACTCACAATGGTGGATTGCTGTACAATGTGGGGTGAGGCTATACCGTTGACCACGATTGACTCGAAAAGAGTGGCGGACGCACTGATGGAGGCCTTTGCCAGATTAGGCTTTCCGGATCAAATTCTGACGGACAATGGATCTCAGTTTTGTGGAAAACTCATGGAGGAGGTATTTAGGGTGTTTCACTCTAACCACATACATACCAGCCCTTACCACCCTCAAGCCAATGGACAAGTAGAGCGTTTCAACGGCACGTTGATGACAATGCTCAGGAAACTAGCGCAGGAAAAACCTGATAGGTGGAATGAATATATCCCAGCAGCACTCTTTGCCTATCGGGAAGTTCCTCATGGCTCAACAGGACTACCACCCGCTACGTTGCTGTTTGGTCGTCCAATCAAAGGACCGTTGGAAGCCATGTTGAGGAGTTGGACTGAAGAGGGGACGTCAGAAGAAGTGATCTCATCCTACAAATACGTGGAGGAACTGAAAGAAAAACTCCACAAGGGATGGACTCTGGCAAATCAAAACTTGAAAAAGGCCAGGAAAAGACATGCGGCTTACTACAACCGTAGGTCTAAAGAAAGATCTCTAGAGGTGGGAGATAAAGTCTTGTTGCTACTCCCAACGGGAAACAACAAACTGGAGATAGGTTGGCAAGGACCATTTCCCGTGGAAAGGGTGATATCCAGAACCAACTATCAGATCCGAATCCGGGGAAAGTCGAAGATTTTCCATATCAATCTCTTGCGGAAATACGAAGAGAGACCCGGAGACAAGGCAGCTCACCTCATGGCAATGGCAGTTGCAGTGGAGACAGAAGTGGGAACCAGCGAGGGCAGGGAATATCCCTTGGTACACCAGGAAACCTATAGGGATGTGCAAGTGAACCCTGATCTGACCTCCCAGGAGAGGGAAAGGATAACCCAGGTTCTCAAGTCTCATAAGGAGATACTGACTGATAAACCAGGACGAACGAGGTTGGTTGAGTTCGAGATGACTTTGACCACACAGGAGCCTGTTCGCCAAAAGGTTTACCCAGTGCCATTCTCTAAAGAAAAGGCCCTGGAGGAGGAAATACAAAAACTGCTGGAGGATGAAGTGATTGCACCATCCACATCCCCATACAATGCGGGGGTAGTTTTGTTACGCAAACCAAGTGGAGAACACCGGTTGTGTATAGACTACCGACTTCTGAACAGTCACACACAATTTCAGGTGGAACCTTTGCCGAATCCAACTCAGTTATTCGCTAGGCTCCATAAGGCTCGGTACTTTTTAAAGGTGGATCTGAGTCGGGGGTACTATCAGATACCAGTCAAACCGGAGATTCGACCACTGTTAGCTTTCAGTACACCCAGTGGACACTACGAATTCAAGGTCATGCCCTTTGGACTCAGCAATGCACCTAGTGTGTTTACACGCATGATGAGGACTTTACTAGATCCGTTACAGGATCCGTCCATCATCTCATTCATGGATGATATTCTGATTTCCAGTGACAGCTTGGATGACCACTTACAATCCTTGGAGAGAGTGTTTAATAGACTCAAGGAAGCAGGGCTTACTGCTCGTCCAACCAAGTGCATGATTGGTTACCAGACTCTGGAATTTCTAGGTCACACTATCACTCCAGGACACATTGTTCCAGAAGAGAAGAACCTGGAGAAAATCAGAAATGCACCAAGGCCAAAAACGAAGAAGGATGTGCGATCTTTTCTCTCGTTGTGTGGGTTCTACCACAAATTTATCCCACATTTCACGGAACTGGGAGCTCCGTTGACGGAAACCTTGAAAAAGGGATTCCCGGACCAAATCATTTGGACACCAGAATGTGAGAATGCCTATAGTCAGTTAAAGGAGGCCTTGGTCAGCAAACCTGTATTACAGCTCCCTGACCTTTCAAAACCATTTGTGTTGAGAACGGATGCGAGTGCGATTGGAATTGGAGCCGCTTTGTTACAGGAAGGAAAAGACGATGCTTCGGTTTTGAAACCTGTGGCATATGCAAGTAAGAAACTTCTACAGGCGGAGAGGAATTATTCAACCGTCGAGAGAGAGTGCTTGTCCCTCGTATGGGCAGTGCAAAAATTTCAGCCATATTTGTATGGAGTTAAGTTTCGAGTCCAGTCGGATCATCAACCCCTGATGTTCTTGGCTACTTCTCAGAAGCTCAACGCCCGTTTGATGCGGTGGTCGTTGTTACTTCAACCTTATAATTTCACAGTAGAGTACATTCCTGGGAAGGAAAATGTTGGAGCGGATTTCTTGTCAAGACACCCAGCTCCTGAAGAAGAAGAATGAATCATCTGGATTAAACTCACGGTGGAGAAGAGTGAGATGGACTACTCTCTTAGGAGGGGGCCTATGTCACAAAATAAAACCGTGTGTTTAACCGGTTGATTATTATAGAGGATTTTCTGATTAACCGGACTATCTGCTAAGCATCAAGTTTTTCAACTAATACAGAGAAAATATTCATAGTTGTGGCTGCACGTGGTCCCAAACAGGACGGGCATAAATAACAGCTGTACTTGTACATCTGGTTGACGGATTGGCAACACTCGGAAGTGAGTGCGCTGAATCATACATCGCTTTGACAAGTCAATAACATATCAGAGGGAAAAACGGAAGTACTCAGCACGGAGGTAAACAGTACCTCTGTCAATTCTTGGTTTCCGGAACATCAAGAAGACTGGCAGCTTGTTGGGAAAAACTGTTGTTGGGATCATACAGTAACTCGTTAGTTTGTTGGGGGAGTAGAAACAATTGATGACAACTTTGACAGTGACTAAGGAAAGGGAGAATCGATTCTTGACAATGGCTGATATGAAAATAAATAACACCTGCAGGACGTCACCCATATCACGTGACCAATTTTAGGTTTTGCCATAAACCATGATTGGGAGAAAGGGAGTTGACAAAAACCGTGGATTATGATGGACGTGTTTGTGGGAGAGCTCTACAGTGTTAGATTAATTCTAGATTAACTAGCATGTGTCGTTATGGCAAAGTGTAGTAGCCATCCCGGGAATGAGGCGGTTTTGCATAAGGTTCCCCACCAGTTACTAGGAAACTCAACACTGGTTTTGAAGAAGTGCACTCCAATTGGATGACCACCAGTTGGACTCTAAATGATTCTTACGGAAAAGGAATAACGTCCGAGAAGAAAGATGGTATATGTTGGCGCTGGACTCATACTCAGAAGGGTTCACCATGGCATGGCCCAGAAGAGCCAGCCAATATAACGACTCCTGCGTGGTATGGTTCACATAGGATGGGTGATGATTGTTGATATATCACACATCAGACAACCATTGTTTAAGGAACGAGAACATTAACGGATAAGTCACATAGTGTGCTAGATTCCAGTGAAATATTACATAGGACATATACTTGAACCTATATGAACACTAGTTAGGATCAAGTGTAGAAACATTAACAGTAAAACCTAAATACACTACAAAGGATTTGTGCATTCTGTAGGACCGATAGGAACTTACAAAGTTAGTTGACAATCAGTCCGTGATCAATCTGTACTTACAAACAGTATCTATTTCGGATGATCATGAAGATGGATTACCAGGTGGCTACAGATAACAGTCAGTATCCGGCAAGAGGGTTTCGACACTGGGTGAGGTGCACTGGTTATGATTTAATGTGCTGTGGTGTGCCCTTGCAATGAAGAACTGACTATGCTATTATCTGAAAGTCCGATCATACACACAGTATAGAACACATCACGCATTTTCTTCGCATACACATCTCATATACGTTACACTTTTCTTTTAATAAATTAATCTTTATTAATTTTTAGAAGCAAGAGTTGTTGAGTATGTTGCGTTGGGGAAGTATGAGAGGGGGCATAGTACGACAGTGAGAGAGTGATAGGAAAAGGTGTCCATAGGCTGATGGAGTGTGTTGGACGGAAGCTGGTGGATTCTCCAGGATATTGATAAGGAAAATAAATATTATAATGTGAGTGTTGACTCTCTTCACTCCAGGGACGACACTTTAAAGGAGGACACGACAGGGAGATACTGAGGAGGTGATCAGTCGCTACACGCTGGGGGAGATACTGAGGAGGTGATCAGTCGCTACACGCTGGGGGAGATACTGAGGAGGTGATCAGTCGCTACACGCTGGGAGAGATACTGGGGAGGGAATCTGAGCACTTATAGACTAATAGTTCGATGTGCAACGTGCATGATCTAATGACTAACCAATTAACTGACTGACTGTCTAATTGACTGACCTACTGATTGGCTGACTGACTGACCAACAACCACACAAGGACATTGACTGTCACAGACACAAACATGTATACCCGATCGCCAGGCTGCCGGCCCGTGTCTGGCCCTGGAGCCACGAGCTACCCGAGACTGGTTCCTGGGTGGACTTAGGCTTGCACTCACCCGCTTCAACTGCTTCAGAACCTGGCAAGAGCCCTGTTGAACAGACACACGTCAGATAATATCGGTTGATGTAAGGTCTTGTCAGTTGATGTCAGGTCGTGTCAGTTGACGTCAGGTAATGTCACGTCATGCCGGATGATGTCTGATGATGTCAGGTCATGTCAGTTGATGTCAGGTCATGTCAGTTGATGTAAGGTCATTCAGTTGATGCCAGATAATGTCAGACCTCGTTATTAATTCAGTTAGGGTATATTCTGACGGACTCATATTTCTTACTGGCCAGCCGGCATTCCAGTCGTGATGTGGTTACTTCTTACAGAGCAATCGGCACTCCAGCCGTGATGTGATTACTTCTTACAGAGTAGTCGGCACTCCAGCCGTGATGTGGTTACTATCACCTTCTCTACACATTTTTAACATACTAAATATAGGCCGGGTCGACATGGGGGTGGGGTCAATTATACACATTCACCTAGCTAAGGATTCGAACCCAGGATCATATACCAAGTCAGATCTATAATCCATATACCGAGCCAGATCTATCATTCATATACCAAGCCATTTATATCATCGATATATCGATGCCACGACCCGGATGACGTCATGGCATCGTTAAGCCATAACCCAGGTCAGAGATTAGAGGTTATGGCAGTGTTCAGCAAGTGAACACCGGAACGTGAAAAGTGGATACTTTTCACACAACGTGAAAACGGTGGGACTCACTTCCCAGGTCAACAGGAAGTGGGGTCCAGACACGGCAGTCTAGTCGTGGGTTTGTCAAGTACGGACCACGTTCAGATAGAGTAATGACCAACACTGCGCCACTCTTTTAGAAAGATAGTTTGTGTCTAGGAAAACATTGTGTAGTTAGTGTTGAATATATGAGTGGTGTATTGATGATGTCCATCCTAGTTTGTGTAGCCCAATACACGTATAAAACTATAACTGGCGTTTGGGTCGACTACTGTTTGAGTTCACTACTGTTCGAGTTAGACCTACTACTGTTGTGAGTTGGTGAAACGTGAGTAGAACGTTAGTTAACCATCAGCAAAGTTAAGTGCTGAGAAACAACCATGGTGCCGACTGGAGAAGAAGAGAAGAATTAGTCATATCCCTTGTTGGACACGAGCAGAAAGAAGAAGTGTTTACAAAAGGTGGCCATTAAATCGGCCAACCCATAGTTCCAGTGGCATCCTGGCAATCGAGACAGATCTATTAACTATATACCGAGCCAGATCTATCATCCATACACCGAGACATATCTATCACCCATGTACCGAGACAGATCTATCACCCATACACCGAGACATATCTATCACCCATGTACCGAGACAGATCTATCACCCATATACTGAGACAGATCTATCACCCATATACCGAGACAGATCTATCACCCATATACCGAGACAGATTTATCATCCATATACCGAGACAGATCTATCACCCATATACCGAGCCAGATCTATCATTTATACACCGAGACAGATCTATCATCCATACACCGAGACAGATCTATCACCCATACACCGAGACATATCTATCACCCATATACCGAGACAGAAATATCATCCATATGTAATCGCTTGACGCGATACATGATGATGATGATGTTACCAATACCAGCGTCCCTTGCAGTGCTCCGGGGTATGATGGGAAGCCGCTCTGGAAGCAAGGATAAATAGAGGCGCGTGTCAGTTTCCCGGTCTCTCAAAACCAGACAACCGTGGCCGAAGGAGCGATTATGTAGATCGTTGTAGTATTAAATTAGGGAGGCTTTAAATAGCCCTCCCCAGTCACTGAACCAGAGCAGGGAGTCACAAATGCCTCTAGATTTAACCAAGACTGGCTTGTGTGGCCCACACACAAGGACCGAGGAAATCCATGAAAACGACTGGCAATTTGTAAGCCCACTCTTGGTAGTGACCCCTGGCCATGGTTGTGGTTCTAGAGCAAACTTGAGCCCCAGCTCTGGTTAATGTCGTAGGCCACTCACACTCCCTTTTGTATACCCATTCGTATACCTGTTTATGCCACTATATCTCTGCTGTTAGGGTTATAGTTTTGTTATTCGTTATGTTATGGCTCTTCACTGTATCTGGTCCCAGTCGACTTATGTGATGCGGGTGTCTTGTATGGGTATTGAGGGTGCCCTTCGACTCAACTGAACATGATTGAGGTCTCACTGTCATTAAGAGACCGCCTCTGTAGTTAGTACTAGGCAGCAGTTATCTCTAACTGGGGTTTCAGATTCCCATTTCTGTATGTACCGACTGTCCATGAGTCCTGAGATGATAACAATAGAGAGTCCATACCTGCTGTTGCCGTTGTTGTTTACGTTGAGGCTCTGTTGTTGCCATGTCCTTGTTGGTTTGTAGAGATGGGTACTTAGTCATGTGGATAGCGATGTTAGGCAGCAGTGATTACTGTGGGAACATAGGTTCCCATTTCTGTATATGTCAGTTGTGTGACATGACAAGATGCCTGTTTGTCACTAAATCATGCAGTTCTGTCAATAAAAACCTAATTTTGTTGTTCTTAATTTGTTTTGTTTAGTCTGTAGTTTGTTGTGTAAACTCATTGATACTGCTACAGTCCAGCAGTTTAATCTTCTGTCTGGGGTGTACAACAGTATATCCCCCGCCCTAAGAACTCCTGGAATCTTCTGTCTAATCCTACCCCTTTTCTTGTTAACAGAGGAGAATATACACAGTGCTCTTGCTCTATTTCTCCTTATTGTCCTTTTCTTCTCTGGCCCATTAAAAGTCAGTGTTGCGCTTCTTTGTCTTTGAGCACCTAAGTATAGGAAATTACATCTTCCTGTCCTTGATATTATTCCTTCTGTGACACATATACTGAGACAGATCTATCACCAATGTACCGAGACATATCTATCACCCATATACCGAGACAGATATATCATCCATATACTGAGACAGATCTATCACCCATGTACCGAGACATATCTATCACCCATATACCGAGACAGATATATCATGCATATACTGAGACAGATGTATCACCCATGTACCGAGACATATCTATCACCCATGTACCGAGACATATCTATTACCCATATACCGAGACAGATATATCATCCATATACTGAGACAGATCTATCACCCATATACCGAGACAGATATATCATCCATATACTGAGACAGATCTATCGCCCATATACCGAGACAGATATATCATCCATATACTGAGACAGATCTATCGCCCATATACCGAGACAGATATATCATCCATATACTGAGACAGATCTATCACCCATATACCGAGACAGATCTATCACCCATATACCGAGACAGATATATCATCCATATACTGAGACAGATCTATCACCCATATACCGAGACAGATCTATCACCCATATACCGAGACAGATATATCATCCATATACTGAGACAGATATATCATCCATATACTGAGACAGATCTATCACCCATATACCGAGACAGATCTATCACCCATATACCGAGACAGATATATCATCCATATACTGAGACAGATCTATCACCCATATACCGAGACAGATCTATCACCCATATACCGAGACAGATATATCATCCATATACCGAGACAGATATATCATCCATATACTGAGACAGATCTATCACCCATATACCGAGACAGATCTATCACCCATATACCGAGACAGATATATCATCCATATACCGAGACAGATATATCATCCATATACTGAGACAGATCTATCACCCATATACCGAGACAAATGTATCACCCATACCACTAGCAATAATTGTCCTCCAAACCGACATGATGAGATACTGGGAGATGCCTTCACCGACCCACGTTCTTACCAGCGACAACACTCGGACATTGACACAGAAAGACAGTCAATCACTGGAGACATGTCCACCCCGGTCACGCACAGACATGACGTAGACAGGAATACTGACCGACTTGACCACGTAGAACCAGTCGGAGATCTTGCTGTCCCTGACAATCACCGTGTTCCTCCTGCAAAGACAAGAAAACGACAAGAAAGTATTGTCGGCCTCCATGTAGATCTTCATCAGGGCTTCAATAATATATGAAGTTTTCCAAGAAATCCAACGTGCTTCTACATGGCATTACTGTACACTTCTTATAGCGGTGTGATCTCCCCGGTGACAGGGACTTCTTATAGCTGTCTGATGTCCCCGGTGACAGGGACTTCTTATGGCTGTCTGATGTCCCCGCTGACAGGGACTTCTTATGGCTGTCTGATGTCCCCAGTGACAGGGACTTCTTATGGCTGTCTGATGTCCCCGCTGACAGGGACTTCTTATAGCTATCTGATCTCCCCAGTGACAGGGACTTCTTATGGCTGTCTGATGTCCCCGCTGACAGGGAATTCTTATAGCTGTCTGATGTCCCCAGTGACAGGGACTTCTTATAGCTGTCCGATGTCCCCAATGACAGGGACTTTTTATATCTGTGTGATCTCCCCGGTGACAGGGACTTCTTATAGCTGTCTGATGTCCAGGTGACAGGGACTTCTTATGGCTGTCTGATGTCCCCGCTGACAGGGAATTCTTATAGCTGTCTGATGTCCCCAGTGATGGGGACTTCTTATAGCTGTCTGATGTCCCCAGTGACAGGGACTTCTTATAGCTGTCTGATGTCCCCGCTGACAGGGACTTCTTATAGCTGTCTGATGTCCCCAGTGACAGGGACTCCTTATGGCTGTCTGATGTCCCCGCTGACAGGGACTTCTTATGGCTGTCTGATGTCCCCAGTGACAGGGACTTCTTATAGCTGTCTGATGTCCCCGCTGACAGGGAATTCTTATAGCTGTCTGATGTCCCCAGTGACAGGGACTTCTTATAGCTGTCTGATGTCCCCAATCACAGGGACTCCTTATGGCCGTCTGATGTCCCCGGTGACAGGGACTTCTTATGGCCGTCTGATGTCCCCACTGACAGGGAATTCTTATGGCTGTCTGATGTCCCCATTGACAGGGAATTCTTATGGCTGTCTGATGTCCCCACTGACAGGGAATTCTTATGGCTGTCTGATGTCCCCGCTGACAGGGAATTCTTATAGCTGTCTGATGTCCCCAGTGACAGGGACTTCTTATAGCTGTCTGATGTCCCCAGTGACAGGGACTTCTTATAGCTGTCTGATGTCCCCGCTGACAGGGAATTCTTATAGCTGTCTGATGTCCCCATTGACAGGGAATTCTTATGGCTGTCTGATGTCTCCATTGACAGGGAATTCTTATGGCTGTCTGATGTCCCCACTGACAGGGAATTCTTATGGCTGTCTGATTGTCACAGCCTCACAGTATCCACATTATCGGGTAAACTAACATTAGATAATTAAGATTAGCCAAGGGCTACAACTCCCGCCCAAGGGAAAGAAGTAAGACCCTCGAAGGCCAGAGTATTCCAGAACCTTCTCGAAGGTCTGGTCAGTGAGTCCACTGTCCCGTGGACACTGATGTGGCCCGCCTATTGCGGGGTCCACGAGGAACTCGGACAGAGTTACCACCCGTGTCGGATTGCGACACGTGTGGACCGGCAGAGAGAGACGGGACATCGAAGAGGCAACAGGGCCTGCCTTAGAGGGACTCAATAGTTTAGACGTTATAGTTTAGACCCATGTGGGGTTTATAGACTTATGCTAGATAGTATGCTTAGAATGTTTGATGATATTAAATTGTATGATGATGTTAAACCTCTGTGATATGCGATTCAGTGCGGCCTTGTTAAACCCACTGCGCCAACGCACTGTATATTGAAATACAATAAATGTTAGATATTATAGCTAACTGAGTTATTGTTGCCTGTGTGAGCCCGAGCTCAGATACCTAGACATACAACACGCTGACAGGCTTTTTGGGGGCTAGGCTCCGGTTTTGGCATAAGCTTTACATATAAACGGCTATTAATTGCCAAGTAAAATAGTAAATTAATCATATCAAACTGTTGTTTGAAGAAGTTTAACAAATGTGCACCTATCTAGCGATCAACTAATATTAATATGAGTCCTTCTGCAGCTAGTCTCTCAATGATGTTAATACGATAAACTATTTTGACATAACTGTAACATTTTTTGACTGTTACTAATGTTTTCTCATTCTACGAGCAGATTGTTCCGTGAATTGTGATGCTTTTTGTTTGGTGTGTAACCTATGTGAACTATCCAACAGTGGCGAAAGTACAAGACAACATTCACAAGTTCTGGGATCATAAGATAAGTTTCACATCATGCCCATTGCAACCCTAAGCAGTACTTATCACCATCCATCCATGTATCATTTTGCTTTGCATTAACTTGTATGTATATTCATGACCTTGTAACCAAAATAACTTTGCATTTATATTTGCGCATGCAATAATTAAGGGAGATAACTAAATTTTCTACTCCCGAACATTTTTCTAAGGGATTTAACTTCAGTAAAATTACCAACAAGTAAAAGTCAAGATGTCTACTTTAGATAAATGTATTGAGCAAGGTATTAAATTAGGTTATAAAGAAGAGAAACTATCAGAATGGGCACAGAAGACGCACACTAAAAACATTGCCCGTGAAGAAAGAGCGATAGAACGAGAAGAAAAACAGAGGCAAAGTCAGGCGGAAGAAAAGAAGATGCAAATGCAAATGGCAGCGGAAGAAAAGAAGATGCAAATGCAAATGGAAGCAGAAGAAAAGAAGAGGCAAAGTGAGACAGAAGAAAAGAAGATGCAACTGCAGGCTCAAGAGAAACAAATGGAGCTTGAGGCGGCGGCCAAATTAGCCCAATTGAATGCCGATACACAAATAAAACTAAAGCAGATGGAAATCGATTCCAACGTGGAAATATCTGTAAATAAACTAAGAAGCAAAGAGGAGGAACAGAAATATAATAAGTATAAAGGCCTCGTCAAGGCATTCTGCTCAGGAGATTCCATCAGTGCATACCTGGAAAATTTCGAGTGTCTAATGTCCTACCATAAGATCATAAAATCAGATTGGTCATTTATTTTAATGAGAAACTTAGCTCTAGAACCTTTGAAAGTAATAGAGACAGTGCCACAGGAAATGAGAAAAGATTATGACTACTTAAAACAACGCATTCTCCAACATTTCTCTTTAGATACTGCAGGTTACCAACAACAATTCGCTAAATTATCCCCTCAACCAAATCAAACCTTCATAGATTACGTATCGACAGTTCAGGATGTGTGCACAAAGTGGATTAACTCAGCTAAGACTAACAACGGCCATGACAAACTAAAAGAACTCATTATTATTGATAAAATAGTTAGCACAATCCCCACACCTTTTGCTAAGTTTTTGAAACAGATGGACTGTAGGAGTATTCAGGATGTAGAGACAAAGGGGAACGCATTTTTCACAGCGAACAGAGATATTTTCCAATTAAACCTAGGTCAGAACGAAACAGCAGCAGTAGTAAATACTAAATACTCAAAACCAGCTGAAGGCAAGTTTAAACCACGCTCAAATGTCAGGAAGCCAGTTAAGTGCCAATATTGTAGTTTGACGCTGACACTGATGTCCCCGCTGACAGGGAATTCTTATAGCTGTCTGATGTCCCCAGTGACAGGGACTTCTTATAGCTGTCTGATGTCCCCAGTGACAGGGACTTCTTATAGCTGTCTGATGTCCCCAGTGACAGGGACTCCTTATGGCCGTCTGATGTCCCCGGTGACAGGGATTTCTTATGGCTGTCTGATGTCCCCACTGACAGGGAATTCTTATGGTTGTCTGATGTCCCCGGTGACAGGGAATTCTTATAGCTGTCTGATCACCCCGGTGAACGTGCCTTTACACGCCATTCCCGTGAACTTCTTACAGCTGTCTGATCTCCCTAGCACGTCATGACATAGACATAACATACATGTGTAAAGTGTGGGAGTTTGTTCACATTAGCTTCAGTGATTATGTGAGGCATCGTGTATGTGTCTAGATGTGAGGATTGTATTTGGGTTTGGGGATGGGTTTGTGGGTGGGGGTTTGTGTGTGGGGAAATGTGTGTGGGTTGGGAGATGTGTGTGGGTGGGGGATGTGAGTGTGGGTGGGGATGTATTTGTGGTTGGTAGGGTGTGTGAGTGGATGTGAAATGGCTGGGTGGGTTGGAAAATGTGTGTGTGGGGATGTGTGCGTGTGGATGGGAAGATGTGTGGGTATGGGTGGGTGATGTATGAGTGGGTAAGGGATGTGTGTGTGGGTTGGTGTGGGATGTGTGTATGGGAGGGGTATGTGTGTGTGGTTGGGGGTGTGTGGGTGGGCGGGTGGAGCTTGTGTGTGTGGACGAGTTTGTGTGGGTTGGGGTATGTGTGAGTGGGGAGTTGTGTGTGGGTGGGGATGTGTATGAGGGATGTTTGTGTCGGTGGGTGCGAGATGTCTGATTTGGTGAGGGGATGTGTGAGTGGGTGGGGCATGTGTGGTGGGTGGGGGGTTGTGTGTGTATGGGTGGGTTATGTGTGAGTGGGTGAGGGATGTGTGTGTGTGGTTGGTGCGGGATGTCTGTGTTGGATGTCTGTGCCAAATAACATGATAATATGCATTGTTTATGCTTACAACATTCATTTGGCAATGCTTTTTTGTCCCTATGTGAATGTATCATGCACTATTGATGAACGAAAGATGAGTGATTGGAAGGGCCGAATGTAAGATGGGCCTGTGTGCCCAATTTGTAACCCTTTTACAATAAAGTTCAATAGACTACCTTGAAGCATAGCACGGCCTGACATAGGCTACCTTGAAGCCTAGCAGCACGTTACCTTACGGCAGTGGACGTGAAATCAGCTGCAGAAACACCCCCCCCCCTCCCCCACACACTCTCCCCCTCCCCCCTCCCCAACTTACTTGAAAAAGTGCAACAGGCACTGGTCGGGACGCTCCAACAGACGCTCCAGCGGCCAGTCTTTCATGAAGTCAAGCTGACTGAAATAGTATGACTCGTCTGTCAGTCTGTTTGACCATACAGTTCAGGACATGTAATGTGACATTCTAGAGTCAGTCTTATGTCGATGTTCTCATATAGGTCTCATAATGCCAATATTATGAGTAGCTGACATTCACAGATCACATGTAGTTCCCTTCACGATCACAGGTCACATACAGTTCCCTTCACAATCACAAAATACATGTAGTTCCCTTCACGTTCTCAGAGCACATTTAGTTATTTTCGACATGTTTTGTCAATTACAGTCAGTCAATCAATCAATCAACCAATCAATCAATCAGATGCCGTCTCCGCAATGAAGGTTGGCTGCAATGGATCTCCAACACTGTCTGTCTCTTGCCTTGACTGTACATTCTTGTTGTTGAATTACCATTGCTGTCTTTGGGATATTACATGGTGAGGTACCAATCTCTTCCACGATGGCCAGCCATGTTCACTATCGTGTCCTGAACACGCCTCATGTGTGCAACACACTCTGCTGTTTCGCTTTCGAAGCCGTTGATCTGTTTAGATTCATCCGCCTTCTCCACCGTCCCAGTCTTTGTGTACTAGGGATGGACGTTCCCTTAGTAGGATATTACCCTTACTTCACTCATGTAGTTTAGCCAGTCAGCCAAGACTGTTGCCCGTGGTGTGGCCACCGCCGTACACAAGCGGTATTCGTGGAGCCATACATGAGCTAGGTAAAGAGATGGGAACCAAATAGGATCCTGGTCTATCCCTTGGGATATGGCTGCCATTCACCGTGAGGTACTATCCATCTCTCTTTACCCTACACCACTGGCCACAGTATGAGAAGACAAAGACATGTGACAACCGGAAAGATTTGTGGGGTGTCCACCCTACCATGTGCACCACAGGCAGTCGGGTCATCCACTACCACCACTACCCATTGTCTCACACTGGACGTACCATCTCGATGATGTATTTATCTGGCATATTTCTGTAGGGCCCTGGATTCGATCACGCGCTGTATACCATTCAGCCTCTCGGCCTCTATGTAGTAGCGGACAGGGTGAGTGAAGCCGGGTGTCCTCCGTCACCTCTACAACCCATGAGGCACGGCGAGACTCTACTCCCTCCCAGCCCCTCTCTCACACATTCTAGATCACGTAGTATGTGCACTGCACGACCCATCTACCCTGATCCACCAAGACCCACCTACCCTGATCCACCAAGACCCACCTATTCAGTCAAGGACTTTTATACCGAGTACACACTCACAATGAGTACACCGATGTCAGTTGACAAGATACCCGGCAAGGTAACCCGGTCAACAAAGTCACAAGTGTTGGCCGAAAGGTGCAAATATCGCCGGCTCCGTGGCGAAGGATTTTCGTGCGCAGTTCGTAATCCCGAATACCGCGTTCGAAACACAGCTGTGTACCTCAGGAGCGCCAGCTCCGTTGTATTTGTTTTAATGACATGGTGTGGGTGCCGGTCATTCAGAAAGCTACGGCAAACTACTGAACGTAAACTTGCCAAGATATCACAGTGAAAAAATGCTGGGGTTGAATGCTACGTTCTGTAAAAGATATGCAACTAAGTTTTAACTGTCGAATACACTTGAAACATGCGCAATAAACAGACAGGCTGAGAAACATCTAAAAGTCAGTGTAAATGAGGTATTTGACGTATATATATAATGAAATCCATCAAAGGTCACAAATATATAAAGAATTTCCTGGACGGACACACATATATAAAGAATTCTATTCACGGACACAAATATATAAAGAATTCTATGGACGGACACACATATATAAAGAATTCCATGGACAGACACAAATATATAACGATTTCAATGGACAGACACAAATATATAAAGATTTCAATGGACAGACACAAATATATAAAGAATTCCATGGACAGACACAAATATATAACGATTTCAATGGACGGTCACAAATATATAAAGATTTCAATGGACAGACACAACTGTATACAGATTTCAATGGACGGTCACAAACACACAAGAGGCAGACCATCAAGAACAGACCAAGGCCGTAAACTCAGTAGAGACATTGGATGTGGCCAGCCAGGTTTTTAAGCTCAGTTTATATTCAAGGGTAGTAGCGGGCAGACTAAGAATGATCTAATTCTCCCCGTAACTAATGTTATCAGAAATACCAAGAAACATACCCAAGGGAAAAATAACGCAGAAAAAAAACATACTCCAGGGAAAACATTATATTTCAGAGGAAACATTATACTCCAGAGAAAACCTTATACTTCAGAGGAAATATACTCCAGTGAAAGCATTATACTTTAGAGGAAACATAATACTCCAGAGAAAACCTTATACTTCAGAGGAAACATTATACTCCAGTGAAAACATTATATTTTAGAGGAAACATTATACTTATACGGGACACCCTTGGGCAAGGTGGAGTACCCGTTTAGCCCCCCGATCAGGGTTACGTGAAGCCATGGGTGCAGGTGGTGGATGAAGATGGAGAGCAGCCGACAGATAGTTGTAGGTTATGGTCTCCACCTTCACGACGGTAGGCAGAGGATCTCCTTTTTTTGAGGAGACAATGGCTACGGTCACTGACCAGTATGGTCACTGCTGGGAAGGAAAGCAATGGCAAACTACCTTCTTTACACATGCCAAGAAAATCATGTTGTGTTCACTTATCGATAATCAGAGAAACGGCGTAAATGGGTGCTCCATAGGAGCAGCCTCGCCCGGTAGGGATAGTCATGCGCACCAGGTGACTCCAGACCGTCAACAGGCTACTAGGTGCAAAAGATTAATATCATTGAAAGTAGGAACTTGGAATGTTAGAACAATGAATGCAGATGGAAAGTTGGAGGACATCAAAAAAGAAATGGAGAGAGAGAAGATTAACATATTAGGAATATCGGAAACGAGATGGAGAGGAGCAGGGATAAGGACAGGAGAGGATTGTAAGATTATTTACTCGGGGGGAGAAGAACAGCAAAGAGGTGTAGCCATTATATTAGATAAGCAAACATCAAATTCTGTCAAAGGATATTGGGCTGTGTCAGACAGAGTTCTATTAGTAAAATTAAACGGAAGACCTTTTAAAATAAATGTAATTCAAGTATATGCCCCAACAAGTGAAAGCAGTGAAGAAAGTATAGAGGAATTTTATAATGACATGGAGTCTGCTTTAAAGAACTGTAAAAAATCAGAAATAAATATCATAATGGGTGATTTCAACGCAAAAATAGGAAAGCAAAGCGATGGATACAGTGTAGGCAACCATGGTTTGGGAGAGAGAAATGAAAGAGGTTACAGACTTGTAGAATGGGCAAAAGAACAAGAATTGGTTGTAGGAAACACCTGGTTTAAACAACATCCTAGAAGATTATGGACATGGAGGAGTCCAGACAGCAGGATTAAAAACCAGATAGATTACATCCTGATAAGCAAAAGGTTTCGAAATGCATTAACAGTTGTAAAAACAGTTCCAAATGCAGACTGTTACAGTGATCACAGATTAATTACTGGCACATTGAGGGTAAAGTTAAAGAAAGTCAAGTATACAGCAGGAAACCCTAAATATGACTTGTGCAAATTGAAAACTGACAAAGAAATACAAGATAATTTTAACATAGAAGTAAAGAACAAATTTGATTTATTGTCTGATCTAGAGATCCTATTTCAAGATGTAGATGATCAATGGGAAATGCTGAAGAATTCAATCAGTTGTGCAGCAGAAAAAACGATTCCAAAAGTAAAGAAAGTTGGCCGTAAGACATGGATGACTGAAGAAATTTTACAACTAATGGAAACAAGAAGACAGAACAAAAATAATCCTGCCAAATATGAAGAAATTCACAGAAAAGTCAGAACCTTATGTAAGGAGGCTAAAGAAACATGGCTTGAGAAAAATTGCAGAGAAATTGAAAAACAACACAACAGTAAAAATGCGAAACTAATGCACAAAAGAATTCAGGAGATTACTAATCAAAGAACACGCACATCAGCAGGCTGCCTAAAGACAAAAGATGGAAGAGTCATAATAGAAAAAGATCAGATTTTACATGTATGGTCAGATTACGTGAAAAACCTTTATGACGATAGCAGAGACGAACAATATATTGTTCAAAATAACAATGAAGGGCCAGCAATTTTGAAGATGGAGGTTCAGAATGCTCTTAATCATATGAAATCTGGCAAAACCCCCGGTCCAGACAGCGTCACAACAGAAATGATTAATGCTTTAGAAGAATATGGAATAGATAAAGTTACCAGTCTGCTTAATACAATATATGATACTGGAAATATACCTCATGAGTTATGTAATTCTGTATTTATTGCAATCCCAAAGAAATCAGGAGCCTTGGAATGTGATCAACATCGAACAATTAGTATAATGAGTCACATCACGAAGATTTTGCTAAGAATTATCATGCAAAGAGTTAGGAGGAAAATACAACCTGAAATAGGAGAAGAACAATGTGGGTTTGTGGAAGGCAAGGGTACAGTAAATGCTGTGTATATACTGAGAAACATAATCGAACGTTCTATAGAAGTAAACAAAGATCTACACCTTTGCTTTATTGACTACACAAAGGCTTTTGATAAAGTGAGACATGTCAACATGATAAGGATGCTTGAAGATCTACAAATTGATGGAAAAGATCTTAGACTTGTAAAAAACATATATTGGAAACAACAAGCTGCCATAAGAGTTGATAATGAAGTAAGCCAATATCAGCCTATTAAAAGGGGTGTGAGACAGGGATGTGTAATGTCTCCAGATCTGTTTTCCCTGTACAGTGAAAGTATTTTCAGAAATATTGAAGATATGGAAGGAATCAACATTGGGGGACGATGCATCAATAACATTAGATATGCAGATGATACAGTCTTGATTGCAGACAATGAACAGGACCTGCAACATTTAGTAGATGCGATTGTTACACACAGTGAACAACTAGGGTTAGAATTAAATTGTAAAAAGACACAGATTATGGTCGTCACTAGGAAGGACGAAATACCACAATGTAATATACAAGTAAATGGGAATATTCTTCAACAAGTGAGCAGGTACAATTATCTCGGAACAGTAATAACATCTGATGGGAGATGCCTTGAAGAGATTAGAACAAGAATCGCCATGGCAAAAGTAGCCTTTAGCAAGATGAAAAACATACTGACCAATAAAAAGATGTCAATTGAAACGAGAAAAAGAGTGTTGAGATGCTACATAGAACCTGTACTTTTATATGGATGTGAAGCTTGGACAATGAGCAGCCAGGCTGAAAAACATCTGATGGCTGTAGAAATGTGGTTTCTGAGGAAAATGCAAAGAATACCATGGACAGCCAGAAAGACCAATGAACAAGTCCTTCAAGAAACAAATGAAGATCGTAAACTCATCAGAGACATTAGACGTAGACAGTCACAATTTTTTGGGCATGTTATGAGAAGAAATGATTTGGAGAACTTGGTGACAACTGGTAAGATCGAGGGGAACAGACCAAGGGGAAGACCTAGAAACAAGTATCTGGATGGCTTGGCCTTGTGGCATGGTCGAGACAGAAACACGGAACTGATCCACGACTCTGTTGATCGAGTGAGATGGCAGAACATGACCGCCCACGCTTACCGGCAAGGCACATGATGGATGGATGGATTATACTCCAGTGAAAACATTATACCTTGGATTTTAGAGGAAACATTATACTCCAGAGAAAACCTTATACTTCAGCGGAAACATTATACTCGTAACTTCAAATGTGCTTACGAATGCCAATACACACACTGAAGAGAGAAGTGGCCGCTCTGACCTGATGAACTTGATGTGCTCGGGTGTTTCCCCGGCCCTGTGTCCGGACATGAAGATGTCGAAGAAGTCCTCGCGCCCCACGGACAACAGCTGGACCGTGTCATGGCTGGTTACAGTGGCCGTCCGCCGCGAGTGGTGGAGCAGCGCCAGCTCCTGGCATCACAGTGAGTACAGTTTGAGATGTCAGTTTACCAGATGAGCAATGTGTGGAAGAGTGGAGACGAGAGACGTGTGGCAGAATACAGATGAGCAGCGTGTGGAAGAGTGTTAAAGAGCAACGTGTGGAAGAGTGTTGACGAGCAACGTGTGGCAGATTACAGATGAGCCACCCGCGGAAGGCTACAATGTTGCTGACAAGTCAATCTGTCAGTCGATGGCCCATGGTAGTTTGTTTTCTGTGAATATTGTACGCGCGTGCTTTCTTTCTTTCTTTCTTTCGTTCTTTCTGCCCGCCCGCCCGTCCGTCCGTCCGTCCGTCCGTCCGTCCGTCCGTCTGTCTGTCTGTCTGTCTGTCTGTCTGTCTGTCTGTCTGTCTCCTCAAGCCATTACCATTAATATTGGAGTACCTCAGGGGTCTATTCTTGGCCCTCTCTTATTTGCCACTTATATAAATGATCTTCCCTTAAATTTGTCGTCGTCCTGCGATCTATTTGCTGATGACTGCACAGTATATACAAACGCTATTGATCTTAATGTGCTATAAGTATCCTTGCAACAGGAATAAATAGTGAGGTTAACTGGAGTCATGCAAACCGCATACAAATTAACATTTCTAAAACAAAGTCTATGTTAATAGGAACCAGGCAAAGACTTCACACTCTAAACTCGCAGAGAACTCTTCAGCTGAACATTGGTAGCATGCCTATAGATAGTTTAACCAAGCACAAGGCACTAAGTTTTATCATAGATCAAAATCTAACCTTTAACTACCATGTTCATGCTCTCGTTAAACAAATATTCAAAAAAGTATACCAACTTGCCAAAATTAACAATTTCCTTGACGAAAACACAAGAAAGATATTCTATACTTCCCATATACAAACACATATTGATTATTGCTCTACATTCTGGGATGGATGCTCCAAATCAATAACAAAACGCCTTTATTCACTTCAGAGAAGGGCAGTACGTTTACTTAATGGTAAAAAGCTTACCGACAATTCTAACCTACAAGAACGTCTTCAGTTACTGCCACTCCACAAACGCCTACTTGTTAATAAGGCTAAACTAATTCAGAAGATTTCAAAATGCTCCAAGCTACCTTTGGCCATTGTTTAAATATAACGCAAGACATAGCGAACGACTAAATATACTTCATGTCCCTAAACCTAGGATAGACTTATATAAAACAAGCTTAGCATACTCTGCCACTCAGTTGTGGAACAATCTTCCACAAGAAATCAAAAACACCACCAGTCATTATACATACATTCGTAACTTGTTTGAACACTACCTCAGTACAGACTACATGTCTCCATAAACAAAAACAAAAACAGACAATAATAATGGTAAATGATCCCAAACGACAACTAGCCAAAAAACATTCCCATATGTACGGCACGTTACACCTTCCTTAGGTATTTATAATGCCCATGTTAAACATTGTCTCAGTGAGTCATTTGTTATTGATTATTTTTCATGCGTTTTAATGTTTATTGTTCTTTTGTTGTCAAAAATTTGCTTCATAAGAGATGTTGAATGAAAGAATAGAGAAGAAGAAGAGAATGTCAGACGGGCCTGCGTGCCCAATTCTTAACCCTTTGAAAATAAAGATTTTCGTTCGTTCATTCGTTCGTTCGTTCTGTCCGTCCGTCCGTCCGTCCGTCTGTCTGTCTGTCTTTAAATAGGTACTTATTTGTTTCTTGTGTAATCAATATATCCGTTCTCCTTGTTTTCAGTTGAAACTTGTCATTGAGTTATCAAGTTATCAAGTATATTATCAAGCAACAACGAGAGCTCAACATCACCCTGGCTTGCCGTTTCCTTCCGATTCCTGCCATGAACACACTCGCTTGCCTTGCCTTCTTTCTTCACATGGTAAAATGCATTACTTTTGTTCACAACTGTCATTTGACAATTATTTTTTCTTACGTGAATGTAACGTGCACAATAGTTAATTGATGTACGAAAGATGAGTGATTGGAAGGGCCGAATGTAAGACAAGCCTGCGTGCCCAATTTGTGACCCATTGCAAATAAAGTTCATTCGTTCGTTCTTGTAGTCATTCAGAATGATTCCTAACCATGCATGATTCGGACAAAGTGTCTAAAGTAAAGAAAACATCTCGAACCGAGGCAGCGCATGGCAGAGGGCGAAACTTCAACATGTATTTAAGAGAGACGTGAGTCACACAACAGAATGATGCCAGAAACATTCTCACCCCGAAACTGGTTCCTTTCCTCATGATGGCGGCCGTCTGGGCAGACGTCTCTCCCGGCTTGCGTATGGTCACCACAGCTGTCAATCAATCAAACACGTGACTTCACATGAATCAAAGAAGTAGTCTAGAAATGATGAGTGTACACAAAGTACAGGACCTGTATACAGGCCTTCAAGTCTGTAGGCATATGGTGCTACACCCATGTCTATTGTTGCTGTTCTCTGTTAGCCTTGAATGATGTAGAAATGACGCAATGTATGAAAGAGAGTGATAGAAGGGCAGAATGTTCGATCTATGGACCACCCAGAACCCCAGAGGTGACGTGGTCAATGTTACACAGAACCCCAGAGGTGACGTGGTCAATGTTACACAGAACCCCAGAGGTGACGTGGTCAATGTTACACAGAACCCCAGAGGTGACGTGGTCAATGTTACACAGAACCCCAGAGGTGACGTGGTCAATGTTACACAGAACCCCAGAGGTGACGTGGTCAATGTTACACAGAACCCCAGAGGTGACGTGGTCAATGTTACACAGACCGCACTCATGTCCTCAGATCCTCCGTGGAACCCATCTTAGGGTGGATGCACCGGGGAGCCCTGGTCGACTAAACAACCCCACGTTGCTAGTTTGAAACCATGACCCCGAGCCTGCAGACACTCTAGTCACTATATCGCGTGACTCTAACCACTACACCACGTGACTCTAACCACCACACTGCGTGACCATAGCCACTACACCACGTGACTCTAACCACCATACCACGTGACCTTTATCACTACACCACGTGACCTTAGCCACTGGGTATACCCTCATATCTGTCACACTAACACCTGCCCTGGGTATACCCTCATGTCTGTCACATTAACCCCAGCCCTGGGTATACCCTCATGTCTGTCACACTAACCCCAGCCCTGGGTATACCCTCATGTTTGTCACACTAACCCCAGCCCTGGGTATACCCTCATGTCTGTCACACTAACCCCAGCCCTGGGTATACCCTCATGTCTGTCACACTAACCCCAGCCCTGGGTATATCCTCATGTTTGTCACACTAACCCCAGCCCTGGGTATACCATCATGTCTGTCACACTAACCCCAGCCCTGGGTATACCCTCATGTCTGTCACACTAACCCCTGCCCTGGGTATACCCTCATGTCTGTCACACTAACCCCTGCCCTGGGTATACCCTCATGTCTGTCACACTAACCCCAGCCCTGGGTATACCCTCATGTTTGTCACACTAACCCCTGCCCTGGGTATACCCTCATGTTTGTCACACTAACCCCTGCCCTGGGTATACCCTCATGTTTGTCACACTAACCCCAGCCCTGGGTATACCCTCATGTTTGTCACACTAACCCCTGCCCTGGGTATACCATCATGTCTGTCACACTAACCCCAGCCCTGGGTATACCCTCATGTTTGTCACACTAACCCCAGCCCTGGGTATACCCTCATGTCTGTCACACTAACCCCAGCCCTGGGTATACCCTCATGTCTGTCACACTAACCCCAGCCCTGGGTATACCCTCATGTTTGTCACACTAACCCCAGCCCTGGGTATACCCTCATGTTTGTCACACTAACCCCAGCCCTGGGTATACCCTCATGTTTGTCACACTAACCCCAGCCCTGGGTATACCCTCATGTCTGTCACACTAACCCCTGCCCTGGGTATACCCTCATGTTTGTCACACTAACCCCAGCCCTGGGTATACCCTCATGTCTGTCACACTAACCCCTGCCCTGGGTATACCCTCATGTTTGTCACACTAACCCCAGCCCTGGGTATACCATCATGTCTGTCACACTAACCCCAGCCCTGGGTATACCCTCATGTTTGTCACACTAACCCCAGCCCTGGGTATACCATCATGTCTGTCACACTAACCCCAGCCCTGGGTATACCCTCATGTTTGTCACACTAACCCCAGCCCTGGGTATACCCTCATGTTTGTCACACTAACCCCAGCCCTGGGTATACCCTCATGTTTGTCACACTAACCCCTGCCCTGGGTATACCCTCATGTCTGTCACACTAACCCCAGCCCTGGGTATACCCTCATGTTTGTCACACTAACCCCAGCCCTGGGTATACCCTCATGTTTGTCACACTAACCCCAGCCCTGGGTATACCATCATGTCTGTCACACTAACCCCTGCCCTGGGTATACCCTCATGTTTGTCACACTAACCCCAGCCCTGGGTATACCATCATGTCTGTCACACTAACCCCAGCCCTGGGTATACCCTCATGTTTGTCACACTAACCCCAGCCCTGGGTATACCCTCATGTCTGTCACACTAACCCCAGCCCTGGGTATACCCTCATGTCTGTCACACTAACCCCTGCCCTGGGTATACCCTCATGTTTGTCACACTAACCCCTGCCAGTCCATTCACTTTGATGAGTCCAGTTCCACGCCTGCAGTCGGCGATGGCTGTTGCAGTTTTATGGTGCCCACATGTCTCTACTGCTTGCAAGATCCCAGAAGTCAACCATATTATGATGAGGTCAAAGGGAAAACACTTACCTTGACCTGATAAAATGAAGTAAAAGTTCTCAGCGAAGTGACCTTGCCTGATGATGGTCCTCTGTGGCGTCACACTGCAAGGGAGAGAACAGGTGCAGGAGACAGACAGTGAGCAGTTACCGTTCATGATTGTTGTCTAAAGCAGAAACTATGTGAGGGGAAGAGAGAGAGAGAGAGAGAGAGAGAGAGAGAGAGTATAATAGAGAGAGTGATAGAGAGAGACGAGAGAGAGTATAATAGAGAGAGTGATAGAGAGAGGCGAGAGAGAGAGTATAATAGAGAGAGTGATAGAGAGAGACGAGAGAGAGAGAGAGTATAATAGAGAGAGTGATAGAGAGAGACGAGAGAGAGAGTATAATAGAGAGAGTGATAGAGAGAGACGAGAGAGAGAGTATAATAGAGAGAGTGATAGAGAGAGACGAGAGAGAGAGTATAATAGAGAGAGTGATAGAGAGAGACGAGAGAGAGAGAGTATAATAGAGAGAGTGATAGAGAGAGACGAGAGAGAGAGTATAATAGAGAGAGACGAGAGAGAGAGGCGAGAGAGAGAGAGAGAGTATAATAGAGAGAGTGATAGAGAGAGACGAGAGAGAGAGACGAGAGAGAGAGAGTATAATAGAGAGAGTGATAGAGAGAGACGAGAGAGAGTATAATAGAGAGAGTGATAGAGAGAGGCGAGAGAGAGAGTATACTAGAGAGAGTGATAGAGAGAGACGAGAGAGAGTATAATAGAGAGAGTGATAGAGAGAGACGAGAGAGAGAGTATAATAGAGAGAGTGATATAGAGAGACGAGAGAGAGAGAGTATAATAGAGAGAGTGATAGAGAGAGACGAGAGAGAGAGTATAATAGAGAGAGTGATAGAGAGAGACGAGAGAGAGTATAATAGAGAGAGTGATAGAGAGAGACGAGAGAGAGAGAGTATAATAGAGAGAGACGAGAGAGAGAGGCGAGAGAGAGAGTATAATAGAGAGAGTGATAGAGAGAGACGAGAGAGAGTATAATAGAGAGAGTGATAGAGAGAGACGAGAGAGAGAGTATAATAGAGAGAGTGATAGAGAGAGACGAGAGAGAGTATAATAGAGAGAGTGATAGAGAGAGACGAGAGAGAGAGTATAATAGAGAGAGTGATAGAGAGAGACGAGAGAGAGAGTATAATAGAGAGAGAGTGATAGAGAGAGACGAGAGAGAGAGAGTATAATAGAGAGAGTGATAGAGAGAGACGAGAGAGAGAATATAATAGAGAGAGTGATAGAGAGAGGCGAGAGAGAGAGTATAATAGAGAGAGTGATAGAGAGAGACGAGAGAGAGAGTATAATAGAGAGAGTGATAGAGAGAGGCGAGAGAGAGTATAATAGAGAGAGTGATAGAGAGAGACGAGAGAGAGAGTATAATAGAGAGAGTGATAGAGAGAGGCGAGAGAGAGAGTATAATAGAGAGAGTGATAGAGAGAGACGAGAGAGAGTATAATAGAGAGTGTGATAGAGAGAGGCGAGAGAGAGTATAATAGAGAGAGTGATAGAGAGAGACGAGAGAGAGTATAATAGAGAGAGTGATAGAGAGAGGCGAGAGAGAGTATAATAGAGAGAGTGATAGAGAGAGGCGAGAGAGAGAGTATAATAGAGAGAGTGATAGAGAGAGACGAGAGAGAGAGTATAATAGAGAGAGTGATAGAGAGAGACGAGAGAGAGAGTATAATAGAGAGAGTGATAGAGAGAGATGAGAGAGAGAGTATGATAGAGAGAGACGAGAGAGAGTATAATAGAGAGAGTGATAGAGAGAGACGAGAGAGAGTATAATAGAGAGAGTGATAGAGAGAGACGAGAGAGAGAGTATAATAGAGAGAGTGATAGAGAGAGGCGAGATAGAGAGTATAATAGAGAGAGACGAGAGAGAGAGGCGAGAGAGAGAGTATAATAGTGAGAGACGAGAGAGAGAGGCGAGAGAGAGAGTATAATAGAGAGAGACGATAGAGAGAGACGAGAGACACGTGGATTAACAATTATTTAAAACGACATTTACATATCTAGCCAGGTCAGCCTCCCATAGCAAGGTGTTTTTTTTTCCTGCATATCCTTTTACAGGACATCGCTGTCAACACCAGCAATTTACTGCTGTTGTTGATGTCCTGGCAAGTTTACATTCAGTAGCTTGCTATTGCTTTCTGAAGGACCGGCTCCCATACCAATTCGTTAAAACCCAGCGCAACGCAGCCCACAGCAAGGTTACTGGTGTATAAACTGACCACTGGTCAAACCAGGCGTATTATATATATGGTGCCAACCTTATTATTCCAATGAGTTGGAAACAGATTTAAAAGGTGCGAGGATCGACTTCGTTGCACCGGGTTAGATCCCATATGGCTCAGTCTCTTTCCGCAGGGCGGCCGCCCGACAGCATGGCGCAAAGCACCAGCGACGACCCACAGGAGTCGCCGAGACAATTGCACTCGTGAACAGAACGACGTAGCCCGGACTCGAACCCACACCTTTCGGAGCGCGAGGCAGACGCTGTAGGCACTTGGCCACGGAGACTCCCTGCAGTGAGTGAATCAAGGACGGCGAGGAGCAGAACCGGTCAGCTGGACCAGAACACGACCGCCAGTGACAACATGGGCGTTGCGGCTACAACCTTCGTCAGCACACACAGCACACACACAGCGCACACACACACACACACACACACACACGCTGATAAGTGTGGACCTATCGCCACTCAGTGCGTAATGTGGTTGACCGGCCGCTGTTCTGTCCACTCAGTGGGTGACTGGTCAACATTGATCCGGCCGCTGTTGTTTCCAGTTCATTCCCTGGTACCGCGTCAGGCTGGGTGGACCGGCAAGCATGCCTTCTAGCCACCACCCCCACCCCCACCCAACCCCCTTCAGTTTAGATATGTACAAGTGTATGACTGACCTACTTGCATGATACTACAATATATTCTGCACCCACAAGTGCACGCGCCCTGATACACGGAGTACATCCATTTTACAAAATTCCATTCACATAATGTGTAAACTCATACACACCTACTCGCACACACCACACACACACACACTCACGCACTCACTCGCACACACTACACACACTCACGCACTCACTCGCACACACTACACCCACTCACGCACTCACTGGCACACACTACACCCACTCTCGCACTCACTACACCCACTCACGCACTCACTCGCACACACTACACCCACTCACGCACTCACTCGCACACACTACACACACTCACACACACACACTACACCCACTCACGCACTCACTCGCACACACTACACCCACTCACGCACTCACTCGCACACACTACACACACTCACTCACACACACTACACCCACTCTCGCACTCACTCGCACACACAGTAAGGCTACATATACAGGTGCAAGCCTATGGGTGTGTCACCTGGAAGCTTACATCTCATGCCAGGCTACCTTGGCCAGCTTCTCCTGCATGTGCAGCGGGTACTCGGCGAAAGATGGCAGACTCTGTAGTCCAAACATGGCCTGAAAGTCAATGTTTCAGGTGATTTCTTGTCAAAACTAGCCATAAAGTCAACATTTCACGTAATTTATTTCTAAAACAACAACAACAACAACAACAACAACAACAACAACAACAACAACAACAACAACAACAACAACAACAACAACAACAACAACAACAACAACAGACGTTTCAAGCGATCTCCTTGTCAATAACAGCTATAAAGTCAACATTTCAAGTAATTTCCTTGTTTAAAAAAAAAAGCAGCAACAACGGCTATAAAGTCAACATGTCAAGTAATTTACTGGGGGGGGGGGGGGGGGGATTCGCAAAAAAAAAAGCAAAACACGGCTTTATAGTCAACATTTTAAGCAATATCCTTGTCAAAAGCAGTTATAGAGTCAACATTAAGTAATATTCCAGTCAAAAACGGCAATAGGATAAACATTCTAGATAACTCTGAAATCGTGTACTAAAGTAACACCCCCTCCCTCCCCACCACCCCCAGGGACTGTGATGCAGGGAGCCTCCGTCCCTTTCACGTTCAGGAATGAAAGTGATGCGAGCTTCACATCTGACCAGAGGCTCACGTTCACATTCAGGAATGATAGTGGTGGGAGCTTCACATCCGGCCTGAGGCTACAGTCCAGTAATTCTTCCGGCCACTTCTGTTAATCTGGGTGTTGATATTTTAGACTTCAGTTATCAGTAGAACGGAAGTAAAGAGATCGACATTACTGTGACCAATCATGACCTGAAATGTACACTTTCAATTGAGTCATCATCATCATCATCATCATCATCATCATCATCATCGTCTTCCACTTCTACCGTCAAGCATCGTGGGGAGGAATAATTTGCTTTCCAGCGCCCGGTGGGCGGCACTGGATAGTGTCATTCTGTGTAATTGTACAATGTCTTTGATGTCGTCAATCCATTTTCTTCTTGGACGTCCTCTTGGTCTTGTCGCAGATGTCCAGAATCATTTCTCTTGGTCTGCCTCTGCCCCTCTTCCCCTCGATCTTTCCAGTTGTCACGATGCTCCCTAATGCCTCTCTTCTCATCACATGACCGAAGAAAGCTGTTTGTCTCTTTCTTATTGTTGTATATACGTTACGGATACTAATAGAAAGGTCAATAGAGACAAAGAAAGACATATATTTGTGCTTCATAGATTATACTAAGCCATTTGATAAAGTAAAACATGATGAACTGATTAAATTGTTGGAAGATATCAACATTGATGGGAAAGATTTAAGAATAATAAAGAATATTTAATGGAAAAAAGTAGCAGCAATTAAAATGGGAAATAAAGAGGGTAGTTATGAACAGATAAAGCTGGGAGTACGACATGGGTGTGTCTTGTCACCGGATCTCTTCTCCCTATATAGCCAAGTAATAATGAGAGAGATCAAAGAGAAGCCAGGAATACTAATCGGAGGATATAATATAAACAATATGCGCTATGCATATGACACGGTATTGATGGCGGATAATGCAACAGACCTACAACAATTGTTGGACATTGTAGTAACAGAGAGTGCAAAGAAAGGACTCTCCTTGAATATCAAGAAAACAATAACAATGGTGATATACAAGAAAATTATGACACCAAAATGTGACATAGAAATATAAGGGAAAATTCTTAAGCAAGAGATAATTTTAAATACCTAGGGACATTTATAAAGGCATAAATGCCTTTGAATATAAATGTTATAGACGGGTTCTAAGAATATCTTGGGTAAAGAAAAGAACAAATGCATCCATACTTCAAGAGCTGAATATTGAAGAAGGTTGGCTATTAAAGACGATAAAACAAAGAAAATTGAAATATTTTGGTCACTTGAAACATCACGAAAGTTTGGAGAGAACAATAATGGAGGGGTATATGCCTGTAAACATCAAAATCTGTTCAAGGATATTGGGCCGAGTCGGACAGAGTTCTACTAGTTAAATTGAGTGGCAGACCTTTTAGCATAAATGTTATTCAAGTATATGCCCCAACAGGAGAGTCCAGTGAAGATAGTGTAGAGGAATTTTATAATTACATAGAGTCTGCCTTAAAGAAATGTAAAACTTCAGAAATAAACATCATAATAGGAGACTTCAATGCAAAAGTAGGAAATCAAGGTGGTAGATACACAGTAGGAAACTATGGTTTAGGAGAGAGAAATGAAAGAGGATACAGACTCGTATAGTGGGCAAAAGAATAGGAAATGATTGTAGGATTCACCTGGTTTAAGCAACACCCTAGAAGATTATGGACATGGAGGAGTCCTGATAGCAGGATCAGAAACCAGATTGACTACATTCTGATTAGCAGAAGATTTAGAAACGCACTAACAGTAGCAAAAACAGTTCCCAGTGCTGAGTGTTATAGTGACCACATACTACTTACAGGAACATTGAGGATAAAGCTGAAGAAAGTCAAGTATATAACAGGAAACACTAAATATGATTTGTGTACATTGAGTAATGACAAGGAAATACAAAACAAATTTAACATAGAAGTACAGAACAGATTTGATATATTGTCTGATCTAGAGATATTATTCCAGAATGTGGATGATCAATGGGAAATGTTGAAGAATTCAATCAGTCTGGCTGCTGAAACAACTATTCCAAAATTAAAGAAGGTGGGTCGTAAGAAATTGATGACAGAAGAAATTTTACACCTAATGGAAACAAGAAGACTCAACAAAAATAATCCTGCCAAATATGAAGAAATTCACAGACAAGTCATAATACTATGTAAGGAGGTAAAAGAAGCATGGCTTGAGGAAAAGTGCTTAGAAATTGAAAAACAACACAACAGTCAAAATACCAAATTAGTGCACAAAATAATTCAGGAACTTACTAATAAAATAACAAGTACACCAACAGGCTGAATAAAAACTAAAGATGGCAAAATCATAATAGGAAAAGATCAGATTCTACATGTAAGTACAGATTATGTGAAAAACCTTTATAATGATAACAGAGAGGAACAGTATGATATTAGATTTAATAATGAAGGGCCGCCAATTTTGAAGATGGAGGTTCTAAATGTTCTTAAGCAAATGAAAGCTGGCAAGGCCCCCCCCCCCCCCCCCCCCCCCGGGCAGATAACACCACAACAGAAATTATTAAAGCTTTAGAAGAATTTGGACTAGATCAAGTCACCAGACTGCTGAACACATTATATGATACTGGAGATTGTCAAAGACTTGGGAGACAGCTCTAAGCTAAGAAGAGCTGAAATAGAGCGTAGGAATAGGGCAAGTGACGTAATAGGATAGGAGACCAGACAGGAGAGACACTATCGCTATAAATAGCGATAACGGGACACCCTTGTGTCAACAAGAAGGGCAACCAGTGCAGGTGAGCGGAGTTGCCCAACAGACTGGGAAACCGGGTACACGAAGAAGGACCGAGTAACTCTGGTCAGCACAACCCAGGGCCCAGCACGTAAACCAACAAACGCACGCTGAGCTAATTGCTGGTGGTTGAACACACCACGCTCAGCGAGCTTAGACGGACATCAGACGGCGTAGAGATCAGACGTGTATCCGCTAGGGATACTTTGTTGTGTTATTAAAGGACAGTATTATAGTATAATAGTCTAGCTTATCTTCAATAGATATAATGTTTGTATCATCTCCTCATTCCATCTTATCGTCATCACATTCTATGTTTATTACCGTTATGGTATGCCGCTCATGGAGCTATTGTTGATCAGCTCCGAATAAACATGTATCCTTTTACGAATGATACGAGTTGTCACTTCGTGTAGTGTAAAAGAAGGGAATCCTTGTATGCCTGTCGCAAGTGAGTTGCTGACAGGCAGGATACCAATTGGTGTCAGAAGTGCTTGAATCACCGCACATTACCAGGTAGACACCATCTGACACCAGGATACCAATTGGTGTCAGAAGTGCTTTAATCACCGCACATTGCCAGGTAGACACCATCTGACACCAGAATATCAATTGGTGTCAGAAGTGCTTGAATCACCGCACATTATCAGGTAGACACCATCTGACACCAGAATATCAAATGGATGTCAGAAGTACCTGAACCACCACTCATTACCAGTTGGACACCATCTGACACCAGGATACAATTTGTGTCAGAAGTCCCTGAACTACCACTCACTACCAATTATCATTAGGATACCATTTTGTGAAATGTTTTTGAACCACCTCAAAATGTGTGCTATTAATTAAAATAACCAAGTAATGTGCTATTTTCGGAAATTCTACAGCATATTATGAAGATGTTACCTATGTTGTTTGTCACTATCAGAATGTCAACATCCATCACAATCACATTAGTATTTGTGCAAAAACAAAATGTTTTCGTACAACAGTAGGAGATTACAGGCTAGGCTGTAAGTTATACAGCTCATTCAGGGGAATTAGAAAGTGAAGACAAGACGACATTGACATTCATTGACGTTCATTTAGACTATCATACATTCATATCATCTACATTAATCATTATCATTTATATCACATTTGATGTTGATCGTCCTCTGAAACTGTGACATGTCAATTAATACCATGTATTGCACATTACATTCTTGTTGCTAAAATGTTGATTTTCCATTAAACAGAAACATCTGTTATCAAAACAAGCTGATCAAGCGTGTGTACGAAATACAGCGGCAGAAGATACTGAGTGCCGAATTTTGCTCCAAGATTAGATGAGTATATTTTTCTTTAATTTTGATATGCACCCTTAACAAACGCATCCTTTTTTTCAGCAAAAAGTTTGTAAATATTTAATACATAGCAACTGTGAAATTGTATTGGAAAATATATATATCAATTGTCAAATAATATAAAGCCTTACAATGTCATCATTACATGACTTCATCCAGGCTGGCAAAGAACTAGAATATACTGGAGAAAAACTGGAGAAATGGGCAAATGAAAGATACAAAGAAGAAACAGACAAATTGAGAGATGAGAGAGCAAGGGAAAGACAACATCAGATAGACATGAAGGGGTTGGAAGAAGCCACTAAACAAAAGCAGTTAGATTTAGACCAAGCCACTAAACAGAAGCAGTTAGATTTAGACCAAGCTATTAAACAGAAAGAATTAGAAATAAAACAGAATCAAATAGAGGTAGAGTCACAAACGAAGTTAAAGATGAAAGAAATGGAGATTGACTCTAACACCCAGATAGTCTCTACTAAATTGAAAAGCCAGGAAGAACAAAATAAATTCTCCAAATATAAAGGGTTAATCAAGCCCTTCTGTCAAGGCGATTCAATATCAGCTTGGACTGAGAATATAGAGTTCCAGCTTAGAACTCAGAAAGTACCATTAAATGATTGGGCGATGATCTATATGAGAAATCTCAGTGGGGAGCCATTAAAAGTCATAGAATCTATACCATCAGAACTAAGAAGTAACTATCAGTACATTCATGATAGGATAATGCAGCACTTTCTTCTCGATGCTGCTGGATATCAGATCCAGTTTTCACAGATAAAGCCAAAAGCTACTGAAACGTTCCTAGATTACGTATAAAATGTACAGAGTATATTTAAAAAAATGGCTTAGAGCAGCGAAAGTGGGAAAGAACTTTGACAAATTGGAAGACTTAATGGTGATGGATAAAGTCATATCCACCGTTCATACTCCTTTTGCTAAGTTCCTCCAGCAGGCAGACATTGAATCCATAGAACAACTCGAAAAACGAGGGTCTGCTTATTTTTCCTCAAACAGGGACGTATTTAAAACATCCATGCATGATACTGAAATTACTGCCTTTGTCAAAAACATACCAAGCAGGTCTTACAAGCAAAAAGACTATCAAAAGAAAGATAAACCGTATCAGAAGCCACCACAATGCGGTTACTGTAAATTATTTCATCCAAGTTACGCCATGTGTGATAAGAGTCCCTCTTATCCTGCTCATCTAGAAATGATGATGAAGAAGCAGGAGAACAAACGAAATTCTTACAAACGTGCTGTTAAATGCTTCTTTTGTTCTAGTTATGGTCATTATAGTTCTAAGTGTTTGAGCAGGCAAAGAATGAAGGCAAGCAATGCCGTACTCATCGATACGTCATCTGACGATGAGAGTATAATCGATTCTGAACTTGAAAATGTATTACCAACTAGTGAGTGTGAAAGTGTGAGTGCAGCTATTGATATATTAGACTTCAATAAGTGTGACACATGCCACCAGTTTCAGACAGACAGCAAACTTAAATGTGGGCATTGTATACCATGTTCCAACGAAGTTGCCAATGCAGCTTTAGCCTCCAGAGGCAATTTAAAGATCCACGATGCACTGGTAAACGAGCAACCATGCCAATGTTTACTGGATAGCGGGAGCACTCTACTTGGCGTTAAAAGAGACCTAGTTAAGCCAGAAGATTACACGGGTGAGTTTGTCAAATGCCGCACTTTCTCTGGAAACACAGAGAAATACCCGCTGGCTAAAGTACGCATAAACACCCTGTTCCTTTCAGGCACATTTACATGTGCAATCCTACAAAATCCCTGCACGGATTTGATTTTAGGTTGTTTGCCATCATTAAAACAGTGTACTGATGAAGAAATATTAGCCTGGAAACAAGCAAACACGGCTAATGCTGTAACAAGGTCAGATACTCAAACACATTACACTGACCTACAAAACGAAATGTTACAGTTGTTAACACCCACCGGTGCGAGTAACAGTGCTACTCGACAAGAATTTATCGAGGCACAACGCAACGACCAAACTATCACACCTTATTTTAAATTATTAGGTGAGCGAGCGAAAGTTACTAAGAATGCATCATGGTATTTTAAAGTACATAACGGAATTCTCATGCGTTATTATACAACAAATAACCATGAAATTCAGCAAACGGTGTTACCTGTAAAACACCGACAAACTGTGCTAAACATTGCACATGAGTCACCGTTTGCTGAACATTTAGCTTACAACAAAACGAGAGCCATAATTTTGGGACACTTTTACTGGCCTAATTTTTGCAACGACATTAAAATGTTCTGTAGATCATGTACTATATGTCAACATTTAGTAAGAAAGGGAAAGCATGCGACAGCCGAGGTTCAGCATTCTATTTTGGCTTCTAGACCATTTGAACCCAATCAAAAAGTACTGCTTTTACTACCAGATAAACGTAATTTGTTACTAACATCATGGCAAGGGCCATTCAACGTCGAACGAAAGATATCAGATGTCGACTATGAAATATCGATAAAGGGAAAATTAAAGATATTTCACATCAACATGCTGAAGCCTTATTTCTCACGACAAGAACTGAGGACAGACGAACAGAGTGCACCTACACCAATTAACCGGACGACAGACGTACACAACACAACTACACTAGGTAGGGCGACAGATCATGACGACATCGCAAACACACTTAGCCAGGAAACAGTATACACAGCTAGTACAACAACAGTACTTAATCAGACGGATGACGACGGAATAGAATTACCTGTTCCGACAGTCGACACGACAGGGACAATTGATAGCATACGGATAGAACCGAAACTGACAGACGAGCAACGACAACAACTGATAGAACTAGTAACTGAGTACAAGGACATCTTCTCCGACATCCCAGGTAAGACAGACAGAATAGAACACTCTATAATTCTGACTGATAGCACACCTATCAAATGTAGAGATTATTCCATCCCATTGAGTTACAGGGAAAGTCTCGATAAGGAATTGTTAAATCTAGAGTCGAGTGGAATAATTCAGAAATCTCAGTCAGAGTATTCTTTTTCTATAGTTCTTGTCAGAAAAAAGGACTCGACTATCCGCCTCTGCGTCGACTATAGGCGCTTAAACACGTGACCACGGTCGATGCAGAGCCTATCCCATCTTGTGACGACCTAATCCTTGATATGTCAACATCACGTATCTTCTCAAAACTAGATCTCACAAAAGGTTATTGGCAAGTCCCGATGGAATCTTCCTCCATTCCTTTGACAGCTTTTTCAACACCTTTAGGCCTGTACGAATGGCGCTTTCTTCCTTTCGGTCTTCGTAATGCACCAGCCACTTTTGTCAGACTCACTAGGAATCTTCTCCACGGAGTGACCAATACTTCTACCTATATTGATGACATTTGCATCCATACAGCAGACTGGACAACACACCTACTGAAACTGCGACATGTCTTCGACAGATTGCGATTATTTGGTCTGACAGTGAAACCCACCAAAGTGGAATTGGGAACGGAAGAAATTAATTTTTTGGGCCATACAATCACCAGAGGCCAATTAAGAACTGATGATAAAATCGTGACCACGATCCTCAATCTAACTATGCCTACGACCAAGAAACAGGTAGCTTACTTGGTCTTGTCAACTATTACAGCAAATTTATATCAAATTTGGCTGAAATTACCAGTGTGTTTTCTAATGTGTTAAAAGCATCTGTATAACTTAATGTACAGGATGCAGAGTTAATCGGTGCGTTATCAAAATTGAAACATTTATTTAGAGTTCCACCTATCTTGCGGTTGCCTAATGTCAATCTTACGCATTATCTCCGTACAGACGCAAGCTACATTTCCATTTCTGGGGTCCTAGGCCAGTCTTATGAAGGCAAGTTCCACCCAATAATGTACGTGAGTCGTAAGATCAGCCCAGCTGAAAGAAGATATTCAACATCTGAATTAGAAGCTTTAAGCGTGATATATTGTGTAAGAAAACTGCATCGCTTCCTGGCGGGTACAGAGTTTGTTATCAAGACCGATAATTCGCCTTTGACGGTCATGCAAACAGGTGTTCATAAGAACAATAGGATCTACAGATGGTCCTTGATTTGGCAAAATTGTGCCTTCACGATTAAACATTTGAAGGGAAATTTAAACTCTCTAGCTGACACTTTGAGCAGACATTCTCACATTGAAATACCTGAAATACGAGAAGAAAGCGACCTTACATCACCAGAAACATTGACAATGTAATTGCTTAGTGTCCTATGTGGTGATTGTGAAACATTGAAGTGCGTTACCATCGCCAGTCGCTTACATGTATGTAATATAAACTGTGTCAGCATTAGTGGAATGAACAGACGCATTTGTGAATTGTCTACACCACTACCACTTATACCACCCTTGAGTGGATCGAAATTTGAGACTTGAACCTACACCAACCAGTAGCATACCCTTAGTATGAACTTTACCCAGGACAAGAGCGTAAATCAGACTTTGTCTACCTGAACGTTGTTTTCAAGGACATTCTATAGAGAACACGGCTCGAACATCACACCTGGATGTAATTAGTTAGTGTAGTTACTTAACAAATATTTGTGATATGTATATAACATGTTTTTATAAACAGTCGCGTATAACTTCATTTTGTGAAAATATTAGAATTATTTTTATAGATTTACCATATAACTTTATTTAGGACATTGCATAGTTACAATAGACCTATAGTTAGTTAACTTAGTTAAGGTAACATCCACATCATATTACTTTAATTCATCACCATTTAAACTTATTTAGTTAGATAACTTAATTAAAACATCACTTACAAATTAACCCGATCATTTAATAATTTATATTATTTTAGGCATTAATACACTTTAAGGTAAATAACCCATTTGTCTTAAATGAAATTAATTAGTTAGATTATTTCCCTTAGATAAATTTAGAACAGTGCACCAATTCATAATAGATTAGTTAGAGCAGTCATTACTATAGGATTGGTAGCGAACAATCCGTTTCAATCATGTATATTTGTGTATAGAATGACAAGTGCATGGACATAGCACAGTCATGTGGCTTGAATACCCATGTAAATTCAGCCAGTTGCTTAATGTACATAATTTTGGTTCGACCATGCAATATTTCTTGAACCATATTCTAATGACGGCCTATATTTTAAAACCACTTTTTGAATGAAAGGTGAATGAAAGATATGTGAATGGTAAAGAGAAAGAAGAACGAAAGATGCGTGAAAGATATAGACAGAATGGATGAAATTAAGAGAGTGAGAGAGATATTGCGGTATTTTTTTCACCGCGCGAAATGACTTGTTGTGACTTGTCTGCGTCAACCTGTGTAATCAATGTGTTGTCAATTTTTATAAGTGTGTAGTCGCCATACTTTAGTGTAAAACATAGGGAACATATTTTGAGTATCATAAAACGGCACTGTAGACATAAATTAGCATAACAAACTCATTTGTGACTACAGTGTTTGTCTCTGTCTTTCAGAAAGCTATGGCAAACTACTGAACGTAAACTTGCCAAGATATCACAGTGAAAAAATTCTGGGATTGAATGCTACGTTCTGTAAAAGATAACAATCCCTAACAACTTGCCTCTATTATGAGTGCAAAACATGGACAACAAATGTTCATGCTCCCATATAATAAGCCCCAACTCGTATGCATGTTTAATGTGCCACTCTTCACCTTTTAGCTCCCGCTTGTGAAGAAATATTTAAGTGTTACACTACGGTTTTAGAGATATTATTGTTTCCCCTGTTGGAGTAGTTATGGTTCTTTGAAAGCAATGATGTATGCAAGTTTATGTGTTTGTTTTTCTGGTTGGTTGTGTGTTCTCTACTAAATTAAAGTGTATTTATCTTACTGATATGTGTATGCGTTTCTAATTTAAGTGTATGTATTATTTCGAGCGCCGTAAAGTGGTTACTTTACGGCGCTCGAAATAATACATACACTTAAATTAGAAACGCATACACATATCAGTAAGATAAATACACTTTAATTTAGTAGAGAACACACAACCAACCAGAAAAACAAACACATAAACTTGCATACATCATTGCTTTCAAAGAACCATAACTACTCCAACAGGGGAAACAATAATATCTCTAAAACTGTAGTGTAACACTTAAATATTTCTTCACAAGCGGGAGCTAAAAGGTGAAGAGTGGCACATTAAACATGCATACGAGTTGGGGCTTATTATATGGGAGCATGAACATTTGTTGTCCATGTTTTGCACTCATAATAGAGGCAAGTTGTTAGGGATTGTTAATTTTGGACAATCTGAGGACAGGCCATTTGGGCATCGGTTCCGGACCTCACAATTCTCATAATAGTATAGCCAACTGTACTAGTGTATGGAGCTACTCAATCAACCGAGTGAAGTGATACAACAGTGTGACAAAGGAGAGGAGAGATCTTGTCCTATCCACATAAAAGAAGTACAGTACTCGCAAAGTCTTTGACAAAATTAGACAGCCAATTTTTGTAAGATTATTTGTGTTAACCCCACAACTTAAAAGTTTGTAACACAACAGGGGAGGATGGAGAGCCTGTCAAAGACTTGGGAGACAGCTCTAAGCTAAGAAGAGCTGAAATAGAGCGTAGGAATAGGGCAAGTGACGTAATATGATAGGAGACCAGACAGGAGAGACACTATCGCTATAAATAGCGATAACGGGACACACTTGTGTCAACAAGAAGGGCAACCAGTGCAGGTGAGCGGAGTTGCCCAACAGACTGGGAAACCGGGTACACGAAGAAGGACCGAGTAACTCTGGTCAGCACAACCCAGGGCCCAGCACGTAAACCAACAAACGCACGCTGAGCTAATTGCTGGTGGCTGAACACACCACGCTCAGCGAGCTCAGACGGACATCAGACGGCGTAGAGATCAGACGTGTATCCGCTAGGGATACTTTGTTGTGTTATTAAAGGACAGTATTATAGTATAATAGTCTAGCTTAGCTTCAATAGATATAATGTTTGTATCATCTCCTCATTCCATCTTATCGTCATCACATTCTATGTTTATTACCGTTATGGTATGCCGCTCATGGAGCTATTGTTGATCAGCTCCGAATAAACATGTATCCTTTTACGAATGATACGAGTTGTCACTTCGTGTAGTGTAAAAGAAGGGAATCCTTGTACGCCTGTCGCAAGTGAGTTGTTCAACATAAATTATTAAAGCTTTAGAAGAATTTGGACTAGATCAAGTCACCAGACTGCTGAACACATTATATGATACTGGAGATATACCTTATGAATTATGTAACTCTGTATATATTGCAAATCCCAAAGAAATCAGGAACCTTGGAATGTGATCAACATAGAACAATTAGTATAATGAGCCACATCACAAAGATTTTTCTACGAATTATCATGCAAAGAGTGAGGAAGAAAATACAACCTAAAATAGGGGAAGAACAATGTGGGTTTGTAGAAGGAAAGGGTACAGTAAATGCTGTGTATATACTGAGAACAGTTATTGAACGTGCTTTAGATGTAAACAAGGATATACACCTTTGCTTTATTGACTACACAAAGGCTTTTGATAGAGTTAAACATGTCAACATGGTATATATGCATGCAGATCTACAAATTGATGGGAAAGACATTAGACATAAAAAACATATATTGGAAACAACAAGCTGCCATAAAGATTGATAATGAAGTGGGACAATATCAACCTATTAAGAGAGGTGTTAGGCAGGGATGCGTAATTCTTCCTCTTCATCTTTCGTTCGCTTGAAATATGTCTATAACTGCAGTGCTGTCTCTTGTATGAATTGAACTGTCTTTTTCAGTTCACACAGCGGTCCATAGAGTTTATCTTCCACTGTCGTCTCTCTAGGCCAGAAGGTTTGCCTAGATATGTTATATTTTGGGCAGTCTTGGAGTATGTGCTCTGCTGTCTGCGACGCCAATCTACATGTACACATGGCTGTTTCACCAATCTTGAATTTTGTATACATGTGGTTGCGTAATCTATTGTGCCCTGTTCTGAGGCGCAGAATAATGACTTGTTCTGGTCTATCCATAACGTGGTAGTCATCTTGAGCAGGTTTTGGTGGCTTTCTGACTGATTTGATCATTCTTTTCTTTTGGTGGTATGTTACAGGCACATCAGGCTGTTCTTCTTTGGCTCCTTCCTTAGCCAATTGATCAGCTCTGTCGTTCCCGGGTACTCCACAGTGGGATGGTATCCACTGTATGGTGACCTTATGCTGACTGCTAAGTTCAGAAAGTAGTGTCCTTAGTACTGGCAATTTCCCAGACAGGAGCGCCTCGAGTACTGATTTTGCATCTGTCAATAGCACCACAGGTTGTGTACCATTGCTGGTATTTAGTAATTTCTCTGTTGCTATCTTGATTGCCTCAATTTCAGCATCGTAGTTATGGCAGTACTTTCCTGTCGGTACTCTAGCTGTGTCCCTGGTATTATTTGGGTATTCTATGTACACTCCCGCTAATCCATTTCGAACAGCATTTTGTGCTGACCCATCTGTGTAGACTCGGATCCAGAGGTCCTGTGGGTATTCTTCATCAAGGAAGCTGAGAGTGGCTGTTCTGCGCTGCACACTGTTCTGATCTTCCTTGTCAAATATTCCTCTCACTTTTGTTTGGATTTGTAATGATAGTCTATGCTCATCTTTCCATGGAGTTCGCTCTGGAATAGTTGTTAGGGGGATACCAACTGTGGGCAGATCGGTGGTTTCTCTGCAGAGTCGTTTGGCCTGGTGGATAAAACTAATTCTTTTCAACCGACCCATAGCTAGGTTTTCAAATCTGTTCTTCATAGGGTGGCCTGGCAAGCTGAGGAACTTTTCTGCTTGTATTAGCGTTTTCGTATCTCTGCGCTCACTCAGTGCTTGTGTCCTCCCCATCTTCTCCATTTCCACTATAGGGGTTGATCTCATCCCTCCTGTGGTGACTCTAAGTGCTTGATTTTGCACTTTGTCCAGCTCTTGTAGTGTGGTTTTTGCTGCCGAACACCATGCAGTTGACCCGTATTCCAGGTGTGGTCGTATGCTCTGTTGATAAACTTTGCTAAGTATTTTCCCAATGGCTCCCCATGTGGTTCCACTTAGCTTTCTCAGGATGGCTATTTTCCTTCTGGCTTTTGCTACTGCTTTGTTGATGTGCTTTCTCCATGTCAGCCTGCCATCAAATGTTACTCCAAGGTATGTTGGTTCTTTATCTTCTCGTAGGGGTGTTCCATTTATCTGGATGGTCCCTGCCTTTTGTTTTGGAGAGAGGGTAAATAGGGTGGTGCTGCACTTGTCAGTGTTTATGCTGACACACCATCTATTTGCCCATGCAACAAATGTATCTACAGCTCTTTGTAGTAATCTGGTGGCCACTGATGCATGTTCATTTGTGCTCCATAGAACCAGGTCATCGGCATACATTGCGGCTTTAATTCCATGCGGTAGATTAGCAACGAGATCATTGATGAAGATTAGAAAGAGTGTGGGGGACAATACTCCGCCCTGGGGAACTCCGTGACGCAGTAGTACTTTCTTGCTCTTTAGTCCGTCTATCTGTACTCGGGCTCTTCTGTTGTGCAAGTATGCTTTCACCCAATTGTACATTCTTCCATTGACTTTGCAGCTTCTCAGTTTATTCATCAGACCTTCTTTCCAGACTTTGTCAAAGGCTTTCTTCAAATCTATCCATGCCGCAAGCACCAGCTTCTTCTCTTGGAATGCATCCTCAATTTCTTGAGAGAGGTAGGTTGTCTGATCTTCCGTAGAGTAGCACTGCCTAAAGCCAGCCTGCTGTGGCACAAGGATGTTTTTACTTTGAATGTACCACTGCAGTCTGTGATTGATGATGCGCTTCAGTGTTTTGCAGAGACAGCTGGTGAGGCTAATTGGTTTGTAGCTAGAACTATATTTCCCTGATTTTAGGAGGGGTATCATGATTGCTTCTCTCCAGGCTTGTGGGACACTGCTTTAGGTCCAACTGTTATTGAAGATCTGCAACAGCTTTGCTTTGGCCTCTGTTCCTAGGTTCCTGATCATTTCATTGGAGATACCATCAGCTGCTCGTGACTTTCTCATTTTCAGTTTTGATATGGCTAGCTCCAGTTCACTGATTGTGATGGGTGCCTCCAGAACCTCATGTACTATTTCCTTCTGTCCTGTATGTTGCCGTTTCTCTTGAATCTCTTGTTGTTTCTCTGGACTGATTTTGATATTGTTATCTTGTGCGAACGAGTCCGCAAAATGGTCAGCTGCTTGCTTTCTTGTTAAGATGTTTCCATCTTTATGTAGTGCAATTTTTGAGTTTCTCCCTGTGCCCTCATCGTTAAGTTGTTTTATTAGCTTCCACAATTTCCTTGTGTCTCTTTCAAAGTTCAGAGACTCTGTTTTCTCCTGCCAGCTTTTCCGTCTAGCCTGCAGCTTGGCCCTTTGAAATTTGGCTTTTGCATGCTGGAATTTATTGTGGTGCTCTTGGCTGGGTGTGGCCTCTTCTTGCTTTCTACATACTTCCACATCATTATGCAACTGTTCCAGTTCACTACTCCAGTAGGGTTTATATTGTTTACGGGCTCCTCTTGGTACTGTTTCTCGCGCTGCCTGTAGTATGCATTTCCCAAACTCTTCAACTACTTTATTTATGTCTTTCTCAGTGTTCAGGTTTCTAACCAGTATGCTGGTGCGATGCTTGTACACTGCCAAGTCTGCTTTCTTGTAGTTCCACCTCGAGAGGGTGCTGCTTTCTCTTACAAGCTCATTTTCTACAGTTAGAAAGACTGGTCGATGGTCACTGCCACCTAGTTGTTTCCCAACAATTCGTGTAATGTTCCACTCCAGGTCTGGTGAATGAAAAGCCAGGTCAGGTGTAGTTGTAGAGTGCCATGATCTCGAGTAGAAAGTATGTGGGTCGGACGGCTTGTTAACCAAGATCAATCTATTCTCATCCTGCCAGTCTTCCAGTCTCTCTCCTCTCTGGTCCATGTGATCATAGCCCCAACTCTGCGAGTGGCTGTTGAAATCGCCGCACACAATCATTTTTTCTGTTAATGGTAGTGTGTCCAGTGCCTGTGGACGGTCACTTGGACAGTAGTAATTGATCAGATGTAGGTCTGTATAGCCTGTTTTAAGTTTAAGTGTCTGATACTCAGCCCCTTCCATATAGACTTCGATTTGGGAAGCAGTGATGTTATTTTTTACAAGGGTAAGTATCCCACCTTTTCGCCTGTCCTTTCGGTCAGATCGGTAACACTGGTAGCCTCTGATTTTGAAGGCTATATTTTCGTTGAGGTGAGTTTCTTGCAAGTAACATATGCTTACTTTTTCTTTGTCCAGGGTGTTTTATAATTCTACTTTTTTGTTGCTGACTCCCTCCGCATTCCAGTGCATTATTTTAAGTCTTAGTTTAGTATGGCCAGCTGTTCTATTCTCATGTCCCCTGGCTCCACAGGACATCTGAGAAGGACCTCCAGTAGTTGGGGTTGGACCCTTTCGAGACATAGGGCCCGGCACTGCACCTGCCTGGGGGTCCAAAGCAGGGCGAGCACCATAACGTTTAGCAGCAGTCGACATATTCCATTTTGCGTAATTGCGTGGCATCCTGATTTCTGTGGTGCGCCTCCTGGCTGGTTGCCTCCGTCTTCAGAACCTTTCCTTTGCTAGAGCGGACTGTGGTCTCACTCGAGTTTAGATGTGTACACACGGACACACGTGTCTGCACATGCATGTATTTGTATACACATCTAGAGCACACTGGTTATTTTCCGGCGCCAGATACTCGCCGTCGCCCCTTCTCCTGTTAGTTAAAACAGTTCCGCCACGTGAAGGCCAGGAGTTGGACTTTTGCTGCAGAGGTTATGTATTCACGAGCCATTGGGGTATTTAAGCAATGTTGGGCGCTCACCCCAACACTGCGCCCCGGCTACATACAGCAATTTGGAACCGGGATGCGTAATGTCTCCAGATCTTTTTTCCCTATACAGTGAAAATAATTTCAGGAATGTAGAAGATATAAATGGAATCAGCATTGGAGGACGAAACATCAATAACAATAGATATGCAGATGATACAGTCTTGATTGCAAACAATTCACAAGATCTACAACAATTAGTAGACGCAGTTGTGGTACACAGTGAGCAGCTGGGGTTGGAATTAAATTGTAAGAAGACACAGGTTATGGTCGTCAGTAGGGAGAACGAAGTACCACAATGTAATATACAAGTAAATGGGAATATTCTTCAACAAGTGAATCGGTACAATTATCTCGGAACAGTCATAAGATCTGATGGGAGATGCCTTGAAGAGATTAGAACAAGAATCGCCATGGCGAAAGTAGCCTTTAGCAAGATGAAAAACATTCTGACCAATAAAAAGATGTCAATTGAAACGAGAAAAAGAGTGTTGAGGGGATACATAGAGCCTGTTCTTTTGTTTGGATGTGAAACTTGGACAATCTGCAGTCAAGCTGAAAAACATCTGATGGCTGCAAAAATATGGTTTCTGAGGAAAATGCAAAGAATACCATGGACAGACAGAAAAACCAATGACCAAGTACTACAGGAGACAAATGAAAATCGTAAATTGATTAGAGAAATTAGACGTAGACAGTCAAAATGTTTTGGACATGTTATGAGAAGAAATGGATTGGAGAACTTAGTGACAACTGGCAAGATCGAAGGGAACAGACCAAGAGGAAGACCGAGAGGAAAATACCTGGATGGCTTGACCACTTGGCATGGACAAGACAGAAACACTGAGCTGATCCACGACGCTGGTGATCGAGTGAAATGGCGAGTCATGACCGCCCACGCTTTCCGGCATGGCACATGATTGATTGATATGCCTGGGAAGAGAGGAAGAGGAAGGCCAAAGAGAAGATGGGTGCAGGATGTGGCGGATGATCTCCAGATGGGTGTATCGGATGCGGGAAATCTTGCTTATGATCGAGAGGTTTTCTGGAAGGTTGTTATGGGAGCGAGGTTCTGCAAAGGACATGCTACTGAATGAATGAATGAATGAGGAACATTTATAACATCAGATTGAAGATGTACAATAGAGATTGAGAGGAGAATAGGGCAAGCAAAAGCCTCATTTCAGAAAATGAAGAGTATCTTATGCAATAAGTCATTATCATTGAATGTAAGAGAGTGCTGAAATGCTATATAGAACCAGTTTTGCTATATGACAATTATTATTATTATTATTATTAATAATATTATTATAATGACCGAGTATCCACCGGAATAAGTGGACAACTCTGCAGCTGAGCAGAGCAGGGCACTCACTTGTCCTTACAGTCGGAAATGGCTGTCAAAGGCAGAGGTAAAATGACCACCATGTGGATGTGGAAGGCAAGGGGAAACCACCACATTATCTTCCCAAGACTTCATGGCAAAACATATATCAGAGTTAGTGAACGACGTTAATGGCTGTCTTAGGGCATCCTCGCCCGGTAGGGACAGTCATGAGCCACAGGTGACACCAGACCGTCATCCAGCTACTGATGGCAAAATCTTAACTAAAATAAATAAATTTAGAGTAGGAACATGGAATGTTAGGACATTAAATGAGCTAGGAAAGTTGACGAATGTTCTAAGAGAGATGGATAGCATGAAAATGAATATACTAGGCGTTAGTGAGATGAGATTGAAAGGATCGGGCAAAATTATAGCTGACAACCACACAATAATTTATTCTGGAGGGGATACACATGAAAAAGTTGTAGGAATAATATTAGACGAAAAAACAGCCAAGTCAATTAATGGATACTGGTGTATTTCAGATAGAGTTATTATGGTAAAAATCAAAGGCAAACCAATATATATATAAATATTATGCAAGTATATGCACCAACAACAAGCAGTAGTGATGAAGAAATACAACACTTTTACGACGAAATAGAAATGGTGAGGGCTCAAATTGGATCACAAGAAATAAAAATAATACTTGGTGATTTTAATGCAAAAGTAGGAAAGGGAAAAATGGAGGCTGTAGTGGGGAATTATGGTTTAGGTACAAGAAATGAAAGAGAGGAAAAGCTAATAGAATTGGCAAATATCAATGATATGATAATTGGAAACACATGGTTTAAACACCATAAAAGACGACTGTACACATGGAAAAGCCCTGATAAGAAAATACGCAACCAAATTGACTACATACTAATTAATAAAAGATTTAGAAATGCTTTAATTAATGTGAAGACAATGCCTGGTGCTGACTGTAATAGTGATCATGTACCACTATGTGGACAAATAAAAGTAAGATTAAAGAGAGGGGGGAAATGGTTAAGAACATGAGACTTAATAAAGAGGTTCTGAAAATAGATAAAGAAATGCAAGAACAATACAGATTGACCGTGAAAAATAGGTACAATGCAATAGCTAAAATACAGAGTATAAATGAACAATGGGAAATGTTAAGGGACTCCATTCATCAAACTAGCAAAGAAGTACTACCGGAGAGAGGCAAAATAGCTAAGTAAAAATGGATGAATGAAGAAATCTTAAAACTGATGGACAAAAGAAAGCAGAGTAAAAATGACAAACAAGAATACGCTAAGATAAATAAAGAAATAAAAGATAAATGTGGGAAGGCTAAAGAAAGTTGGTTAAACGAGCAATGCAAAAAAAAAAAAAAAAAATTGAATTAAATTCCATTAAAGATACAAAAAATATGCACAGACAAATCAGTGAGCTTACAGGAAGAAAAATAAGAATAAATACAGGGTGTTTGAAATCAAAAACAGGAAAGATATTATTAGAGGAAGGTGCTATAATGAAGAGGTGGAATGAGTATATAAGAGAATTATATGACGGAGAAAGGGAAGAATTAACAGAAGATAGTAACTTAGAAGGTCCACCTATTCTGAAAGAAGAAGTCGCTGACGCTATGAAACGTATGAAGAAAGGAAAAACAGCTGGGCAGATGAAATCACAATAGAAGAATTAGAAGTATTGGGAGAATTTTGAGTAGATATATTAACCAAAATGTTGAATGATATTTACAGCAGTGGATATTTACCCAGTGATATGCTGAAATCTGTAGTTATAGCTATACCAAAAAGACCAGGAGCAATTGATTGTGAAGATTTTCGTACAATTAACCTTATAAACCATATCACTAAGCTTCTACTCAGAATCATAATGAGAAGAACCAAAAATAAAATAAAAATGGAAATTAGTGAAGAACAGTATGGATTTGTGGAAGGAAAGGGCACAAACAATGCAATTTATACATTACGGACACTAATAGAAAGGTCAATAGAGAAACAGAGAGACATATATTTTTGCTTCATAGATTATACTAAGGCATTTGATAAAGTAAAACATGATGAACTGATTAAAATGTTGGAAGATATCAACATTGATGGGAAAGATTTAAGAATAATAAAGAATGTTTACTGGAACCAAGTAGCAGCAATTAAAATAGGAAATAAAGAGGGTAGTTACGAACAGATAAAGCTAGGAGTACGACAGGGGTGTGTCTTGTCACCAGATCTCTTCTCCCTTTATAGCCAAGTAATAATGAGAGAGATCAAAGAGATGCCAGGAATACTCATAGGAAGTTATAATATAAATAATATCTCCCCCGATGTGTCTCCACCTTGCCGTGGTGGGGGAGCTTGCGTGTCCCATCGACCCCATGTGCTTGCCGATGGGTGAAAACTACATATCGGACGGCTCGTGGGATAGGGACCAGACTAAGAGAGACACAACCTGCTGCTCTGCAGGTAAGACTGAGGATAGCAGTCAAAATCAGGCAAACGATCCCTAAAATCTCAGTCCGGACATAACCTCAAAGGCTCCCATCCGAGGTGTATGGCTGAACGTCTCTAAGCCATAAACTCTCGGAAGTGAGAGCCTGATCGACACAAACCTACATCAGAATTGTGATGATGTGCTGAGAACGCTACATGCTCGGCGCAAATTCGTTCGATGGCTCTTAGCTGGGGGATATGAGGTATCCCCGGATGAAAGGCCCTGACCGTTACTCGCCCACAAACGCACAGAGGTAAGGTGCTGAGCCGGCAGCACATGTAGCCTACCTCGTGAGCGAGTACAAAAGGTGGAAAAACACCTCGGTCGCACGTCTCGCAGACGTCCGATAGTCTGTAACCACACTCATGGAGTGAGTGTAGTCAAAGGTGGAAAATTGTCTCCTTGACGCGAAATGGAACGCCTGTCTTGCGAATCCATTACGTGGCAGCCCGAAGCGAAAGCTTGCTGTGTGGAAGCCGAAACAAGAGTCTCGAAACCCGAGGAAGGTTAACCTCATTAAAAAATGCCCGCCAGAAGCCGGAAGTGTCGTCCTACCGGTGGCAAACTAAAAATTGACACTACGCAATTACGTCCGAGTGAAATGTCTCGTCCGAATGTCTCTCGTGCTAGGAACAGCTCTGACTACCTAGTTTCTGAATGCCGCTCTTGTTCGGAACAGCTCTGACTAGGTAGTTTTCCGAATGTCTGTGGTGCCTGGAACAGCTCTGACGGGCGCAACGACAAGCACATGTCCGAAAACTCGCTGAGTGGATGCCGTCTGCAAACCTGTCTGGTTTGTGCGGGAATGGCCCGGGGTAAACGAAATGACCAATATATTGAAGTGAGGATTTAAAGCAGCCATGAGCAGGACGTGACGATTTCCCTCGGTGAGCCCAGATCCAGGGCGTTATGTGTCGGCCCTGCAACTATGGAAGCAACCTTGGATAGCGGAAAATGCTATGGACTGTCCCTGCCTTCCTTTGAGGGATGACCGTTGTCTTCGACCGTTCCAACTTGGCCAGCAAGGTTGTAGATGGCACCACAAAAGTGAGAGTCTCCCAGGAATGCTACCTGGTCAAAAAAGCACGCTAAAGTCGATGTGTTGGCCTACGGGTTTCGGCCCAAGGGCGCATAACAGACACACCGCAATCACATCTGAAAAAAACACTCCGGATGAACGAAAAGAAGAAGAAGATATAAATAATATACGCTATGCAGATGACAAAGTATTGGTGGCGGATAATTCAACAGATCTACAACAATTATTAGACGTTGTAGTAACAGAGAGTCCAAGGAAAGGATTCTCCTTGAATATCAAGAAAACAGTAACAATGGTAATATCAAAGAAAATGGTGACACCAAAATGTGACATAGAAATAGAAGGAAAAATCCTTAACTAAGTGGATAATTTTAGATACCTAGGGGCATTTATAACATCAGATGGAAGATGTACAACAGAGATTAGGAGCAGAATAGGGCAGGCAAAAGCCGCATTTCAGAAAATGAAGAGTATCTTATGCAATAAGTCACTATCACTGAATGTAAGAAAGAGAGTGCTGAAATGCTATGTAGAACCAGTTTTGCTGTATGGCAGTGAATCTTGGAATGTAAATGAACAAATTAAGAAGAAATTAGAAGCAACAGAGATGTGGTTCCTGAGGCGAATGTTGCGAATTCCTTGGACTGCCAGAGTAACTAACGACGACTGCCTGAAACAGGCTAATGAAACTAGAACATTATAAACAACAATAAGACAGAGACAAACAGCTTTCTTTGGTCATGTAATGAGAAGAGAGACATTGGAGAACATCGTAACAACTGGAAAGATCGAGGGGAAGAGAGGCAGAGGCAGACCAAGAGAAATGATGCTGGATGGATTGAGACGGTGGCATGGAGGAATATCAGCAGCAGAGTTGATCCAGAAAACCAAAGACCGAGATCTGTGGAGAGCCATGAAGTCCTACGCCAGCCGGCACGGCACTTGATGATGATGATGATGATGATGATGATGATGATGATGATGATGATGATGATGATGATGATTATTATTACTATTTATATCATTATTATATGACAAAATCTTGGAATGTAAATAAACAAAATTGATAGAGGGAATAAAATAAACTGAGTGGACAAAAGAGAGGAAACAAAACAAACAAGAAAGACTTACAGTTTGGATTTGTTCCGGAGTGCGGTGGCTAGGCGGCAAGCGCAGTATGTTCTTAACCTCACTGCTGATGGTGATCTGGGGGGAAGACAGAAATCAGATATTGTGGAGAGGGGCTCACACCACAGCTGATTGGCGAGTTGATATCCTGGTGTGTACTCATCGAGTCATTGAGCAGACAAGTGCAGAACCATGTCGCCGTCACAGCTGATGGGTTTCTGGTTGTGTGGGAGCGTTCACGCGGGCACTGGGAGTGCGAGGCGTGTAGAATGCGAAGAGAAAAGTATAACGGGACACAGCGTTCAATATGTTCACGCTACCAGGTATCGCTAACAGAATTTAGAATTCATCTGTCGGCAGATGGGAGACTGCTGTCAAAGACCGCAATTCATGGCGTACATCATTACGCAAGGGTGTAGTCACTTGCGAAGGGAATAGGAGGGGAAGAGCTGTGGAAAATATAAGACTGAAAAAGAAAAAAAAAAATCACTGCAGGAGATCCTCCTCCCGGAACGTTAAGCATTCTTTGCCCATATTGTCAAAGAACATTTCTAGCCACAATAGGCCTTACCAGCCATCTTAGAACTCACGGCTCCATACCTTCAACCCCACTGGATGAAATGAATGGTCATCATCATTCTTGATGTGCACACAACATAAGGTTCACAGAGATCTACAACACACGTTCTTAACAGAAATGCACACGATACAACATAACATGAAGTAATGTAGCTTTACAGAACAGAATTACTAACAACACAAGGACGTTGCGGCGACATGCCTTCGTCAGCAAACAAATGCATACTCAAAACACAACATATAATCACGGAGAAGCCCCTCCGGTGATTGCATTAAAGCATTAATGGGCATAATAGACATGTATGAGGTTTACAGAGATCACCAGCTGACGTTCTTTTTAGGAATGTTTGAGGCTTTCAGTGGTGAGCCACAGATGTTCTTGATAGGCGTGTACGAGGCCGACATTTGTCTACAGCTCATGTTCTGGATAGGAGTGTATGAGGCCGACAGAGCCGTAGACCAAATGTGACTCAGTTTAGAAATGAATGAAGCTTACACAGGCTTACAACATGTGTCGTCGTCATCATCATCATCATCATCATCATCATCATCATCATCATCATCACGTACCCAGAAAACTGGTGTAGGTGTTTATGTTTCTAAACAGACCTCGATCTTTGGTGTTTTTGATCAGATCTGCTGATAATATTCCTCCATGCCACCGTCTCAGTCCATCCAGCATCATTTCTCTCTGTCTGTCTCTACCGTTTCCCCATTGATCTTTCCAGTCATCACAATGTTGTTCATTGCCTCTCTTCTAATGATCTGACCAAATAATTCTTGACTGATATAAATGTATGAGGCTTTCAGAGGCGTACACCAAAGGTTATTAAATCTGGCGTGGCCGTGGAACATACTGCAGGTGTGCATTCAGATGGAGTGCGACTAAAGTTCTGTTGTCTTGTCTAATGTCTTCCTTTCTGGGGCTAGACAACAACCACAGAAGTATTAGATATCAAGGTCAAGAAATTAAACTCCGGCATATAACATACGACATACGACATACAACATACAACATACAACATACGCCATGCGGTATACAACATGCGACATACAGCGTACAACATACGACATATGGCATACAACATACGACATATGGCATACAACATACGGCATAGAACATACAACAATAAAGGTGTTATGTTAAAGGGAATTGTGCATATAGACGTAGTGGGCAACAGGTTGAACACGTTACAGGTGTGTGGAACACCTCCAGAGATGGACCTGAAGAAGTTTGGCTGAGTTGCAGGTGTGTGGAACACCTCCAGAGATGGACCTGAAGAAGCTTGGCTGAGTGAACCGTAGAGATGTAGGACATGGATTGTTAGAAAGCCATCTAGGACGAGCTGAGAGGTCGTTCAAGTCTACATACTGACCTCTTTGTTGGCCCGGAAGTAGGAGAGGTCGAACTGCAACCCATAATTCTTCATGTTCTCCGATTCTACTTCCTCTTCTGGTTGTCGAGAGAGGGCGGTGAAGGTTTTCAGCAGGGCACTGGGGCTGTCGGTCCTGAGAGATGAGGACATTGACCATGTGACGACTTCATCACATCAAATATGGATTAATTTTGTAATCTCTTAACTACATTAGCTAGATTGTCATAGTGACGACCAGTAACACAAGCACAAAATGATACAGGATTACAACGAGATGAGAGAGAGAGAGAGAGAGAGAGAGAGAGAGAGAGAGAGCCAGAGACAGAGACAGAGAGAGAGAGAGAGACAGAGACAGAGACAGAGACAGAGACAGAGAGACAGAGACAGAGAGGCGGACAGACAGAACAACAACAACAACAACAATAACAAAACTTTATTTTCAAAGGGTTAAGAATTGGGCACGCAGGCCTGTTTAACATTCTGCACTTTTATCACTCTCTTTCATACATTATAATTTATATCATTCACACGTCATTCAAGGCTAACCTAAAACGGCAACAATATAAAAGATATGCATTATAAAGGCATGGGCAAAATGAAAACGTCTCAGTAATAGTAATGACTGGTGTGGCGGCACTTGTTATTAGCCATGATGAATATACTCGCCTACCAAAAGGGGACTGGCTGTTACGCTAGGGTTTTATTATTATTATTATTATTATTATTATTATTATTATTATTATTATTATTATTATTATTATTATTATTATTTCTATTATTAAGGGGGAAGGTAATCAGTACTGAGATAGTGGTCTAATAATTTCTAATTCATCGATGTGAAGTTGACGTGATCTGTGTGAATTTAGAATTTGAAGTCTTTGTCTGGTTGTCAATAACATTGATTTTGTTTTAGTGATGTCAATTTGCATACGGTTTGAATAGCTCCACCTGATTACATTTAATTCTTGTTGCAAAGAAGACACCAGAAAATTAATGCTTTTAGCGTTTGTGTACACTGTACAATCGTCTGCGAATAGATCGCAGGACGACGAAAGATGCAAAGGTAGATCGTTAATACTGTCATTTACTGCCAATATAGTACCTTGTGGTGTATAGCAGGGAGGTCTTGAGCCTGAGGAATTTAGGCCGCCTGGCTAGTGCAGTCGCCGCGAACTGTGCAGGTTAGGATTTTTTTTTTGCCCCCGACAGAAAAAAATCCCACACCTTACCGTCTGCCAAATGGGAGTCCGGCGGTCTGTCCACTAGGTTAGCCGCTCCTCATCGTTAATATATATGGCAAATAATAGAGGGCCAAGAATAGAGCCTTGCGGTACTCCAGTGTTGAAGGTAGTAGTTTGGGACAGAGATTTACTTGCTTTCTGTTTGACAGAAAAGATGTTATTAGCGCCACCACATTAGGGCCAATGTTCATTGTCTCTAGTTTTTTAAAATTAAAATGGCATGGTCTATCATATCAAATGCTTTTCTGAAATCAATAAACACAGTTCCACATAGATTGTTCATATTTATATTCTGGTGCCAATTTTCTATCATGTTTGTTAGGGCCGTATGGCAAGAATATTTTGGTCGAAATCCTGATTGACTGTCAACTATAAGCTTGTTGCGATCTAAATACTATAATGTTACTTTATGGATTGATTGATTGATTGATTGATTGATTGAATGATTTAGGAACTGACATCACAGCATTCGGGACATTCCCATAAGCGCTCCGTTCCCATCCCCAGCAGCCAGCGAAGAGTTCCAACACTAATAGTTCCAGTAGCAATCTGATTATATGTCCGTCTCGCCTTTCCTCTGAGCGTCGAGCGTCGGCCAGATCCCCTCGTCACGCCTCGCTGACTCATTCTTACCAGACTATGGTGATCCATCTGCTCCTCCGAGGTGTACACGTTATGGATGTGTTTTTATAGTGGTTTAGATAGTGATGATAGTAAAGAAATGGGTCTATAATTGTTCGGGAGACCATTGTCCAATGAACCAGATTTAAGAAGAGGATACACTTTAGCGACTTTGAGAGCTGATGGAAAGTGACCATTGGTGAGACACTAACATAGGTTAGTGACACACAGATCACTGGCGCAGCACAGCGGAGAATCCGGTTGCTGATGCCATCTGTCGGATACGTATGTGATTGATGGCTCAACCCCACAGAGATAAATGATGAAAAATCATTTTTCCCAATGTGATCCCGCCCGTTTAATTAATTTAGCTGTACTGACTCAATTGTTGAGACCAGAAATAGAGTTTTGGAGAACCAAGGAATACCTTTAGGAAATACTGAAAGAGTTGTACTCCCTTTTATACCCAATTTATTCCTTAAGTGGTTCCTTGCCTCTCCTCTACCAACTAATTAATTCTATCTAGGGTAATTTAAAACAATTTGACTATGACAAGTAAAATACAATCAATACATGACATGACCTCAGTTTTTATGATTTAATAAACACAAATATGAAGTTTGTAAATTGCATTCAAAATTACAATTTCCTGTCATAAAATAAGGACATATACATATACATTAAATATTACAGACTTGATGTGCCCATGATAAGGTAGATATTAACAGTTTAGATTTTTCGCAGTGGCATGTCATGCTAATCTTTTACTGGCCTGGAGGATCTGAAAAAAAGAACTGTCTTCAATCAGGATTCTCCACTTCCAGCTTTGGGAATCACTCTGGCAATCATCAATTGTATTATTATTGTTCCTGGGCGTAGCAGAACATAAGTTGGCTCTTGGTTTTATTCCCTTTGTTTTGGCAGGGAAAGGTTAAATAAAAATTACCTCCCCTATGAGACAAATGGAATGGGTGCAGGTAGATAAGGTTCTGCGCTACTCTATCAAGGGCATCACTCAACCATGTGCTCACTCAACAGGTGCTGCATTCAATCTTCACCAAGTCAGGTCTGGATTAACATGAATAAGACCACTACCTCATCAAAACACGACAGCTTCACAATACGTGTCAACATTTGACATCACCAAGAAGTAAGGTCATAGATTTGGTTGTTTCCAAATACTAGCTGCTGCATGTATGGTCCTTCTTCTCTTTAGACAATTTTCTCACTTAGTCGTGGCGAGTTAAAAAGCTACCATTTTGCAGGCACATCTTGGTTTGTGACCAGTCGCTGTTTTGTTGTTACAAATGAGGCCGGAAATCGATTGTAGCTGTTTATATCTCAGCTTTCTCTGTGTTGAAGTTTTACCCCATATCCGCTCTTGATTCATGAAGTGTGTGTTGTCCAATCCGGGGCGGTGTCGATTTTCCACAATCCCCCAAGTTTTAATGGTACTAGTGGTTTACGTTCTAGTACAATTTAGTTTCAATTTGAGGAGATCTTGACAGCTAGTAACGGCTTGTAAGTCAGTATACCACATGGCTCCCCTCTCAGACTGTTGTTCGCTTGAACAACTGTAGCTTCGAGCAAGCGTAACGAGCTGATATTTCCACTAATCCTTTCTTGTCCCATTCTTTCTTTCCTCCTCTGATTCTTGTACAGAATCTTCAATAGGATGTCTGCTGAGAAAGTCTGCTCCTACATTCATCCTTCCTGGAACATATTCTACTTGAAATGAATACGGTTGTAGGAGTAACGACCATCTCATTAGTCGAGCGTTTAAGTTTCTGGATGCTGCCAGGAATGTGAGAGGTTGATGATCGCACTGTATTGTGAAGTGTTTCCCATACAGGTACGCCTGAAACTTCTCTACTGCCCATACTAAAGCTAAACATTCTTTTTCAATGGTAGAATAATTGCGTTCGGCTGAATTCAATTTTCTACTGGCATAGGCAACTGGAAAGAGCATTGATTTATCCTCATCCATTCCTTGTAATAAGGTGGCACCAATTCCTATGTTGCTTGCATCCGTCCTAAGTATCCATGGACGCGTTAGATCTGGTAGATGAAGAACTGGTTTTGCTGTTAAAGCTTTCTTTAACTCCACGTAAGCTTTCTCACAGTCAGCAGACCAAACAACATTCTCTGGTTCCCCTTTCCGAGTGAGATTTGTCAACGGAGATGCGAGGGAATTGAAGTTCCGGATGTATCTTTGGTAAAATCCACAGAGAGATACAAAAGATCGAACATCCTTTTTGGTTCTGGGTCGCGGTGCATTTCTTAGTTTCTCCACATTACCATCATGAGGTTCCATTTTGCCTTGAGATATTGTGTGTCCCAAAAAATCTAATTGCCTGAACCCAATCTGGCACTTCTTTGGTCTTGCGGTCAACCCCACTTCTTTCAGGCGGTTTAATAGTATCTTCAATGTCTCAAGATGTTCCTCGAATGTTTCTGTAGCAATCAGGATGTCATCCATGAAGTTGCTAAGACGTGGATTTTCCAATGCTCCTAAAAGTTTCCTCATCGTGCGAGTGAAGACACTAGGCGCATTGCTTAATCCGAAAGGCAGAACGTTAAATTCATAGTGTCCATCAGGCGTGCTGAAGGCTAACCACGGTCTAACTTCCTTTTTCACTGGGATTTGATAATATCCTTTGCTGAGGTCTATCTTTGTGAAGTATTTGGCTCTGTTGAGGCTGGTGAAAAGTTGATTTTGATCGGGCAGTGGTTCCGGTTGGAACTCTGTTACCGCATTCAGCTGCCGATAATCAATGCATAATCTATGTTCACCACTGTAATCCTCAATAAAACTACACTTGCATTGTAAGGTGATTCAGAAGGTGATATTATCCCAGCTGAAAGCAATTGTTGAATTTCATCTTTGAGAGATTTGGCTTTGGCGTATGGAACAGGGTAGGTTTTGACTCGCGCAGGTGTTGTATCCTTCAACTTCATGTCGAATTCTTCAAGATTTGTTAATCCTGGCTTGTCTGTTAGTATCTCTGCATAATTCTCTAAGCACTCTCGAATCTGCTGCTGCTGATCCGTCGTTAATGTTGAACTAATGTCCACATCTCGATAAGTCTCGTTGAATTGCAGTGGATACTCCACTCCCATTGAGTTTCCATGCTCAACTTCTGTTGCTACGGCCATTGCTATCAAATGTGCTGTCTCTGTGGTGGGTCTCTCGTTGTACTTTCGTAACAGGTTGAGATGAAAGATTTTCTCTTTCCCCTTTATAGTGATATTGTAGTTTGTTCTGGAAATTTTCTCCTTTACTACATAAGGTCCTTTCCAACCGATCTGCAACTTGTTTTGACTTGTGGGAAGAAGTACTTGCACTTTTTCTCCCACCTCTAACTCTATGTTGTTTGATTTCTTGTTGAAATCTCTCGTGATGGGTGTTTCCCCTAATTTCGCTGGTGGTGTCCAGTTCTTTGGGGCTACTTTCTGACATTCTGGGCATGATTTGACGTATCGTTGGATGTCCATGTTAATTCCAGGCCAGTAGTAGTAAGTTGAGATTCGTTGCATGGTTGCGTTGATTCCCATATGTCCGCTAAACGGCATACTATGTCCCATCTCAAGTATTTGTGTTCTGTAAGTAGTTGGAACAACCAGTTGAGAATACTCTTGTCCTAACTTTCCTGACTTTCTGTGAAGAATTCCATTCTTCATGTAGAAATCACCCTTTCTAGGAGGTGTATGTGATTTTGGCAACTTACAGAAGCACGTCCCAAGTGAGCTATCTGTTGCTTGGGCTTGTTTTAAATCTTCGGATTGAAGATTTACTGGTGTCGTAGTCGTTGTTGGAGTTTCCTTGGCCTGTTGGCTCGTAATCACCGCTGATGCTATCATTGGCTGTACCGGTTCTCCTAAAAAGACGTAGCGACATCCAAGCATGACAGGGTAGATTGGGTCTTCCATGACCGCTGCTCTGATTTCTCTCGTAACATAGCGTGAAGTTATGCTGACCTTGGCAACAGGAAGTGTCATTGGTACGGAACTTTTCAGAAATCCCTGTATTTCGACGGTTTCATCTGTAACTTGCTCTGGGTTTACCAATGAGGCTTGTACAATTGCGTCAAAAAATAAACCTGTATCATAGAGACATTCCACTGTCCATCCAGTCAGGTTGACAGATTCTATGACTGGCAGTTTTGAGTTGGTGTCCATATTGGAATGAGCATTACGGTTCCTTCTCGCTGCTTTAGGTTTTACTGCACAGGCTGTGGTAAGAGGTTGAGGCTTCTTTTTGCAATCCCTTGTGTTATGAGTATGATTTTTACAATGGCTGCAGTAGAGCTTCTTCTCCCACTTGACCTGCTGGTTCTGATTTGTAGTGGTCTTATTTGATCCATTCTATCCATTTGGTTTGCTGGATTTCGGTTCTCCTTTATCTTTGGTCTTCTGAGGGAATTCGCGAGGAAGATTATTGGTAGTTCGTTGATTACCTCCCGCCTCTTTCTGCGACTTGTCATATCTCTCTGCTAAAGTAATGATCGACTCCAATCTCTCAGCTCCATTCTGTGTTAAAAATGCTCTAATGTCCTGAGACATTTTCTGTTTGAGTTGATCTATCAGAAACATTTCTTGTAGATCCTGGTAGGTTTCCTCAAATCTAGACACGGTACGCCATTTGTTTAGGTAGGATCTTAGTCGCTCTACGTATTGAGAAAAATTCTCTCCGGCTTCCTTCCGAGCAGTCCTGAACTGTTTCTTGTAGTTCTCTCCGTCTATCTCGAATCTGGCTAATAAGGCTTGTTTTAGGATGTTATAATTGCCCAACTCCTCCGGCCGTATCCTAGAAAATACTTCATAAGAAATTCCGCGAAGTCCTTGTGACAATTTAACTGCCCATTTGGTCTCCTCCAGTCCGCACATCACACACATCCTCTCGAATCTTGATAAATAATTTTCGATGATGTCTGTTTGTTCGTTGAAAGGATCCAACGGAAAAGACATGGCGTTCACTTGAACTGAAGCTGCTTCCCCTGGCGGTTCAGCTGAAGATCTACTTTGATCTGTTGAGGGATTTTGTTGGTTCATGATTTCCAGTCGTCGTAACTCGTTTTCATTGGCCAACTTCCTCATTTCCAGTTCATGTTTTTGTCTTCTTTCTTCTTATTCTCAGTTTGCCTGTCTATCCTTCTCCTTATTTTCATTCTCCGCTTGTAGACGTCTTTCCTCCTTTTCCTTCTCAGCTTGTAGCCGTTCGTGTTTCTCGAACTCTTCGCTAACATACTGAGCTAACTCCTTACCTGTTAGGTCGCACTGCTTACCAGTCTCCATGAAAAGATTTCTCAGTCTGGCGGTGTCTGCCATTCTTACCTTTTTCTTGTCTTCTCTGAAGGTGAATACGCCTGTATACCTGGAGAATAGACTTTAAGCAAAGCACGTATGTCTGATTAGAGTTATCTACCTAACTTTATCAATATCTAATGATATGATAACTTCTGACTAGGTGAATGTTACTATCCTAACCTGCTATATTCTACTTTCTTATTAAAGAAATCCCGGACGAGCCCCCAACTTGTCGGATACGTATGTGATTGATGGCTCAACCCCACAGAGATAAATGATGAAAAATCATTTTTCCCAATGTGATCCTGCCCGTTTAATTAATTTAGCTGTACTGACTCAATTGTTGAGACCAGAAATAGAGTTTTGGAGAACCAAGGAATACCTTTAGGAAATACTGAAAGAGTTGTACTCCCTTTTATACCCAATTTATTCCTTAAGTGGTTACTTGCCTCTCCTCTACCAACTAATTAATTCTATCTATGGTAATTTAAAACAATTTGACTATGACAAGTAAAATACAATCAATACATGACATGACCTCAGTTTTTATGATTTAATAAACACAAATATGAAGTTTGTAAATTGCATTCAAAATTACAATTTCCTGTCATAAAATAAGGACATATACATATACATTGAATATTACAGACTTGATGTGCCCATGATAAGGTAGATATTAACAGTTTAGATTTTTCGCAGTGGCATGTCATGCTAATCTTTTACTGGCCTGGAGGATCTGAAAAAAAGAACTGTCTTCAATCAGGATTCTCCACTTCCAGCTTTGGGAATCACTCTGGCAATCATCAATTGTATTATTATTGTTCCTGGGCGTAGCAGAACATAAGTTGGCTCTTGGTTTTATTCCCTTTGTTTTGGCAGGGAAAGGTTAAATAAAGATTACCTCTCCTATGAGACAAATGGAATGGGTGCAGGTAGATAAGGTTCTGCGCTACTCTATCAAGGGCATCACTCAACCATGTGCTCACTCAACAGGTGCTGCATTCAATCTTCACCAAGTCAGGTCTGGATTAACATGAATAAGACCACTACCTCATCAAAACACGACAGCTTCACAATACGTGTCAACATTTGACATCACCAAGAAGTAAGGTCATAGATTTGGTTGTTTCCAAATACTGGCTGCTGCATGTATGGTCCTTTTTCTCTTTAGACAATTTTCTCACTTAGTCGTGGCGAGTTAAAAAGCTACCATTTTGCAGGCACATCTTGGTTTGTGACCAGTCGCTGTTTTGTTGTTACAAATGAGGCCGGAAATCGATTGTAGCTGTTTATATCTCAGCTTTCTCTGTGTTGAAGTTTTACCCCATATCCGCTCTTGATTCCTGAAGTGTGTGTTGTCCAATCCGGGGCGGTGTCGATTTTCCACAATCCCCCAAGTTTTAATGGTACTAGTGGTTTACGTTCTAGTACAATTTAGTTTCAATTTGAGGAGATCTTGACAGCTAGTAACGGCTTGTGAGTCAGTATACCACACCATCTAACAGAAAATACAAATAGACAGAGAAAGAGACAGGTAGAGAGGGAAAGATAAAATGACAGGTAAAAAGATAAAGAGACAGGAAAAGAGATAAAGAGGCAGGTAAAGAGAGAATGAGAGGGAGGGGTAAAGAAGTAGAGACAGCGAGAGGTGGTGAGAGAGATGGACAAGCAGACAAGAAAAACAGAGAGAGAGAGAGAGATATATGGAGGAAGAGAAACTGGGTGTGGTCAGTGTCTATGGTCAGCTTACTATCTGGTGTCAGTGTCTATGGTCATCTTACTATCTGTGGTCAGTATCTATGGTCATCTTTCTATCTGTTATCAGTGTCTATGGTCATCTTACTATCTGGTGTCAGTGTCTATGGTCAGCTTACTATCTGGTGTCAGTGTCTATGGTCAGCTCACTATCTGGTGTCAGTGTCTGTGGTCATCTTACTATCTGTGGTCAGTATCTATGGTCATCTTACTATCTGTTATCAGTGTCTATGGTCATCTTACTATCTGTGGTCAGTGTCTATGGTCAGCTCACTATCTGTGGTCAGTGTCTATGGTCAGCTCACTATCTGGTGTCAGTGGCTATGGTCAGCTTACTATCTGGTGTCAGTGTCTGTGGTCATCTTACTATATGTGGTCAGTGTCTATGGTCAGCTTACTATCTGTTATCAGTGTTTATGGTCATCTTACTATCTGTGGTCAGTGTCTATGGTCAGCTTACTATCTGTGGTCAGTTTCTGTGGTCAGCTTACTATCTGTGGTCAGTGTATATGGTCAGCTTCCTATCATTAGTCAGTGTCTATGGTCCGTTCACCATCTGTGGTCAGCTTACTATCTGTGGTCAGTGTCTGTGGTCAGCTTACTGTCTGTGGTCAGTGTATATGGTCAGTTAACCTTGTGGTCACATCCACACACAGCTGACCTCTTGATAATGACTTTGGCCAACTTGAGTACGTTGACCACGGCCAGGGTGAGCCTCTTGAACTTGTCCAGATACTGAAAGTGGACAGAGATGAGATAAACATATGCAGACAATATCACTTGTAACATACTGAAAGTGGAAATTGATGAGATGAACATTTGCAGGCAATATAACTTGTCCAGATACTGAAAGTGGTCAGAGATGAGATAAACATATGCAGACAACATCACTTGTAACATACTGAAAGTGGAAATTGATGAGATGAACATTTGCAGACAATATCAGTCTCAAAACTGTTTCATGCCATATGGTTATTCGTGATGTTTGGCACTTGCAGAAGATACAGCAATAGAAGCATATAACAGAACACACACTACAGCAGCTACTGGGCCACGGTCAACATACAAGTATACATACATTGACGCTGTCACATACACAACATACAAGTACACATACATTCATGATGTCACAGATTATGGAGGTCATGCTGGTATCGCTGCAATCATGCCAGCTTTCTGAGCCAGCGAGAGCTGCACACTTCAAGTGCGTGCATCGGTTGATCAGTCTGTGCAGCAGAAATGGCATTTCTGCGCATCATACAGATGTTACAGCTGGAATTGTGACAGAATCTATGTCATTATGTGCGTCATCGGTTGAAACGCACATCGCTCAAACCCACATATGCTCGTCTTCAGCGGCAAATGTGGCATGTGGCATGTGACACGTAGCATTGACACTGATGGTGTCAGTAGCCTGCTCACTGTAAACATACCGTGTTCTGACTCTCACACGTCTCTTCTAGCCAGACCCAGGCTTAAATCTGCATTCATGTTGAGCTGAGCTGAGTTGAGTTGAGCTAAGAATCGACATCAGGGCATTCCCATATGCGCTCCGTCTCCTCGTTCAACAGCCAGTGAAGAGTCATAATATTAATCGTTCCCACCGCTATCTGATTGAAAATTCTCTTGGTCTTCCCTCACAGATTTGAGATTTTACCAGAACCCCTGTAGATTCCCCGACACATCACTCTTTCACTCTTTCCACCTACGGGTTCTCAATCTGTTCCTTCACCTTCTTCACCAGGTCCCACAGGTGCACGACCACCTTTCCCTTGTCCAAAGGTAATCGGCCACCAAGAGGTGCATTCCCTGCCAGCCTATCAGCACTCCCGCATGGCCAAGGCAAAAAATCCATACAATTCTCACAATCTGTGATCTCTGAAGCGTTTCCACACGAAACATTCCTTTCTCTACTTTACTAAGCATACTTCTCGAGTCCGTGATGAAGACAGTGTGTTGCAGTGGTCTCCTCTAACCAACAGAATGCCGCCGTGACTGTTTCCACCTCCATTCTCATGCTGAAGGTCGTAGCCTCATATGCCATACTCTCCTTTTTCAAGAATTGCCCATTAGCCTTCGCAATGAGACCCCAACCACTCCGTCTGTTTCTCACCACTGACCCATCAGTCTAGATCACTATGTCACTTTGATGTGTATTACTCTGGATCAGTTGTTGCACCTCAAACTTTGTGCGGCCGCTGCCCATTCTCGGTACTCACGACTCAGTGTTACTATTACATTGTGCCAGTCTGTCCTGTCTGCCGGTACTTCAACCCATTCTTTTTCACGATTGATGGTCTCTAGATCACACACCTGACGTATAGAAAGTTCTGCCTGTGCCATCCAGGACCTGCCTCGTTTTAGTCTATGACCCTTGACCATATTCATGGCAGCATGCAGCGGGTGATCCCTATCTGCGGCAACTCTCAGGTACCATTTGGCCGGCAGGACCCTATGCTTATCCACCATTGTTGGTGGCGCCAGAATATGCCTCCTGCATATAATTGGTGTGTCCTTTGTGCACCACAGAATCACACGCGTGGCCGCTTTTAGTATGGGCTTCAACCTTTCAAGCTGGCTCTTTGATAAATCTACATTCATACATCCACATATATTTTATTTGATCTGTCATTGTATCTTCAGATTGCATTCCTTCGTAGGAAGTCTGTAGAATGTCTGCCTTATCCGATTTCAGTGTCCCAGCTACTGGTGCTCTAGTCGCTAGTGAGTCTGCTCGCTGGTCACCGCGCACTCCCGCGTGATCCAGACAGTACATCCCTGTAAGCTCCTGCTGGGCAGTACATCAGTATAAGTCCCTGCTGGGCAGTACATCAGTGTAAGCCCCTGCTGGGCAGTACATCAGTGTAAGCCCCTGCTGGGCAGTACATCAGTGTAAGTCCTCGGGCAGTAAATCAGTGTAAGTCCTCGAACAGTACATCCGTGTAAGTCCCTAGACGGTACATCAGTGTAAGTCCTCGGACAGTATATCCGTGTAAGTCCCTAGACAGTACATCAGTGTAAGTCCCTAGACAGTACATCAGTGTAAGTCCCTAGACAGTACATCAGTGTAAGTCCCTAGACAGTACATCAGTGTAAGTCCCTAGACAGTACATCAGTGTAAGTCCCTAGACAGTACATCAGTGTAAGTCCCTAGACAGTACATCAGTGTAAGTCCCTAGACAGCACATCAGTATAAGTCCCTGGACAGTACATCCGTGTAAGTCCTTGGACAAGATCAACTTTATGATACATGAGATCTTAAGTAAATACGCCTAAACAGGATAATCGGTTCCAGTAGGAAATAGTGTGAGAGAGTTTCAGCAATCACAGATGACTGTTTACAACCGCCACATGTTTAACTGACAAATGTTTATACAAGTCACGTGTTTAAGTGACAAATGGGATGCAGAGGTGTTTCCAAGGCACCAGGGCCTGGTTCTATACTGGCCAAGACCTATTGACGCGTCCTCGTCGAGCGTCCTGGGCAACAGGTCCCTTTGGGGTCCTGGCTAAAGTCAATAGGATCGTTGATTCCTCCGAAGTAGGAGAGTGTCTACCTGCACGGCGAGGAACTACCAGTCTGCACACCAATAAGCCAGACATGGGACAACGGATACTCACGCAAAACTCAGGTCCTGTATGACATCACACTGATGTTGGACAACAGGATGTCTTCATCTGACATACAGAACTTCGCGCTGGAGATCATAGGCAGCGAACACAAGCAAGCAAGCAACTGACAAATGTTTACAACCGCCACATATTTAACTGACAAATGTTTACAACCGCCACATATTTAACTGACAAATGTTTACAACCGCCACATATTTAACTGACAAATGTTTACAACCGCCACATATTTAACTGACAAATGTTTACAACCGCCACATATTTAACTGACAAATGTTTACAACCGCCACATATTTAACTGACAAATGTTTACAACCGCCACATATTTAACTGACAAATGTTTACAACCGCCACATATTTAACTGACAAATGTTTACAACCGCCACATATTTAACTGACAAATGTTTACAACCGCCACATATTTAACTGACAAATGTTTACAACCGCCACATATTTAACTGACAAATGTTTATACACGCCATATATTTAACTGACGCATATTTATACAGGCCACGTGTTGATTAAAACGAAGAAAAGGAATTCAATAATGGAGTTGAGAACACAAACCAATCCTGCGCTGCTGGTGTTCGACCTGGAGGCCGTGACCTTGACCGCTGGACTGCCAGGAGAGTTAGTGGCGACCTGAATGACCGGATCAGAAAAGTGTACCCCCTTGGCTCCGGGTTTCTGGTGATGTCCTTTGTCGGACCATGGCTCGCTGACGTTGTTTGACGGTCTATCGACATGCATCGTGAGGATGGCCAGCGTGGCTGTGTTGCTGAGATCCTCGGCATCTGTTGTCCCTCCCACAGGAACTGTTGTCAGTTCCCCAGAATCTGTTGTCAGTTCCCTGGTATCTGTTGTTGATTGACGACCGTTGGGTGTGGACGTCCCTTCACTAAGTATTACTGACGTCATCATCTGATTGCTGATAATTTTCTCAGCGTTGCGACTATTGTCTTTCTCAGGGTCGGAGAGGTCAAGGCCTTCCACAGGCAGCAAAATACAATCGTATCTTCTAAAGAATTGAATTCTCGAATTATGTGAACTAATAATATTTTCACCGTTACTACTTTCGACCTTTGTGTCCTTATCTGCTAGTGCCTGACCAGATTCTTCAAAATACGGAGATGGACACTCCCTAGAATGGCCGGCGTCCACTGGTGCGTTGTGACAGCCAGGTTCTAGCTGAGTGTAATCTTCGCCATTGTGTTTGTCCTTCAGTGATGGCTGTCGTTTCCTACCATCTATATTCTGGGTAGCTCTAGGAAAGTTTGCCGATTGTGAGTTCTTTCTCTTTGTGGCATCAGAGCCATACTCCAGGGGCTCACTGACTAACTCGGGCTCCAAGGCATAATCATTCAGTTTAGGAAAATGTACAAAGTTCATGGTCACAGGTCGACGATACTTGCAGACTGGAACACTCTAGAACACGAGATCTGTGACAGGTCGCCGATACTTGCAGACTGGAACACTCTAGAACACGAAATCTGTGACAGGTCGCCGATACTTGCAGACTGGTACACTCTAGAACACGAGATTTGCTGCAGACTCTGTGTCAATGTGCGCCTGCAGTCAATGTGTTGTCATGTCTCAGCGAATGTTATTGTTTCCAGTCTGTGTTATTGTTTCTAATCTGGGTTGTTGTTTCCAATCTGTGTTATTGTTTCTAGTCTACTTTTGCAGATCCGATTTCCTAACCAACACAATGTCCCCAGCTGCCGTGTGTGAAATACTCTTCCTTTAACCATACCCACAAAGTTTAACTCATTCTATCACAGAGTGTCATAGCTATTGCACAAGGCCGTGCAATAATGACAATAAAAAGGTCACCAGATTGTTTCTTTCAGAGAGCCACGTGGTATACGACCAATACATTGCCAGATTTATTTAGTATTCTCCGACTAAAAGTAAAAGACACATTTACGCATTGATTGACATTTGCAAAGAATAGTTAACCACACATGGTACGTTCATCGGGACAGAAAGGGTTAATATCCAGACCCCAAAACTGCCCTGGGTTTACTTATATCGCTCGACTGAGAGTTGGTTCACAATGTCCTTCGTTTAGGAAATCGTGATAGTGTGAGTTTGTTTGCATGTGTGTACACTTCTGTAAGTGCGTGCGTGTGTATGTGATTATCTGTGTATGTTCGTGAGTTTTTGCAAGCGTGTGTGCGTGTGTGTATGCCTGGGAGTGTGAATGTTAAAATGAATATGTAAATGTGTGTGAGTGTTCTTGCACCAACATACAACAAAACAAAACTAGCTGTAAGGTGTTGCTAAACTGTACTAGAGGCTGTAAGTATGTACCGTATATCTATACTCCAGAGCAGAAGAGGAAACACTAAACAGGACTGTAAGATATGTCCACAAGCTAGGATATAAGAAGAAGGCCTAAACAAAGCTATAATATATCTGTACACGCCAGAGTAGTGACTATTTCTTCACAATCTGGGATGGCTGTTTCAGTTCAATCACCAAGTGATTTTACTCACTCCAGAAAAGAGCCGTATTGGTAAACATAAAACACATCTCTAGCCTGTACACATCGCATCAGCTACCACCACTCCCTAAACGTTTACTTTTCGTGGCGAAGTGGTCAAGCCGTTTGACGTTTGACTCGTGAGCCGAAGGTTGTGGGTTCGATTCCGGGCCGCGTCCTTCGGTTTACGAGTTAAATGTTTCGGAGACTCCCATGGGTCGTCGCTAAAAGATCGTGCTTTGTGCGACGCTTTCCGTGCTGCGGAAAGAGACCGAGCCATATGGGATAAAAACCCGGTGCAATGAAGTCGACCCTGTCGACTTTTAAGCGACTTTTTTTTTTCATTAAGGGCCAACTATTTAATGAAATCAAAACTAGAAGTGCTCCAGATTACCTTTGGTCGTTGTTGAAATATAAGGCATGTCACAGTAAAAGCCTAGACGTAATACAAATCACCAAGTCTAGGTTAGACTTAGATAAAACAAGCTAAGAGTACCCAGCTACAAAAGCTGTGGAACAATCTTCCACAACAAATCAAAGACACCACCATTCCCTGTACATACAATCGCAAGCTATTTGAACACTACCTCAGCACAGACTATATGTCCCCTTAAATAATCTTGGTGTACTAAACTTTCTCCTATCTTGTTGTACGTAAATTTTCAGTAACCACATTACAGTTACCATATCATTGGCACCTTGCCGCCTTGACAGACGATAGTTTGTGCTTCAAAAAGGCATAATAGCTACAACCAATGGCGGTGGCGAATGTGACTGATAAGGCCAATTCGCGCTGTAAATGTTCGTCCACGGTGGATGCATGGGAACATGTGGTCATTTCCACCATCATGCACCATCTTACGTCTCTGTGTGTGACTTATTTGCAATAATTATCTCCTTTGTCTTTATTCCATTTCTGATGTTTGCCCTCCATGCAACACGTTCAGCGGCGACTTGCTCCCAATGTGCATTATCAATGCCTGTATCAATCATGTCCCGCTTACACACATCTTTGTATCGTAGTAGAGGCCGACCCTGAGATCTCCTACCCGTCTGTAATTCCCCCAAAAAGATGTCCTTTGGTATTCTACCATCATCCATCCTCCTAACGTGTCCTATCCATCTAAGTCTACGAAGACTGAGGATGGAATATACTGTCAGTTACCATACTAATTAATATTAACTAACCATGTTGTAATAGTGCTGCACACTTCCCATTCGTTTATAAGGCATATATGATTGTTATTGTTGATTAAGACTAAACTTATAAGCGAGTCACGAATGAAAGTATGTACAATTGGAGAGAGATCACAGGGGCAGAATATTAGACGGGCCTGCATGCCCAATTCTTAACCCTATAAAAACAAAGTCTACGGGCTGGTTGGTCGTTCTGAGCAGAAAGGAGCGAGTAAAGACCGCGTAATATATTTTTAAACCTGAGAGTGGAAGAGAGAAGACACTGAGTGGTACACCGACGAAGGTATCTGTGTAATGTAGCGCTTGTTACAGAATCTATGCAATATTTCTGAGAGTGGAAGAGAGAAGACACTGAGTGGTACATCGACAAAGGTATCTGTGTAATGTAGCGCTTGTTACAGAATCTATGCAATATTTCTGAGAGTGGAAGAGAGAAGACACTGAGTGGTACATCGACAAAGGTATCTGTGTAATGTAGCGCTTGTTACAGAATCTATGCAATATTTCAATGTTACTACTGCGGTGGATCATTTCATCAGTTTGACATCTGTGACGTAGATACACAGAATGATGGTGTGATATCTATGATAAGATACACCGTGTGCTGATGTGATATATGTCATAAGATACACCATATGCTGATGTGATATCTGTGATAAAATACACCATGTGCTGATACGATATCTGTGAGAAGATACACTGGCTGATGTGTAACATCTGTGACGTAGATACACCAACTGATGGTGTGATATCTGTGATGTAGATACACCGAGTGATGGTGTGATATCTATGACGAAGATACACCGACTAATCACAGAAAGCACACTCCTCTAGCAACACACTTTAGTGCACACAGTCGGTCTCTGTGATTGTGGGGTAGCGAAGGTGAGTCACAATCCCGCTCTGTGATTGTGGGGTAGCGAGGGTGAGTCACAATTCAAGTCTGTGATTGTGGGGTAGCGAAGGTGAGTCACAATCCCGCTCTGTGATTGTGGGGTAGCGAAGGTGAGTCACAATCCCACACACGGAGTCTGACATCAGCTGCAGGCAAAGAGGAGCAAACTACCTTGCGCTGACTTCTAACGATGGTACGAGTGTCGGTAGTTCAGAAAGCAATGGCAAACTACTGAAAGTAAACTAGCCTACAAAATAACAAACTGTAAAAACAATGCTGAGATTAATTACAACGTCCTGTAATAGATACGCCACTAACAGTTTGTTAACGCACACAAAATGATGCTGTGTAATTAAATCGACCGATCACAAAGTTATCCCATAAAGTCAGCAGGAAAACTGAAGCAAACTTGTGAAACTTCACATCTAGATGATATCAGTGGATTTCGGAGGTCAGTTCTAGCTAGCTAATTGTGCAGTCACAATTTGTTTTCTACACTGTCCTAAAGTTGCTTCAGTTGTAACAGTCCCTAACAGTCGCCGTTTAAACAATCACAACTGAAACAACCACAGCTGAAACCATCACAGTTACAATCATCACAGTTGAAACAATCACAGTTGAAACAATCACAGTTGAAACCATCACAGTTGGGTCGCCTGGCAACATTTTCCACAAACTCCGCAGACAAGGACGGCCCAATGTTTGTCCCAGGTCGATAGCTCTGTAGACCGTTTTGCCGCTAACGTATCACGTGACAGATACTTGCTATCAATGAACGTATTTCGAGAACATTGGAAATCGAACGTCCGTAAATTATGCGCTCTGAACAGTTGGGCAAATACGATTCCGTGGGAGAGAATCCTGGTTATTTAATTTAACGGGTTCGATTCATTATGCAGCAAGGAAACTTTGACCGCTTGTGTTTAATGCATTATCGATTCCGCCACCCTATAAACGTCAACATCGATCATAAATCGTTTCACGACACAACGATACTCACATGGTCGAAAATAACCGGGTATTAACACAACGATACTCACATGGTCGGAAATAACCGGGTATTAACATAACGATACTCACATGGTTGGAAATAACCGGGTATTAACATAACGATACTTAGATGGTCGAAAATAACAGTGTATTAACATAACGATACGTGATCACTGGAAAATAACTGAATAACTTTGCGATCGAATCAATTAGACCTTCAGGTTCTGGCATTTTGCTGCAGGTTTGATAGAAACCTTTCTTGGTGACGGGCTCACAATCACGGTGACGTCAAAGCTGGATATCAGAGCCAACCGGGAGGTGGTGGAACGTGTTTGTCGTATCTCGGGTGTGTGATAACAGACAGACACGTAGCAATTTGAAGACGAGGAAGAAGAAGAAGAATATGAAGAAGGTGGAGGAGGATGAGGCAGCTTATAGTGTGTGTTTTTTGTTTTGTTGCCTCAATATAAAATTCAATATCTCAGTAACCAACTGAGGGAAAATGATGAGATTTAGTATATAACCTTATCATTATTTCCACCCAACAAAAAATTTTTTGTTCTGGAGATTTTACAGAAGATTTCAAAGATTGATTATATGGGGTATATAAATTACGAATTAGAGATTACGTCAATCATTTTAACAGTATTACAGCTTCACCAAGACACGTCCCCGCATTTTTTTAAAATTTTCACGTGATTTCCGTTTTGAAACAAACAGCGCGAAGATTCAGAGGTGTCTCCAAATGGGGTTTCTTTCATGAAACGTGATTATATAAATAAACTAGCTGACAAGGCCCGGCTTCTGGCGGGTATCTATCTATCTATCTATCTATCTATCTATCTATCTATCTATCTATCTATCTATCTATCTATCTATCTATCTATCTATCTATCTATCTATCTATCTATCTATCTATCTATCTATCTATCTATCTATCTATCTATCTATCTATCTATCTATCTATCTATCTATCTATCTATCTATCTATCTATCTATCTATCTATCTATCTATCTATCTATCTATCTATCTATCTATCTATCTATCTATCTATCTATCTATCTATCTATCTATCTATCTATCTATCTATCTATCTATCTATCTATCTATCTATCTATCTATCTATCTATCTATCTATCTATCTATCTATCTATCTATCTATCTATCTATCTATCTATCTATCTATCTATCTATCTATCTATCTATCTATCTATCTATCTATCTATCTATCTATCTATCTATCTATCTATCTATCTATCTATCTATCTATCTATCTATCTATCTATCTATCTATCTATCTATCTATCTATCTATCTATCTATCTATCTATCTATCTATCTATCTATCTATCTATCTATCTATCTATCTATCTATCTATCTATCTATCTATCTATCTATCTATCTATCTATCTATCTATCTATCTATCTATCTATCTATCTATCTATCTATCTATCTATGTGGTGTGGGGGATGCGTGTGATGGGTGCGGGGAATGTGCGTATGGGTGGGGTATATGTATGGGTGAGTAGGGGATTGTGGTGGTTGGGGGAAGTATGTGGGGGAGTGTTGGTGGGAGATGTGTGTGTTGGATGGGGAATGTGTGGGTGGGGGTGTGTGAGTGGCTTAGGGATGTGTAAGTGGGTGAGGGAGTTGTATGTGTCGGGGTGGGATGTGTGAGTGGGTGGAGGAGGTGTGTGGGGTAGGGGTATTGTGATCGAGAGATGTTTGGTTGGGGGGGGGGTGTGGGTGCGTAGTGGAGGATGTATTCGTGAGTGAGTGTGTGTTGGTGGACGGGTAGGGAATGCGTGTGTGGGTGGGGAGAGGTGTGTGGTGTGTTGATTGGGGATATTGTGTGGGTGAGGTATGTGTGTGTGGGTGGGGGATTTTTGTGGTGTGTGAGTGGGGGTATGTGGGGTGGATGGGTAAGGGTATCTGTGTGGGTCTGGGTGTGGGTGGGAATATTGTGTGGTATCTGGGTGGGGGATATGTGTGTGGTGTGTAAGTGGGGATGTGTTGGTGAGGGATATGTGTGTGTGTGGTGCGTGGGTTGGGAATAGTGCATGGTAGGAGGTGTATGTGATGTGCGGGTGGGGGATTGTGTGGTGGGGGATTAGGTTAAGGCATGTGTGGGTGGGTGGAAGTTGTATGTGTGGGTGGTGGGGTGTGTGTTAGTGGATTGGGGATGTATGGGTGGTTAGAGAGATGTGTGTGTGTGTGTGTGGGGTGGGGGTAGGAACATGTCAGTTGGTGGGGATGTGTGTGTATGGTTTGGGAATGTGTGAGTGGATGTGCGATGTGTGGGTTGGTGGGGGATTGTGTGCATGGGTGGGGAATATGTTGTCGATGGAGATGTGGCTGGGGGATGGGTGGTTTGAGGTGTGGGTGGGGAGAGGATGTGTGGGGTAGTATGTGTATGTGGTTGGGCGTGGGATGTGTGGGTTGGTGGGGGAATGTTTGTGGGTGGCGAGTGTGTTTTGGTTGGGGGATCAGGTGAGGGCAGTGTGCGTGGGTGGGGGATGTGCGGGAGGGGGATGGATCGGTTGGTGGGGTATGTATGTGTCCCTTGGTGTGCGTGTGTGTCGGTAGGTGGGGGTGTGTATGTGTCCCTTGGTGCGCGTGTGTGTGGGTAGGTGGGGGTGTTGTGTGGGTGGGGTGATGTATGGATAGGCGGGAGATGGGCTTCATAACATGGTAATTAGCCTTGTTTATGTTTACAACATTCATTTCACAATGTTTATTTTATCTTCCTATGTAAATGTATAATGCTCTTGATGAACGAAAGACGAGTGATTGGAAGGGCCGAATGTAAGACGGGCCTGCGCGCCCAATTTGTGACCCTAATAAAGTTGATTTGATTTGATTTGATTTGATTTCTATCTATCTATCTATCTATCTATCTATCTATCTATCTATCTATCTATCTATCTATCTATCTATCTATCTATCTATCTATCTATCTATCTATCTATCTATCTATCTATCTATCTATCTATCTATCTATCTATTTATCTATCTATCTATCTATCTATCTATCTATCTATCTATCTATCTATCTATCTATCTATCTATCTATCTATCTGTCTGTCTGTCTGTCTGTCTGTCTGTCTGTCTGTCTATCTGTCTGTCTGTCTGTCTGTCTGTCTGTCTGTCTAATCTATCTGTCTGTCTGTCTGCCTGCCTGCCTGCCCGCTGACCGACCCACCCACCCACCCACCCACCCACCGACCGACAGGCCCACCGACCGGCTCACCGACCGACCCACCGACCGACCGACCCACCCACCAAGTCAGCCAGCCAACCATCCACCCACCCACGCACCTACCTTTCTGCCTACCTACCTACCTACCTACCTACCTACCTTTCTGTCTGTCTGTCTGTCTAATCTATCTGTCTGTCTGTCTGCCTGCCTGCCTGCCTGCCTGCAGGCCGACCTACCCACCCACTGACCGACCGACCGACCGACCGGCCCACCGACCGACCCACCCACCGACCGACCCACCCACCCACCCAGTCAGCCAGCCAGCCATCCAGCCATCCACCCACCCACCCACCTACCTTTCTGCCTACCTACCTACCTACCTACCTTTCTGTCTGTCTGTCTGTCTGTCCGCGCTATTAATATTGATAAAAGTTACTGGAAAAAGCGTCAGGACCATGTGTTGAAAGAGGAAGAGGACTATTGGAGAAAGGATGGATTGAATTTTATGCAACCGAGAGCAATCATCAACCTACTGG